>NQLW01000056.1:406008-451496 GCA_002312845.1 Kalanchoe fedtschenkoi
TGGTCGACATGTATGCAAAATCCGGTAACATAGACGACTCGCTTCAAATTTTCAAGAGCCTAGAATCCAAGGACACCGCCGTATGGAACGCAATGCTGGTGGGCTTGGCTCAGCACGGAAAGGGCGAAGAGGCCATTTCTTTATTCCAAGCCATGACTTCATCTGGCTTTCAACCGGATAAAGTTACATTTATCGGAGTACTGTCAGCCTGCAGCCATTCAAATCTTTTCATGAAATCTTACGAGCATTTCAATGCCATGAGCCGCCAGTATGGCATCAAGCCAGAGATTGAACACTACTCTTGTCTTGTCGATGCCCTGGCCCGCGGAGGGCTTGTCCAGGAGGCGGAAAAGGTAATTTCATCAATGCCGTTCGAACCATCCGCTGCAATGTACAGAGTAGTACTCAGCGCGTGCAGAATAGAACGAGATGCGGAAACCGGAAGACGTGCAGCTGAGAAGCTAATGGAGTTGGAACCTTCAGACCCCTCACCTTACATTCTCCTGTATAACATATACGCGGCTGGAAACAGATGGGACGAAGCAGTCGAAGCTCGAAGCCTGATGAGAAAAGTGTCTGTTAAAAAGGATCCCGGATTCAGCTACGTCGATTCACACAACAGGGTGCACCTATTCACCTCAGACGACAAATCCCACCCCCAGGCTGATCTGATCTACGCCAAACTGTACGAAATGATGAGGAACATCAAAGAAGAAGGCTACGCCCCAGCCACCGACGTTGTGCTCCTGGACGTCGAGGATGAGGAAAAGGAGAAATGGCTATGGCACCATAGTGAAAAACTGGCTGTGGCGTTTGCCCTCGTCAGCACCCCGCCAGGCAAACCGATCCGCGTCATTAAAAATATCCGGATCTGCAGCGACTGCCACAGCGCCTTCAAGTGTGTTTCCAAGTTCTACCGCCGGGAGATCATTCTGAGAGATGCCAATAGATTTCATAGGATTGTTGATGGAGTGTGCTCCTGCGGAGATTTCTGGTGAGCATTCCCACAGATAAACTATTCATTTGTGTGCCTGAATGAGTAGAGTGTTGCAGCAGAGCAGAGTGTCATTTGCATGTCGTAGTTTTAGCGTACTGGCTGCAAGTGTGTCTCAATAGGAAAAAACAATGTGAATGGTAATATATGAAAATTGCAGTTTATTTATTTTATCATGTGAGTTATGCTTTTATAATATTAATAAAATTATGGCTCGGAATTGCAATTTATCTTTTCGAAAAGGAATACGCTTTTGGAAATGTTTCTAGTGCATAATAAAAAGTCTAAAATATTCATGATTGAATTTATGTTTATTGACATTATGGCCATTTAAAAGTATAAATTGCATTGTAGTGATAAATTAGTAAATACATAATTATTAAAATATTTTATTTATAATTATGATCTCTAACTGCTAAACTAGTTTACAATCAATTAAAAGCACTTATAATTGTTTAAAATCAGGTGATTTTGATATGTGAATTTTGATTTGAATATTTGATTTCGGAGACATAATAATTTGACATTGGTGAATACTACTCTGTCATTTTGAAAAATAATTGTAAATTGTTTGACAGTTTGGGACAGTAAGCTTTTAATTTATTAGATTTTATGTTTTCCAAATAACCAATATACTTTTGATAGGTATCCATAAATCCTTAATTTAAAAACCATTAAAATTAAAAATAAATGAAAAAAATATAGGGAAAATTGCAATGAAATGATTGGGAAATGGACATATGTCCGGAGCAACAATAGTTTATAATCAGATAGTTGGACGTAAAATTAGGGGTGTACACCGGTCCAGAACCGGACCGGACCGGAACCGGAACCGGAATGGACCGGAACCGGAATCCGGATTTTATATGGACCGAAGACCGGACCGGATCCAAACCAGACCGGACCGGACCGGACCGGAATATTCCGGTCCGGTCCGGTCTGAACCGGTTTGGACCGGAATCTCACCGACGAAAAGGTCGAGATCTGAGGAGAACCAGGAGAGGAGGGCTGAGGAGAACCAGTTCAGATCTGATCTGAGGTTGAGATCGAGTCCGTATGTGGGAGGTGAATCGCACTCCGTATGCGAGAACCAGGAGAGCCGGATGCGGACTGAGGAGAATCAGATCTGACTCCTGAGGACTGCGGGAGCGAGCTGGAGCGGGAGCGGGAGCGAACGAGAGCGGAGTGCGGTCGCCGGTCGATGGGTGGGGGACTGGCCGACTACGGATGCGGAGTGCGGGCTTGCGGCTGCGGTAGCGGGACAGAGGAGTGGGGACTGGCCGACTGCAGGAGCGAGACGATCCGGTCTGAGTCAGATGGCGCGAGAGCCGCTTGGGCGATGAGCGGTGACGAGCGGAGGGCTTGCGACGATCGGAGGCTGAAGTTGAGGATGAAGGGTGAGCGACTGATTTGGGTGAAGGATGAGCGACCTGATTTGGGTGAAGGGTGAGCGACTGAAGTTGAGAGTGAGCAGCCGATTTGGGAATTGGGGGTAGAGTTGGGGGTTGCCCTAATGTAAAACGACATAGTTTAATTGATTCCGGTCCATCCGGGTCAGACCGGAATATTCCGGTTTTCAGACCGGACCGGACCGGAACCAGATTCTTCAAATATTACAGACCGAAAACCGAACCGAAATTCTCGGTCCGGTCCGGTTCCGGTCCATTTCGGTCCGGTTCCGGGTCATTTTCCGGTCCGGACCGAATTTTGAACACCCCTACGTAAAATAAAGATGATTTTATGCAAAATATGACGGTTTAACCTTTTATGTAAAATAAAGTAGATTTTATTTAACTTAGACATGCGTTGGATAAAAATTAATCAATGAAATTTAAAACTGTATCGTTTTACCATCACAATAAATTGTTTAGATATAAAAAAATTCAAAAAAATACTTTTAAAAAAAATTCAAATTCAATTCATTCCCATTCATGTAAATTACAACTCACGCTATGTCGTAGCTAAATGTTACATTCTCGTAGCTAAAAGTTTCTGTGAATAACGAAATACTTGCTTGTGCATGTTAAATACCTCAATTAGGCATTAACAATTGCTCGTGTAAACAAAGTACCGTACGAAGGAGTAGGCGGAAGTGGGACAGGGAGAAGAGCGAAGCGTGCAGGGTGTGAGAGTGTGAAATGGAAAGTGATTGAGTAAGGTAAAGACCATGCCAATGTCTGCATCTAGTGAAGGTACTCGCTTCTTCAATCAATGTATTTTGACCCTTTTCTCTAGGGTTTCGGTTGACCCATTTGTTCGTGATTCCGGTAAGAGAGTTTTTTTTTAAAAAAAAAAATTGATTTTTTTTTCTGTTTTGTGTTTTTGATGATTCTAGTCGCAATGCATTCTGGCGAGTCAGACAATCCTCGGAAACGGAGAGCAGACGCCATGAGCGTGGAAGCAGGCGTGGCTTGTGATGGTGGTGGTGGTGGTGGGATAGAAGATGCTGTTTTGATCAAGGATTTTATTCCCAGAAGGTTTTTTTTTGGTCATATACACTGTCTGGTCTGCTGATTGGGGTTTGATGAGTTGGGTATAATGTAGCAGTTGTATGTGTGTTTTTTAGCTACCAATTGAAGGTGTATGAGGTGGCCAGGAAGAGGAACACAATTGCAGTGTTGGAGACGGGTGCTGGGAAAACCATGATAGCTGTGATGCTGATTAAAGACGTTTATAGGGCCATGAAGCAGTCTGGATTCAGACAAGTTATTGTGTTTTTGGCTCCTACCGTTCATCTCGTGAATCAGGTGAGCGCTCTGTTGTGCTCATTCTCCTGCCCTGAGACAATTTTGTTTTACCGTTTTAGATGCTCTGGACTTCGGATTTAATTTAGTTAGGCTGTTATTACCTCTTCTGCTTGTTTGGTGGTTAGAATATATTTTTTTTCCTGCAGCAATTCGAAGTTATAAAGTCTCACACTGAACTAAAAGTGGGAGATTACTATGGGGCAAAGGGAGTAGATGATTGGAGTATGGAATGCTGGGAAAAGGAGATCAGTGAGCATGATGTAGGTATCTGTCTGGCCTTTGGTGGTCTCTTTCCGATAAGTTCTAAGTTCCTAAAAATCGCAGACATGATATCAAACCCTAACTCAAAATTTATTTGTGTGAGTTCTCAAATGCTATCAATGGACTCAGCACATGATTTTTTGCGAACCTTGGTCAGTTTGTACATGTAAGCCTTTTGATTTGATTCGCAGGTACTTGTTATGACACCACAAATTCTGTTAGATGCCTTGAGGAAGGCTTTTATCACTATGAACATGATATACATGATAATTCTTGATGAATGCCATCGAACTGCTGGTAACCATCCATATGCTAAAATAATGAAGGTAAGGATCTATTCAATACCAGCTTATCGTCTTTTCCATATTTTATTTTGGATTCCTCATTTATATTCTATTTTTGTTGATAAATGTCCTGTTTTGGCATGAAGGAGTTTTATCACAATTTGAAAGACAGACCAAAGATATTTGGGATGACAGCCTCACCTGTAATCAGGAAAGGTGAGACTATGATCATTAATAAAACATTTGCAAAAGCTCGTGCTAACAAACCTCATGCTTCAAATGCGAATTTTTAGTCATCGTAGACTAATATATCGCAGGAATAAATAAGTTCCTGTACAATGACATATTTCATTATTCATTTCATGTAAATAGAATACGCTGATGGGGTATTTTCATGATAAGTCCACTTCGGGGTCTTACACATTGTGCGTTATCCGCATTCTCACTAGGTGTCTCTTCCATTGCTGATTGTGAGGGCCAGCTATCACAACTTGAGAGCACCCTGGACTCCCAGGTCTGTTTGCTTATTGATTTCTCAAGATATATTCAATCCAAAAACTCAAACTATCTCTGTTAAGATGTGGTATGCTATGATGCACATAAATTCCTGAGAGGTTTTATACTGCTGTATCGGAATTGTTTTTGAAACATAGAGTCCTGAATATTTAGGAAATTTCAAGCAATTTTATACCAGCTTAGAATGGGATTATCCTTGGAAAACCCAAATAAGATAACTTAGTTTTTTGTTTTCATATAAGATTTATAATATTCCTGTCCTAATTTGCTCATGATATTTGTTTGTTTACAATGGTTAGGTTTTACTATTCACATTTTGATTATATATAGATATGAATAATACATAATAATTTTTATTAATTAAATTACTGGACGTTTTAAAAGATAATGTACCAAAATTTTCAAATAACTGCTAAATATAATAGACTTCTAAGAAACTTAGTACTACCAAGTTAGTAATCGTCTCTGTGCTGTTTAATAATATTTTTATTACCAGTTTCCCCATATCTGTGCTCATAACCGTTTATGTTTCTGTCCCAGTATCCGTGTAACATAGGTTGTATTAAGTTGTTCTGAATTGGTATATGCATGACTGGTGTTGACTGTCCAGATCTATACCATTCAAGACAGAACAGAGTTGGAACAATTTGTTCCAGCTGCTCAGGAAGAAATATGTTGGTACCAACCGTCTCCTATCTCTGCTTTGAACTTAATTGATCAAATGGAAAGCTGCTGGTCTAAGGTATAATTAAACTATCGAGAGAATAGCTTTGCCACTCCCAAGCATCTTTGTACTTAATTGTTTATGCATCTATCTCGGGCAGTGTGATGATTTTCTGGTAAAGGTTCAATCATCTCTTGAGAGTAATTACAAGGATGTGGATGATAGATTTCAGACATTGAGGAAGCGGTTGTCGACTGACCATGCCAAGATATTGCACTGCCTTAATGACCTTGGCTTAATATGTGCGCATGAGGTATGGTTGTTGGATTAGGTTTTTTAAAAGCATATCATGTCTTCACCTTATACTTGTAATAATTTTGTAGGCAGCTAAGGTTTGCCTTGAGAATGCTTCGCATTCCCTGGTCGAATGTGATATGTACGGAAAAAGTTTGATGCAGTGGAAATACTACCTTCAAGAAGTTCTGAAGTTGCTTGAAAGTTCTATGTCAGCGGATCCACTGATTGGTATGTTAATACACATGGTCTGCATTGTTCATTAAGAAAACTCAATTGTCTATTCCGTTTTTTTTTGTTTGCTGTAATATTTTTGGTTGTTTATATATTCACATCTGAAACATGATTTGACTTTTGTTTTCATGAAATCTGTTATAATGCAAAACATGGCCTACCTTCTCTTAATTCTTTCTATCTAATTTGATATAATTAATTACCTAATCTCATGAATAACATTGAATTGGCTCGTTTGGTTATTCAATATTTTTTTCAGGCTACAATACACTATCCGAATCACAACAGGCAAATATTGAGGCAATAAGAGTAGGCCTCGTGTCCCCAAAACTGCATCAACTGATTCAACTCTTCGGGTCTTTTGGGTACTATAATATTTCAATTGCTCAACCTCGTTGCTCATGAAAATTAAGATAACTGACAATGCTAACCGTGCAGAGATGCAGCGGATGTGTTGTGCCTTATTTTTGTAGATAGGATAATAACAGCAAAAGTGATTGAAAGACTTACAAAGAGAATAACACGTCTATCACATTTCACTGTTTCATATTTGACTGGAAGTAACTCATCTGTGGATGCCCTAGCGCCCCATATGCAAAGAGAAACTTTGCAGTCCTTTCGGTCGGGAATGGTACCTTTGTTTTGACCCTTGAAACTGGCTTCTGGATTTTGTAATAACAAGTTGAATGATACATTGCTTTCGATGTCTGTAGGTCAATCTCTTATTTGCTACCGATGTTGTTGAGGAAGGAATTCATGTTCCGAATTGTTCATATGTCATACGATTTGATTTGCCAAAAACTGTTCGCAGTTATGTTCAATCGAGGGGGCGGGCTAGGCAAAACAAATCGAGATTCATTATGATGCTCGAAAGGTGAAGACAAACTTTCGATTGTATCAATGTCATTGATCATAAAGTGTGATTTCGCTCGAAGAAAGTAAAAGAAAGCTAGTTTTAGGTTCTTCTTTGCAAAATCAATTGATGATTTTAGGCATGAAATGATGTACCTGGTTGAACCGAGTAAATTGATTTTATTTTATTTTTGATAACACATGGACCTATAATACATCACAGTGGCAATTCCAAAGTTTTGTTTAACTTTGTAAAATTGATTTTCTGCATTATTTTGTGAACAGTAAGGCTCTTTTATCTCAAAAAATCTCTACATCATGTTTTTTCTAAATAGAGGAATTAAAATGTGAGTAAGACCTACAAAACAATTCCAAAGCCTCTATCAGAGCAAACGAACTACTCCTTGATGATTAGTTTCATGAACCGGTCTCTTGTTTCATGCTTAATAACTTAGGCAAAACCCCCTAAATTTCAATTATTAAAAACTCAGGGGGAACAAGAAGCAAAAAACTCATGTCTTTGACATCCATAGAAGTGAAGTTTCAATGACAGACAAATCGGCGAAGAGGGATCCGAACATGTCTGCTGTACTGAAATCCCATGTCAGCGTGGATGAGGATGTATATGTTGTGCAATCAACTGGTGCATTAGTTTCAGCTGATTCCAGTATGAGCCTACTTCATCGATACTGTGATAAGCTACCTGGAGACAAGTAAGTTTCTGTATCAGCGTTCTCAATAGATTTTTTTGCTGGTTTGAAGTCCTAATTAAGTAGTTTTACAGATCTTTACCTCTGAAACCTACTTTTCAACTGGAGATGACAGAAGGCATGTACCAATGTAAATTGACATTGCCTCCAAATGCGATTCTTCAGACAGTAGTTGGCCCCCTGGCTAGAAGTTCTCATTTGTCCAAACAGCTCGTTTGTTTAGAAGCATGTAAGGAGCTTCATCAAATGGGAGGTCTTGATGATCATCTTCTCCCATCTACTGAAGATACATCACAGAATATTTCCACAGTAAACCAGAAGGGATCTAGTGCTGCATCCGCTGGTACATACGTATATGAATTTATTGTCTGAATGTAAAAAATTGTATGAGTGGAGTCTGTCCATTCACTAATTGTGTTTTTATTTTTATTTCGTTATTCAGCGACTAATTTTAGTTTTTGGTTCTTCAGTAATATTCTAAAATTTCATGATATTTGAACATATTGGTTTCTCTAATGGCACTTTAGGAACAACGAAGAGGAAGGAATTACATGGCACTGCCTGTGTGCATGCTTTATCTGGAGGCTGGGTTGACAATGTCGACGGTGCTAACGTTTATGCGTACAGAATGGATTTCTCATGTAGCATTGTCGATGAACAATATTCTGGATTTGTTCTGCTAATAGAAGCAAAGTTAGATGATGATGTGGGCAGTTTTCAAATGGACCTCTTTATGCATTCCAATAAACAGGTGAAGGCCCTTGTTACTCCTTGTGGGCAAGTTCGTATGGATTTTGAACAGGTATATTATCATGTCATCATTTCGCTTATTGGTTATATTGGGTAAATTAATTTCACGCTATGTTTCATATAATGCTTTACAGGTTACGAAGGCAAAACGTTTCCAAGAATTCTTTTTCAATGGAACATTTGGAAGATTATTCACTGGAACAAAGTCTTCTAGAGATTTAATATTCAAATCTGCTGGGGAATCATTGTGGAAATCATCAAAAATGTATTTGCTTCTACCATTGAACTCGACAAACAATTCATGCCATGACTCATGGGAAATCAACTGGGCGGGGGTCGACTCAACCATTAATGTTGTCCAATTTCTGAAAAATGCTTTCAATGCAAGTTTGGAGTCAAAAGTAGCAAACATAATTAAGGAAAAGACTTCGATTGAGACAGATTATGATAGCACTAATGTGGTTCACTTTGCCAATGGTTTAGTGAAGATTGAGAACCTCAGAGAAATGGTTGTTCTGGCCGCTCACACTGGCCGAATATATTCAATTATTGAAATCTTGCCGGATATGACTGCAGAAAGTCCATTTGACGGAAACAACCCTGATACAATATCTATATCATTTGCCAACTATTTCGAGAAGAGGTCAGTGACTTGCACTAGATGACCATTGTATATACAGGCTGACTATCCTGGTCACAATGTTTTCTTGCTTTCATGACCAGGTATGGTATTGTGCTATCGCATCCTGGACAACCTTTGCTGTTACTAAAGCAAAGTCACAATGCACACAATTTGCTTACTGATTTTAATGAAGAAGGTATGCTTAACACCTTATGTCACTGCTTTCTTTTCTCTTCATAATCCTGGTCTTGTATATCCCATCCCGTGTTTGGTTTTCACCCTCAGTCAGACTGTTGTTTACAATTATGTTGGTGAAAAATTCATAATATTCATTGATTCAAAACTATTTGAAAATAAATAAATCAGACTCTTACTATGTAGCATAGAGAGCTTCATAAAGCAATCCTATTATAACAATATTATTTCAGTACGTATAGCATTTGTTATGCTGCACTTGGGGTTTGTTCTTCCAGATGAAACTGAGTTGAATGAAATGAATAATAATTATTATTGTCAGCATAACGTGAGAGAACACGACCTTACAGGCACCAGGGACAAGAAACCGCAAAAGCCCCAAATGCATATCCGCATGCCGCCTGAACTTCTAGCTACCATTGATGTTCCAAGGACTGTCATCAAGTCAATATACTTGCTGCCTTCCATAATGCATAGAGTCGAATCCCTCATGTTGGCCAGTCAGCTCAGACGTAAAATTGGGGGTCACTTATATAATATCCACATATCTAGCTCTCTGGTACACCAACTTATTAGAAGATTTCATTTTTGCAGTTTTCCACCAAGGACTAGTTGTTTATAATCATACTAATTTTTACTAACTTGGACGCTTTTCATGATTAGATTCTGGAAGCACTTACTACGCTTAGATGCGGTGAAAGTTTTTCAATGGAGCGCTTGGAATTGCTTGGTGACTCAGTATTAAAGTATTCTGTGAGCTGTAATATATTTCTCAGATATCCCAAAAAGCATGAGGGGCAACTAACAGCTCAGCGTCAGTTGGCAATTTGCAACTCAACTTTACACAAATTGGGAATTGACAAGAAATTACAGGTATGTGGTCTTATGGCGTTATTCCTTCAAGTTATTCTGTTTCCTTATAGGACTCACATAAAGAATTTTTTGCTGGACTTTATTTCCTCTGTTGTATAGAACACTTATCAACAGGTATCGTGTAATTTAACCATTTAACTGAAATCATATTAGAATTGTTTGTGTAATCATTAACAAATAGACATTTCTTAATAATTGGCAGGGATACGTGCGAGACAGCCCATTTGATCCCCGCCGATGGCTTGCTCCTGGTCAGCGTTCTGTACGCGAAGTCCCTTGTTTATGTGGAGTGGATACGTTGGAAGTGCCTCTCGAAAGCAAGTTTCTAACTGAAGATCCTAAAATCAAGATAGGGCTCGCCTGTGATATGGGTCACAGATGGATGGTATCAAAAACAATAGCAGATTGTGTTGAAGCCCTCATAGGAGCATACTATGATGGTGGTGGGCTTACTGCTGCACTGCATGTGATGAAATGGTTTGGGGTGGATGCAGATATTGACCAGTCATTAGTAATTGAAATGATAAAGAGTGCATCTATTCATTCATACATCCCCCAGCCTGTCGATATCAAGATTCTGGAGTCAAAACTAGGTTACGAATTTAGCGTCAAGAGTTTATTGCAGGAGGCAGTGACACGTGCATCTGAACAGGAAGTGGGGGTTAGCTACTGTTATCAGGTAGACAAACTCTCTACCTCGAGGTTTTTTTTAATGATGTCATGCATTTAGATTCAGAAACCAACAACCTGATGATCTGTTTCAGAGGCTTGAATTCCTTGGAGATGCTTTGTTGGACCTTCTTATAACACGGCATTTGTATCAAAGTCACAAAGATATTGACCAGGGGGAGCTTACCGACTTAAGATCAGCTTCAGTTAATAATGAAAATTTTGCTCAAGTTGCTGTGAGACATCAACTCCACCCGCATTTTCAAAATTGCTCTGGATTACTGCTTACTCAAATCGAAGAGTATGTGACATTTCTCTCCATTTCTGGAAACAACAGAAACGGGCATCATGATAAAAAGGGTCCTAAGGTGAGCTCTCAATTTCTCTCTATACTTGGCATCTTTCAGTTTATTAGTTAAATTTCTCTTTTCGTTTGGAATAGCCTTGACACCAATAAATGCTACAGGATCTTGGGGATCTGGTGGAGAGTATTGCTGGATCAATTTTAATTGACACCAAATTAGACATTGATGAAGTTTGGCGAATCTATAAACTACTGTTGTCTCCAATTGTCACCCCTGACAAACTCCAGTTGCTGCCGCATCGTGAACTAACTGAGCTGTGTGACTCTCTTGGCTATTTTATTAATGAAAATTGGACTAGGAAGGGAGATGTTGTGCACGCAGAACTCAGATTGCAGTTGAAAGATGTTCTCTTGGTCCGCCAAGGAACTGGGAATGACAGAAAGACTGCCAGAGGCCAGGCAGCGTCTTATCTATTAGAAGATTTGGAGGTTTGTAATTTCATACTCATAAAAACCCGTAAATGTTCTTTACACTTTTCAACTATCTGTATTTATGTTATATTGTTATAAGCGGTTGATATAGAATATTGTTGTTAAATCTGACTGACAAGCTTGCAAGTTGCTTTGTAGTATATCCTAGCTCTATATTTATAATTTCATTATTTTGGACACTCATTGGTATACAGAAGCAAGGAATATCATACTCTCGGTCTTCATTAAAGAAAGGAAATGAGACTCAAACCAGTTTGGCACCCGTGGATAAGAATGACCGACCGAAAACTACAGAGTTGTTACTTGCTGCAGAAACAGACGGAGGAGCTGATGAATTGGCCAGTTGTATCCCAGGTGTGTGCAGTCTCGCTTGCATTTTCAGTTCTTCACCTTTTTTAATCAACTTATATCGTCAAATTAAAATGTCCTTATTCTATCTGGTAGCTAGCTGGTTAAGCTGTTTTCTGTTTTGAATTCCTGACGTCAGTCTGTGTGTGAATAAATTCTCAAGAAAAGAAATTGCGGCCATCCTATTGGTCATTCTTACTCTTTCATATCATCTTCTGCTCATACTGATATCCATCTGCATAATCATTTGTTTTAAGAGTATTGTTGGCGTCCTTGACTTAGTTATTGTTTGATTTTTTTCACAGCAGTTATTGGATCCATTGATATGAAGAAAGGGGGGCCTCGATCCTCTCTATTTCAGCTATGTCGGAGGCTACAATGGCCAATGCCCAGCTTTGAAACGACTGAAGCAAAATCAAGGTATGTCAGACAAAATTTACCTTGTAGTTAGTGTCCATCAAACTCCTTCAACGCCCCACCCTCTATCCTCGTGTCCTCCCTTGTCAGTGCCTGTATTGTTTCTTCATAAACCATGTCTTTCAGTTTTCTTGCCAGAAAAACCGACTGATTGTGAATCTGTGATGCTATCCGTCTGTCTTCTCATCAGTGAAATGCATTGTTTCCTCATAAGCTATGGATTTCAATTTTCGGAAAATCTGACTGATTACACTCTGTCACAGAACTCCTTTGTCATTTGGTGAAGGCCCAGACAAGAGACAAGGTTTCAATAGTTATGCATCTGAAATTACATTACACATTCCCAATCGAGGAGATATTGTCGTGATGGGCGAGGAGAGGGCTGACAAGAAGAGTTCATATGACTCCGCAGCACTTCTCATGCTTTATAAACTCGAACAGCTGGGGCTACTCGTTATTGACGGCAGTTCAGTGCCCAATGCAGGTTCACATAACCCGGTATGCTAATTAACATTTCTCTCGCATCTAACTTATATGAGAATGTCTATAATTCGGATATCGGGCTTATCTGGGAACATTGGGGTTTTTAGACTAGAAAAGTAAATAAAGTATGATTGACATAAATCTTTATCGTAGTGCGAAATAACACAATTTTATGTGCAAGTATAAATCAAATGGCAGATTGACAACGGGTTTGAACTGTGGAAAGTAGTTGTGAATTATGTTCTGATAAGTAAAGCTGTCTCCAGTTACTCGTTTCAACATTTGGAAACTCTTTCTACTTCCCAGAAAGTCTATCCTCTTACAGGTCACAGAACCCCACTCGGCCGCTTCCTTGCTGTTGGGTAGGATAAGCGCAGAAGGTCGTCAGCTTGTCTTGAATCTCTCTGTATTGCAATCTCTATAATGCTTCATTTGCCGACTTGTTCAGCCAAGTCTTTGGACATGTGAACCAGTCTCTCTGATTTTCCGGCCTTGGCTGTCCTAAGGACCCACTCTGCCTGCACCACAAAAAAAAAACAAGGTCAACGACCAGAAAATCCGGTAACCTTGCCGGGCACATAAGCGAGTGTGCGGGCTTTACCGTAACGAGAGCACTGGACCGACCCAGATATCTTCTCATAGAAGACCCTTCACACACCACATAATCTACTTTGCAGCCAGCACGCCATTTCTTCACAAGAATAGCTCCTTCTTTAGAAGCAGCCTCAGCTACCTTAATCTGTAATTCTGGTGGTATGTCTGCATCGATGTAAAGAGACTTGCGAGCAAGCGCAGAGTCTGAGACCTTTTTACTCTTGATTCGACGCTCCGCCTCAACTCCGTCAGACCGCTTAGAATGCTCACTCAAGTTAGCCGGAAGGCAGGGGTTCTCACAACTCATGAGCCCTGTAAACCCTCCAATTCCATTTGCACCAAGATTAGTGTTGTTTACAGCATGCAGCTGGCTGATGCTGTAAAGTTCTTCACTCAGTCTCACTGCATTTCACAAAAACCATCTACCTCAAATGCTGATTAGCAAGCCAAGATGACTGATTTACAGAGAAGCTGAAATAAGTAGCTTGATATCGCACCCTTTCTCCGGACAGAGTCCACGAACCATCCGATGGTAACAAGATAGATATCTCTGGCCATGGATGCATGCTTTAGGAGAACGCCGAGCTTGAGCCCGACAGCACTGTAAATACATAGTCAAGAACCCAAACGAAGCTGACAGGCTAACAAGAACTGTTAAAACTTGCGGAAGAGCAGAAAGAAATAAATGAAGGATATCTGGAGGACCAGATGGGTGCAATGAGGATGCAAATTGGGGCTGTAAACACCGCCCAGCTTCTGGGTTGCATCCTTGACTTGCTTCCTTGTCTCTGCCAGCAAAACATAATTAAATAAAAGTGATTCTTTCTCAGATCGCGTCGAATCACAACTGTGTATCAGTTTTGACTTGTCCAAAGATAAATCTGTAATATATAAAGCCAAAAATCGATACCTTTGGACAAGCCTGTAACGCATATTACGAGACCTGCAAATGGCAGGCTCTGGCGAAACACGTCAAGCTGATCATCATCACGACCCAGTGGCTGCCGCTGCTGCAGGTTGATATTATTTTTCCTGAAGGAGGAAGCGGCTTCAGTCAGCAAGGCGGTGCACCCTCTGCTACTCACCACCTCCACCGCCCTCCCGCCGCCACGCCCCATCGCCCGCAACCGCGAAAAACCTCCCTCTTAGTTAAACGACGAAAAGACTGCAAGACAACCTCAAACTGAGCGAGCGGTTTGTTTTGTAGGCATGAAAAGGCAGAATCAATCATGAAAGTGTGATGTGCAAAAAGACAATTACGAAATTTGAATCTTCTCTGCTTCTCGTTCCTCCTCCTCCTGTTGTCGGTTTTCGTGAAAGGAGCCAGCAAAGAGAATGAACGTGCAGAAGGTAACTTACAAAGATAAGCTTTGCCACCGCCCACCACCACCACCTCCTCTCTCTCTCTCTCGATTTCGAACAAAAGCTCTGAAAAAGATGGCGAAAGACTTATGACCATAATACCCCTCACTCTCTTCCATAAAAATTGTATACAGTGACCAGAAAAATGAAAATAAAAATTCTTTTTAATTGTCAATAGAATCAAATTTAATATATTTTTTAAAAATAATTTTTTTTGTTTGGTACACTTTTCCACCGTGTTAATTTTATTTTTGATAAAAATAATGATCATATTCATAAATAAATTTTTATGCTCCTCCGTGTATAACATTTTTTTTTGTATTATTATTTTTGAGGGAAAAAAATGCTAAGCTGGAAGTCATGGATGTGAAGGACCAAAACTTTAATGAATTTCTTTTAAAAATATATTTTTTTCAATATATTTATTTTACTTTTCAAGACCATAGTTTAACAAAAACATTTATCCATATACAGAATACATATTTGGTAGGATGTGTTAAGAGCTTTATATTATAAAAAATTATGTTTATAAATTAAATTGATATGAATATCGGAATAGTTAGTAGGCAACATCCAAACATGCATTACACATGTTATATATATATATATGTATGTATGAATTCATCAATTAGCAACAGAGATTTCTGATTCTTCCAAAAGTTAAATAACAGCAGGAGACAGAATATGTATTATAAAAACGATAGAAAATAGAGTTTTTTTTAAAAAAAAATCAATTTAAATGTGATTTAAAATTTGAACTTGGGTGCAACTTACTTTAATTGATTAGTCATAATTAGTGACGAAAATGGAGGTGATGTTGTTGGCACGATTCTTATGGGCATCTTCAAAATTAGAGTTGAGTTGACGGTGGGGCACCCATCTTATAATCATTAAGGCTCTATTTGGTTTCCATGAAAATTTGTTGGTGGACAGAAAAAAGAGGAATTTTCTTCATAAAGTTTTTAAAAAAAAATTTGGTTAGGGTGGAAAATCAATGAGAAAGTGATAAAACACTCTTTGTTCTGTTTTAATTTTACATCTCATTTTTCATCTAATTTTCTCTCCCTTAAATTTTCCTAATTCAAACAAGATTTTTCACTCAAATTTACTTTTTCATCAAATTTTCTTCAAACCAAACACACGCTAATTTTTATTACCTGGGATGGTAATCAAATGACATGGTGATCTGTCCGTTATTCGTAAGATATCGGGTAACTCACGGTTGAGTGCATGAACATTTAACTATTAAAAAGTGATTAGAACATATTTAAGATGATAATTAATTTCCGGAGCTTGGCTTAACTTGGATTCTGTCTCTGTCCCTCCATTCTCTGTGTATATATTATTCAAATGATTGATGTAAACAATTCCATCGACTTAACCTGATTTGTTAATCCTATATATTTAGGACCGGTCCTGAAATTTAGAGAAAAAAAAGGACAAAAATATTAAAGGTGAAAAATTATCAGAAAGTATTAAAATACGGTTCGTTTTGATAATCTTATCAAATTTCCACCAAATTATTTCTCCCTTAAACTTTTTCTCAATCAAACAAATTATTCAATCTCATTTTCTCTCAAATTTTCACTGTCTACAATTTTTTTTTAGAATTAAATACAGCCTAAATATACATTTATAATTTTCCTAATAACTTGATAATTCATTTAACAAGAGTAAAAGATATATATATTCAGTTTCAATCCTTCAGTCTCATGTTCCTGTTTTTTCTATTGATTGAGAATATGATAGTCAGCACATAATTTAACTTAAAATTTGTAATCATTGACTATTTCTCATATCAAATTTAATTAGTAGCGATCATTATTTTTTTAAAAAAATCAACAAATTGTCTCTGAGGAAGTAGTTAGGAGGGATTCAACTATACAGTAAAAAGTAAAAACCAAAAAACTACTCTCGCCATAAACTTATATCCATCAAATTCTTTAACTTGCACAAATTAATATTTCTCAATTTTGGATATTCTATAATTATTTGTAACAAAACTTAAGTTCAATTTAATTTTTTTAATTGTGATCAAACTCTAAATATGAATTTATTAAAAAATTTAAAATAGATAATAGCACCTATAACTTTTAAAATAGAAATAATCCGTACTTCCAATTACCTGCCAATCGAATCACGCCACGTATACCAAACGTTCAACAATCTGATCTGATGCGATTACTTATTTATTTATTTATTTATCAGACAAGCAAACTAATCTCTCATTATTACTCTGTTTAGATTTCGCGCCATTTCTTCCTCTGGACTGGGGCTGCTCCGTCCTTCATCTGAGAAGCCCTAGTTCGGCGATTTTCCGATTTCGAGCTGGCGATCGCTTTCGATCGGCGAAGAAGACTCTTACGCTTCAGTATTTCTTTACGCTTTCACTAGATTCGCTTTCGATTTCTGTACTGGCAAGTGGCGAAAAGTGACCGGCATTTTCATCGTCTTTGTTGTCGCTGCATAGTTCTTCTCCGATCGCGAAAATGGATGCATTGAAGTGCTCGAGGCTTGTTCGATTTCTGTTTCTTGCTTTCTTGACGCTTCTGGTTCTCGAGATTTGTGCGTTTACCGATCCATCTGAAGGTATTGAGTTTGGAACCCTCGTGATTTTCATTTCGATGACTTTGTTCTCGGCTTCGTGTTCTTTGCGTTTGATATGCGGCTGGCGTAGCTGTTGAATCGTTCTTTAGTTTTCCGCGTGTTTTGTTAGTCGATTTGACTCCTAGGGTTGTAAGACCTGCTCGATTCACAAGATCGGACTTACTGATTGCGAAATTGAACTTTATGTAGTGATAGTTATGCTTCAGGATGTCCCTGTTGTCAAGCACCTTAATGTCTGTTGCTGGTTTAGAATCAGAACGACACTGATCAGCTTTATTGTATTTTCATACAGTAATGGTTCTTCAAGAATTGTATGTTTCCCTGAACTATCCATCCCAGCTGAAGAAGTGGACACCTGTGGGGGGTGATCCATGTGGTGATTTGTGGACTGGAGTTTCCTGTTTTGGATCATCTATCACTCACATGTAACGGCGCTCTCTGTTTTCTCTGAACTTTGCGGGACAATAGTCTTTGTTTCTCTTTGAGTAGTAGATCTATATTGTTGTCTACAGTGATTTGCACGGCCAACAGCTCACGGGATTTATTGGAGGAGAGCTGCATAATCTCCAGAACTTGAAGCAATTGTAAGTCATTATCTCAGTTGAAGTGTTCCTTTACTGTCTTTCTTGTAATATATATTTACAGTTTGTTCTATGTGTGTAGGGATGTGAGCTCCAACAACATACAAGGTGGAATACCATATAGTTTGCCCCTCAATGTCACACATATGTGAGATGCCCATCCCTTTTGGCTTTTTTTCTATATGTGGCTTCCATATCATAGCTTGTATTATTTTGATGGTGCAATGATCCTAAATTATTATTTTTGTTCAGAAACTTAGCACGCAACAACTTTACCCAAAACATTCCACATTCGCTAACAAATCTTTCAATTCTTAGATATCTGTAAGCTACTCATCCCTTCTCATCTGCTAGAGCTGCCTCAAGACATTAAGCAGCTAATTGTTGGTGTGTTATTTGATGCAGAAACTTGAGCCATAACTCTCTACATGGACCCATTGGGGACGTGTTTGTTGGACTGCATAGTTTAAAAGAGATGTACGCCCTTTCTTTATTTCCTCACTTTGTTCACAGTTCAATGTTGATTTAAACATCAAATTTCTGTTTCTGAATCGTAATACATAGTCATGCGTGATATTTGGGCATATCATAATTATCCAGCTTTTGCATTAGTGTCTACTGATGGAGTAGACCAGTGGGACTATTCCTAATACAGATGGAAGTAGTTTCATTGTGTTCATGCATTGCAATGAGCTTTCAATTAATTTTATCTGATGATGCATTGACCTTTGGAGTAATTCTCCTTGGTGTTCTAATCTAGAGAAATATGCAACATCCAAATTGTCAATCAGAGAAGGAATCTTTATCAAAGTGACAGGGTGACACAGCCTTTCATGATAATTAAACAATGATTTTGCACTGAAATCCTTAATAACTACAGGGATCTATCCCACAATGACTTTAATGGAGACTTGCCTAGTTCATTCCAACGTCTGGAAAATCTTTCAAAACTGTGAGTCAAATCACACTTTCTTTTTTCCTCATAGATGGATTTTGTTCTGTGTATGTGCTTATCAAAAAATGATTTGGTTTTCAGGTTCTTGGAACACAATTCGTTCACTGGATCAGTCGTGTACCTATCAAGTCTGCCGCTGACTGATCTGTAGGTTACCATTGCTCATTTGCTCTGTCAACAACTAATTTGTTATGCTAAACTAGTAAAAGCTCTTTTATTTGCGAGTTGTCACTCCACATTCCGATAAATTTCTAGGAATATCCAAAAAAATCATTTTAGTGGAGTGATTCCGGAGCAGTTCCAGTCTATAAGGAATTTATGGTCAGTCATTTTCACACTTTCTTTTAGGATTTCTTGTTTTCAAAATTGAGAAATCAGGTTACCTTTTTAAATCGTTAACTCCTTGTATATATCCTGCAGGATCGATGGGAACAACTTTCATATTGGTGGATCCTATCGGCCATGGAATTTCCCATCTGAGAATTGGCAGAATATATCAGACTCTCCCAAAACAAAATCTAGTGCCATTGAGAATTTCCCTTCTCATAAGGTTGTCCCGCTTAAGAAGAAACTAGGTCTTGGAGGAGTCGCTGCTATTATTGGGGGAGGGACGTTTCTTATGAGTTGTGCAGCACTATTGGTTGCCATACATATAAAGAAATCACGTGCCCAGAAAAACAGAAGTTTTGAAGGAAGCCAAAGTTCATTCAATACTTTACCTTTAAGTGTGGTCAGAGGTGAACAATTTACTATCTCTAGTAGCTGGATCTCATTTGCATCAGTTTTACAGAAGTTTTTCTAAATGAACTGAAGTTATGTGGCTAAAGAATTTGGTAGTCAGACACTCAAATCTGTTTCAAATTCTATGCTGTGGTTCCTAGAGAATAAAGAAAGAAAGTTAATGACTTTGTTCCTCCTATTTGTCTTATAATTCTCAAAAGGATTGACATCGGCAAGATTTGGGGTAAATAACATATAAAGGAAAAGAATATCATAGAAGTTGAAAATATATCTGCATCACTAACGATGTAATTTTTGTAAAAATAAGTTTTCTGGTTTGTTGGGTCCGTAGTCAGTCGAATGAGTTTCTCTAATTAGATTACAGATCTTTCTTCTGTCTGTCATACATTGATGAATATTATCTGATCCATGGTTCTTATAGTACATCACAACTCTAGACAAAGAACTTCTGATGATATTTCTAATATTGTTTTGTTATATGGACTAAATGGCTAGTCTAATTCAATCTTTTGGTTATAGACCTTTCCTCAGCTGCTTCTGAAGACAGCCCGCAACTTGTCACCCTCACTCCACCACCTATTCCGACCCCAAACCGAGTAACTCAGACAAATCACTGCAGTAGTGAGAAAAAGATAAGGAGAAGTTTTTCAAGGAAACAAAAAATGGCAGATGATCTAATGTGGTTCACATTGCCAAAGCTCCAACTAGCCACCAATAACTTCAGCAATGAATCTCTACTTGGTGAGGGATCGCTTGGCTCTGTCTTCAAAGCCGAGTTTCCCGATGGCCAAGTAAACTTCTCGCCTTTCAAACTTACTTCTTAGCAAAATCTGAATTGGAAGTCTAACTGTGATGACCCACTGCATACCTTAATACCTAAGCCTTCATTGTATTCCCTGACCACATTCACAGGTTATGGCTGTGAAGAATATCAGCACAGTAGAACTATCACTCCATGAAGAAGAGGAATTTCTTAATGTAATATGCAGAGCATCTCATTTCAGGCATCCAAATATCGTAAAACTTCACGGCTATTGCACTGAGCATGGCCAACACCTCCTGGTATATGAGTACATTAGTGATACAACTCTTGATGCTGCACTTCACACTGAAGCATACAAGCCCTTGCCTTGGGGTACACGTTTGCGAATCTCCCTTGGCATTGCGAAAGCATTAGAGTAAGTTTATCTGAAAAAGTGCCCAAAATCCAAATTCAGTTGAGAATATGCATTTCATTTTCTTCTTTCTGCAACTCAGGCAACATTTTTCTGCTCTTCTTTATTTAAGAACCCATAGTTTCTGTGATATTTGATAACTTATGCTTGACATCAGCCTGATAGTTTCCTTTATAATATTCGAGGTATTTGCACTCTTCATTCTGCCCTCCTGCCATCCACAGCAACCTCAAGGCTTCTAATGTCTTCCTTGACTTGGAGCTGAAGCCCCACCTCTCTGACTGTGGTCTTGCTGTTTTGAGACCATTAACTAGCAACATTGTAAAGCTTAAGGTAATCAATTGCTTCTGAAAATTTCCCTGAAATTGGAAATTTGTCAGTGGCTGAATTGTCTAGAACACCGGAAGACTGTCCCATTAATTCCGCCGGCATTTGACCTATCTAACCTTAAACTGCTGGTGCCAGGCCTCTGAGATGGCTATCACTAATGCTGGTTACATTGCACCTGAACATGGCCAAGCTGGATCTGATGGCACCAAATGTGACATTTATGCATTTGGAGTTTTACTTCTAGAGCTTTTGACGGGAAGGAGGCCTTTTGACCAGTTCTGTACAAGATTATCATTGATCATACTAGTCACATTTTGTTCTCTTCGGCTATAATTGTTAATTTCGTTCATATATTTCATACAGTTCAACAGCAAGGGAAGAGCAGTCATTAGTAAAATGGGCTTGGTCACGTCTTCATGATAAAGAATCTTTGCAAGAGATGGTTGATCCTGGAATTAAAAGATCGGTTCATGCCAAAGCTCTTTCCCAGTACGCAGATATAATTTCTGTGTGCATTCAGGTACTCCTATCTGGCTCAAAAAACTTGTTTGTCAAGCATAAATGTTATGACAAAACATTTCCGTAACTATTTGTGTTCTTAGTTTTAGCTGGCACAAATCCATTCAGTTCTGGAAGTTATCACATGCATACTTGATTCTTTTGGATAAACTTGCTGTGTAACCATGAAACTGGCATATGAACAGCTTAACAAGGAATATAGGCCACCCATGTCTGAGATTGTGGAATCTCTGGGACGACTAACAACAGGGCGACATGGTGGTACATCCACAGGGGTTGATACTGAAAGGTCAGATCCCTTTGAGCGGTCCTTTCGTTCGACCCGCACCGGCTTTATGGGCTCCCCAACATTGAGCATGTTCTCCACATAGTATCTACTCTGGTTAGCGTGATTGGTTTTTGCTGCACATGATGTCTATACTGTTACTCTGTAATCACGCGACATGTCATTCCGGCTGCTGAACGTACTGGACCACGTGTAAATGCCTCTTTGTGCGGTCTAGCTGCTAAATGATTTCGTATCTTCCGGTTTGCTGCTACATATTGTTTGAATGTGAGCAGAAGTAGCTGCTTACACGTGTAAGTACCTTTTCTACAAACACCCATCAGTTTCAAAGGCACAGTTATATGCAGGAAACCAGTCAAGCAAAACCTCTGTTATTAGACGAAATTTTTGAAAATATATATATATATATATATATATGAACTGTTGTTACTAACAATGATTTTGCTTAAGAAAACCTCCTGTTATGAATAGACATTTTTTATAATAAGTTAAAGGTTACAAATAGCGATTTATTAGGAAAATCCGTTTCCCGTAACAACGTTTTTAAAAGAAGGATAGAATGAAACAACAAATTAAACGGTAGAATAGAAAAATAAGGGGAAAGATCCTCTCCTTGTCACAGGAGAGGAGTTTACTACCCATTCACGTGAAATTACATTCCACCCTCACTTAATTATTTAGTTCAATCTTATTAAGCAGGGTAAAATGGTCATTCTATTTTTTTTCTTAACCAGTCTCCCCGTTCCAATTTGGGCGTCTCCGGCAAATCCCGATTGGCATCCTCGGGCAATCAAAATTTCAATCTCACAAAATTACTTCTTTTATATTCTTCTTTCCGCCGTCGCTGAAATCGACAAGCTGCAACCGCGATGCCACTGTTCGAAGCAGGTGTGATAGTCGTCTCTCTCACACGGCTCAACTCATCCATGTATGGACCATAAACCCTCCGCCTTCATCTCGTTTAACTCCATCTCCTTTTGTTATTCATGATTTTTTGCTTAATTTTACTGGTTTCGAAACCAATATCCGGAAGCCCTAATTTTTTGCTTAATTTCGCTTCTTTCCATCTTCGACAGATGGGACATATACAGAAGAAGAAGTTCAACGATACTCAGTACCGGTAAACCCAAGTGTACTCATGTGCTAATTTAACACCATGGCTGTAGGTCCATTTGGTGCAAGTGAAAGTGAGAATCAGTTGGTTACTCATGAACAAAATTTCATGTCTCAAGGAACTAATGAAAGCCAAACAACACTCATCTCATCGATTTTTTTTGAACTGCCCTTTGCCGAAGTTTTAATATCAAAACTACCCTACCTTTTTTTTTTCATTTAGCTTGTACCCTACTTGGCAAAAACCGCATTTTGAAACTGGCTATTATCTCTACAAAACCGCAACACAGAACTGACTCTTGACACGGTGTCGATGTCCTTGCTGACCTGTACGCCAAGCTGGCTTCCCCACTAAAACCGCAGTTTAGAAATGACTCTTTTCTGTACAAACCGCTGTAGGAAACTGACTAATTTAGATTTCATTAACCGCTGAACCGAACCGCGGTTTTATAACTAAAAGAACCGGAATGAAACCGCGGTTTGTTTCAAAACTAAGCACCAGTATGAGCGGTACGAGCAGATTTACCTCGCCTGAGTTCAGACCGAGAAATTGCCGTTTCCGGAGCAGAGGTAAGCTCCACCGTGCGCCAAAGCTTGCATTTTTTCTACTGAAATGAGCTTCTTGGTAGGGAGACGAACACTCAGACTCAAACACATCCTCGCCAATCCGACCTTATGCCAGTGTTGTGTAACTCGGAGCTCAGAGGGCTCGGGATCGCTCGGGTCTCGAGAACCATCAGGTTTGAATAAAGGTCGATTCTTTGAATCTGGGTATGTTTCAATACGTGGATTTTCGTCCCAGGGCTCGAAGTTTCCCGAGTATGAAATGTCGACGGTCACGTGGGGCGTGGTGCAGGGGAGAAAGGAGAAGCTGGTGTCGAGGTTTCATACTGGTGCTTTGGTTTTGAAACAAACCGCGGTTTCGTTCTGGTTCTTTTAGTTATAAAACCGCGGTTCGGTTTAGCGGTTTATGAAACCTAAATTAGCCAGTTTCCTACAGCGGTTTGTACAGAAAAGAGCCATTTCTAAACTGCGGTTTTAGTGGGGAAGCCAGCTTGGCGTACAGGTCTTCGAGGACATCGACACCGTGTCAAGAGCCAGTTCTGTGTTGCGGTTTTGTATAGATAATAGCTAGTTTCAAAATGCGGTTTTTGCCAAGTAGGTACAAGCTAAATTAAAAAAAAAGGTAGGGTAGTTTTGATATTAAAACTTCGGGAAAGGGCAGTTCAAAAAAAAATCCATCTCAGCTGCATGTGAAGCTGGAGAGTCTGAAATGGTGCATAAATTTGGGCAGAAAGCATGTCTACAGGCTGAAAAGAAGTGAATCACATAGTCAATGTTGTATGTTTGTCTGAAGCTTTAGCTGGATAGACAATATGAATTTGATTTGTTTTGCTTAAACTGCAAAAATTGAGTTATTTCACTCAACTATTTTTCAATCAATGACATGGTTAGAAAATGATAAATTGTTTGTTTTTTAGAAGTACAAGACATGGATTTTTCTTCCATTAAAAGCCAGGCATCCAGGCCAGACACACCTGGACTGCTCTATCCTATTACATAAAGTCTGAACCCAGAAAACCACCCATGGGATATGGTTCCAAGGATAGTAAATACACAGGGTACGTTTTGACACATAGGTGTACAAAATCATAGCTAAACTAGACATAACAGACTGATTTCAAGCTCCTGAAAGATTATCCTTGAAGCTGATCTTGCTCTTTATAAAATCAGGAGTGATTCCCTTTTTCCCATCCCATTCAACATTTTTCTTTGTGCATTTCATTCTTTTAATTCTTGACAGCACAATTTTCATCTCATAACCTGCACTTTTTTCTAGCTTCTCCACTGCAGTTTTAGTGCTTCTAAATATCAAATCGTTCCTCTATTTCCAAATGCCATAAACTGCCACACTAATGGTTGATTTAACATCCAGACTTCTCATGGATGGACCTGCACGAGAAGAAAGTCGACTAGTCAGTATATGCTTCATACAACTACTATGTTCTTTTATGCCAATTTCTGACAATAATGAGTTCAAAAAATAGTGAGATACATGGCAGACAATACATGACATGAAAATAAACTAGTGAGTGTTAGATTATTGAAAAAGTGAATTAAAGACAATACTAATGCAGCAATAATGAGAACATCAAACTAAAAGCTTTGACAAGTTGAGCAATTATTGAAGCCAACCTCAAATAAAATGAATCAGACACGGCTACAAAAGAGGCAAAATCATCAAAGAAATGTATAGTGTGCATCACTATTATGATACATAAAAGAAGCTGAAAATGAATAGCTGGGCAAGAGAAATGCAACACATCAGCCCAATTCTTAGGCAGCAATTGGCAACATGGGGAGGAAGAACGAACCATATGACTTATTAAAAATTTCAAGATCCTTAATCCACTATAACAAGTGTAAGCAAATTAACTATAAATGGGCAGTACACTTGGGTTTACCGGTACTGAGTATCGTCGAACTTCTCTTTTGTATATGTCCCATCTGTCGAAGATGGAAAGAAGCGAAATTAAGCAAAAAATTAGGGCTTTCGGATATTGGTTTCGAAACCAGTAAAATTAAGCAAAAAATCATGAATAACAAAAGGAGATGGAGATAAACGAGATGAAGGCGGAGGGTTTATGGTCCATACATGGATGAGTTGAGCCGCGTGAGAGAGACGACTATCACACCTGCTTCAAACAGTGGCATCGCGGTTGCAGCTTGTCGATTTCAGCGACGGCAGAAAGAAGAATATAAAAGAGGTAATTTTGTGAGATTGAAATTTTGATTGCCGGAGGATGCCAATCGGGATTTGCAGGAGACGCCCAAATTGGAACGGGGAGACTGATTAAGAAAAAAAATAGAATGACCATTTTACCCTGCTTAATAAGATTGAACTAAATAATTAAGTGAGGGTGGAATGTAATTTCACGTGAATGGGCAGTAAACTCCTCTCCTATGTCAAGGAGAGGATCTTTCCCCTAGAAATAATAGAAAATTAGGTCAAATGATAGTTTTGAAAATATATGGCATTGATGCTATGATTTTCGAATGGGCCTCTGCAGGTTACTCTATATAACCCAGTTGAAATGAACAGCAAGGAGCCCGTAAAATATATTGGGCCAAGGCCAGTTTTGAGATGCGTTTCATTGAAGTGGCGGTGGGTTCTTCAGACCTGCAATTTAATTACGAAAGAGATGGCGTGGGTTCCCAAACAAGGTGTTACTGCAGAATTATGGACTGCTTACTAACAGCTAAGTATAGTCGGAAAAGAAAATGCTTTTTTTTATTTTATGCTTCATCATCTCCATAACGAAAAGTATCAATTTTAATACCTTTATCTATTCTACCAATCTCATTAATAAGTAAATTACATACGTAACAGATGTTTTTTTCTTTGAACCCCCTTTTTAGTCTTTTTTACTCGAATTGAAAAAATAAATTAATAATTAATTGTAAATCTAGATAACAATTTTAAGAGAAGGTGCTTCGTCTATTCTAGGCAATTTAGGGAAAGATTACAGAAATTGGACTTTCAAGTGGGGACTTCAATGTATTGTTTTATTTCAGTAACAACAGTGTTTTTCTTTTTGTGACAAATATTTCTGATCCTTTTAATTGAAAAAATGAATCCATAATTAAGTTGACAGTTGAGATGATTGCATTAATGGAATGGTAAGGATAAATAAATGAAGTATAAAAAATTAAAAAAAAATAAATAATGTGTGGAGATAGACTGATACAAGTGGTATATGAAGTATTTATGTAAGTCAAATGACTTTGTGGATTTAGCTATCACAAGTCTGATTTGGTGGATTGAGTATTGGGATGATCCCAAATAATCCTAGTTTTTATAATTGAATTCTTGTGTTAAAAAAACAATTTTGTGGACTTGTTAGATTTTAATATTTCTAAAAGTTTCTATTTATTTTAGGTGAAAACTAGATATCCGTGCATCGCACAAGCTTAGATTTTTTTAAAAAAAATTGTGCAATACAATTAATTTTGTAAATTACATATTCAAAAACTTATCAATATATACCACAAACTTATCAATCTTCTTTAGTCATCCCATAAATCCTTGGCAAAACTTGTTCACCTTGTTGAGGAACTTGAGTTTCAAACATGTGGATTTGAGGTGTTGCCGACACATGATGCACCTGATTGCTTAATGAACCATAGTGATGTTCGCGAAGATTCTTGCGCTCATCGTTTTCCTTTTTCCAAGTCTTCAAGAATTCCATAATATCGTTGTTGGTGACTTCAGGCTCTTGTTGCGCAGGAATATAATTTTGGTGTATCGTGGTGCAGGCTCATATCCAGGCAGAATAGGATCATAGTACTGTGCCTGATAAGAATGCGGCTCATGATGTTAGTAGGAATTTGGTGCGTAATGTTGTTCTCCCCAATAAGGTGTGCTAAGTGATTAGGGCGGACAACTTGCGTCATAAGCTTGTCCGTACCAGCCTGCAATGTTTGAAGCTCTGCTTGAAGAATAATGTTGTTGATAGTAAGGAAACATCCTCGCAAAACAAGATACACAGAAAAAAGTTAGTGAATTTTTTTATATGAAATAAAATAAAAATATATACAAAATTTTTAGAATTAAGCTAGATAAAAACTAAGTTAAAAGCTCTAGACAATTAAACCAATACTCCCTGGCAAAGGCGCCAGTTTGACAATGCGTATTTTTACCATATATAGATGTCAATGAACATTTCAGGGATCACTGCAGTCAAATAATATCGGTAAGTATCGAGTCGAACAAGAGAACCACAAAGCTTGCTAGGCGCTAGTAACCTAATTAATATCTATTTAATTCTAGACAAATGAGTGAAAATTGTTTGAAACTAATTAACTGAGAATTAAAACTGAAAGTAACGACAAAGAGATAGAATCGAACAGAGAAGATGAGCATCCTAAGATCTACTTCACCTAGGTAGCGTGCAAAACTAATCATGTGATTCAGGCGCAAATTAATCATCCAAATCATACAATATCAATAATACGACGTATCACTCAATAATTTACATACAAGTATGATTTCTGGGTGTTCCTACGCAGTAAATTATTGACTACAATTGATTTCGTATTGTGTTGTTTCCCGATTCTGGTCTTCGTAGTTCACAAATACTAATCAAATGGTAATACACTAATATTCCCTAAACATGCAGCAGGATAAATAAACTACTCAATATTCCTAGGTCAACTCTCAATTCTAGTCTTCGGTTGACTAGGGTCATTGACTACAACTAAGCGAAATAACCAAACCAACCCGATTCTGGTCTTCGTGGGATGAAATATCCTAACTTAGAGGGTAATAAGTTTAATCCTAAACAAAGTTCTTAAATCATGCATATTTAAACTCTGAATAACTACGCATGATAATATTTAGGCGTCCCTAAAATAATGAGCATACGCAATAACATTCAAAGAAACACTAGCAACATGGATGAAAAATATTCTTAATTAATAAATATGAAAAGTTGAATTTACACACAACCTAAAATCCGTATGATCCTAGAACATGGACGACTACTCACTACGCATAATTGAAATAAAAATTATAAAATAATTAAGAAAGTAAAACAAGAATGGTAGAGGAAAGTTTAGTCTCTTGAAGCTCGAACTCTAAACGAAATTCGTCCCTGTGGCCCTTCTGGCAGGAAGATGTGGTGTGGTGTCAGGCTTGTTAGGATTTGAGCCCTAGACTTATATTTATAGTTGATATGTCACCTTAGACTGTCTTCGGAATGAATTCTATCACCAAAAAGGTTCCTAAAAAAGAATTAGAAACTGTCTTTTCTGGGTCAGCCACGTGTCAGCCTGATCTGGATCGAGTTTTGGGTCGTGCACCGACATGAAACACGATCAGGTTCGAGCTAGTGCAAACGAAGCTCGATCCGGATCGAGTTTTGATTCTGGATATTTACAGATTTGCCCCTGAACTTCTTATTTTGACAATTTGACCTTTGAACTTGGCTTTTTGTCCGATTTTAACCCAGTTTGCACTATTTTCATCTTTTTCCTCTTCCGAAGCCAGTATTCTTCATATTTAACCTACAAGAGACAAAATCAACTATAAATTACTCATAATCACTCGGAAACGACTCAAATATCTTATGTATAAGTACCTAAAATACGGTAAATTATTGCCGTATCACTTGACAAAGCACTTTATGGATTGAAACAAGCTCATAGAGCATGGTACCCTCGGTGAGTTCAAAGCTTCAACAGATTGGGTTTACATCTTCAAAAGCCGATATCTCATTATTCTTTTATTCTAAGAGCAATATAACAATCTACTTGTTGATTTATATTGATGATATAATTGTTGTAAATTCTTCAGAACAAGCAGTTGAGGCTCTTCTTGGAGACTTGAGAAGTGAGTTTGCTTTAAAAGATCTTGGTGAGTTGCATTACTTTCTGGGCATAGAAGTTAAAAAATCACAAGATGGTATCATTCTTTCGCAAGAGAAGTATACCCGAGATATGCTTAATAAAGTTGGAATGAAGACATGTAAGTTAGTAAGCACTCCTCTACCAGTTTTTGAAAAATTGTCAGTTTACGATGGGGTAGTGTCGAAGATTCCATGAAGTATAGGAGTATTGTTGGTGCTCTTCAATATGTCACTTTAACCCGACCTGACATTTCTTTCTCAGTCAACAAGGTATGCCAGTTTCTTCATGCCCCCGCAAATATTCACTGGACTGCAGTAAAGTGAATACTTAGGTATCTACTATTGAATTGGGGTTAAAGATTCGTAAATCAAATTCAATTCTTGTGAGTGCTTTCTCATATGCGGACTGGGCTGGGTGTCCACATGATCGAAGATCAACAGGTGGTTTTCCTGTTTTCCTTGGCTCAAATCTGATCTCATGGAGTGCTAGGAAGTAAACGACGGTTTCCAAGTCAAGTACCGAGGCGGAATACAAATCACAAGCTAATGCCACGACAGAAATTATTTGGGTTCAAACCATTCTTAAAGAGCTTTGTATTCCACAACCGAAGGCTGCCTGTTTATGGTGTGATAATCTTGGAGCTACATATCTTTCTGCTAATCCGGTCTTCCATGCAAGAACAAAGCATATTGAAGTCGACTATCACTTCGTGATAGAGAAAGTAGCAAACAAGTTATTGGAGATACGATTTATACCATCACGAGATTAGCTGGCAGATAGGTTTACAAAACCTCTTGGTGTTCGGCAGTTGGAATGTTTCAAGCGCAATCTCAACTTAGACATGTTGTGATTGAGGGGGACTATTGAAATACTCGTAACTGACTTTGTAAACTGTTTAGGCTTATCTGTAGAAACCTGTTTAGTCTTATCTTTAGAAACTTGTAATCATGTATACCCTCTATATATCAACCTGTTTAGTATCAATGCATCAATTATTTTCTTGTAGTGCCTTCAAAATATACATATACTCACACAAAGCCATAGAGACGAGATATTCATATATAAGAGCTTACAAGCACTTTATAGAGTACGATGACAAACAGATGGTTGATTACTTAGATACAGCAGTAGCTTCTGCTTGGAATAAGTTACATAAACAACAACCAAATCACTTGGAAACAACCGGAACATGAGGCTCCAATGGCGGCCAGACATCTGTAACACAGCTCAGAACATCATCTATGATTCTGTTGTTTGCATGATCAAGACTATGCTGCTGCCCCAGCGATGTTGCAGTCTGGCCAGCAGCTGAGATATTACCAGTGAATGAGGCCTCCTCTCCCGGGATGGTCATAGTAGGCGACACGTTTGCCAGCCTGTTCAGGCCGTGAGAGCTCATCGCCAGAGGCAGGCTCAAATGGGTTTGGAGCAGATGGTTCAAGCTGCTGGTCAGTGAGCCTCGAGCCACCATCTCGTCCGCTAATTTCACCTGTATTAAGGAGCGTGTCAGTAAGTGCACGGGGGGTTATAATTTGTAAAGCTGAATCTGAACATGTGTATGTGTTGTTACATGAGCTCTCAGAGCCTCCACATCGGATTTGAGGACGCGGTTGTTCGTGGCAGCATCCTTGAACTGCTGCGCAGCGCTGGATAGCTGCTTGAACAGGGAAGCGTTTTCTCCCCTCAGTTGATCAACCTGAGACTCGAGATCTTGCAACTGAGCTTGCTTTCTTTTCCGGGAGCGTCTGGCAGACTCTCGGTTGGACTCCATCCTGGATACGGGCAGGAAAAATGTCAGGTGAGCTGGTTGGTAGAGATATTTACGCTACACCTGAGCTTGATTACCTTCTCATGCGGCGGAAATCAGTAGGATTGTTCTGCTCAACATCGTCGTAATCCGACTGGTCTGACCCACTGGCGACGGCCCTTGCTGGGTTGTCTTTCGGTTTGTTCTCTGACAGAGGACTCCCGGCTGAGAGTTCAGCCAGAGACGCGTCAAAGCTGACAGACAGCAGTAGTGACTAACAGCAGAAAGCAAATGATGGGGGCAAGGTCGATCATACCGCATATGGAGGATTGTGAATCGATTGTTGTTGCTGTGGTGGTGGTGGTGGTGGTGAGATTGGATTGGTTAGGGGCGATGTCAGCAGACCAGAGTAGGTTCTCAGGGAATCCACAAGCGCTTGAAAGCCCGCTCAGTATCTCCTTCACCACCCATGCCATGAACAGGAAAAGAGAGTTTTTCAACACATGCAATGAGATTAATTCGAAACTCGTAAGCTTCAACCCAAGAAGCAGTGGACTCACCCGAGCTCTGACATCGAAAGTGAAGTCGGCGGGGAAGTCGGCGTTGAGGAAGAAACAGTCGTCCAGCTGGTGGTGGCGGGGGGGATCGGAGGCCCTGATCCTTTGATCTTCCGCTGGTGTTGGCGGCGCCGTGATGTCGGGCCAGAGGAACTCGTCGAATGCTAGCTCGGACGCGCTGCGCTTCATGAGGTGAATGTGGGTGTGAGGGAGAATGTGATATGCTTGTGCTTATAGTCGTAGAGGGTTCAAAAAAGTGAGTTCCTTCGCAAGCAAGGAAAAGGAGATTAGGAGGGATTCAACTGGAAAGTGAGGATGAGTGACATTCGAGAGCAATGGAGTTGTTGCGGAAAGAAACACCAGTGACAAAAAGTAGTTTCACTAATACAAATTTTTGGATGGACACCAGTAACGAATAAAGATAGGTCATATGTCATTTTGAAAATCGCACGTGGTGATTTTTGAGTGGACGTAACTATTTTTTAATTTTTCAACATACGATCAAAATATTATGTGAACACCACTGAGTCCATCCAAAAATTTCTCCATTCACTACAAAGTTAGAGTCACAAGTAAAAAAGTGTATCGACAGCACTCCCCACTATTGCACTGCTTTCTCACCCCTAATGTAGATTCGACTAGGTGGATGTAGATCTTTACGAGTTACAATTATCACGTTAAAAAATCAGTAATTGAAAAAAAACATTTTGTTAGTATAGTTGATTCCATATTTAAGATTAATTGGCAATAAGTGAGAGAGTTTAATTATACTTATGGATGTAATCTTATAAGCTAATGGACGATGTGAGATATTGTCTCTTATATGCACTAACACCTACTCACTTGCGAGATCGTTAGGCAGATGAAATCACAATTTGACGGACGACACCGTATTCAATCAATATTTGCAAGTGGGATCTCGTGCGGAGGTAACTGATACGTTAGACCGGTTTATACAGGGGTGCGGCTAAAACCTGCTCTGATATTTATGGGTGAGAGAGTTCAACTATATTTATGGGTGGACAATATACCTTAGGGCATTCACATCAAAACAAACTAAAAAGAAGGTTTGTGGCATGCCACATTAAATTTGTGTTATGTCAATTCAGTTTTGTCATAAATCTTTTTTTCACAAACTTACCTCCACATTGAAACAAATCTTTTAAACCTTTATGCATGGACCCAAATGTCATAATATATCCTTTTCTACCTTTTTCATATTATGTTAATTAAATTTTCTAAATTAATTAAATATTTGGTTGTTTATAATTATTAATTCATTTCTTTTTTATATTTATTTGTTAAAAAAATTAAATAATAAATTTTTTTAATCGGTTTAAAGTTTTGTATAAGATTGTGTATGGTATAAAATTATTTATTTTAAATCTTTAAATGACATACCATATACGACATTTCTAACTTAAAAGCATCGTATATGACATATATTTTATACGACACTTTTAAATTAGAAACGTTATATATAATATATATTTTATACGACATTTTCAAGTTAAAAGCGTCGTATAAAACGCTGTATGTTCTATATTCACGAACCATTTCTTACAGACGAAACAGTATTGTGTCAGAAAATCACAAATCATTTTTTACATTGAAACAAAATAATTCATGATCGGACATAAATATTTCAACAAAACTTTGATGTGATGCCCTGCATGCACCAACAAAATTCAATTGTGATAGACGATTACAGAACAACTCTCTCATAATTGATCCAGTCAACACATCAAGATTGAACCACGGTGTACTTTATCATTGAACTTATGTATACAACCCTAAAATTACTCATGGGTACATACCATTATCAGTCAATATCAAAATTATTAATTTATGGGCGGCGCGTTTGTCGAAAAATTATTGAATCTATAATAACTAACAGTGTCTTTTTTTGACATTTCAAATCACAACGTAACAAACACTTGCATTGAATGAGTATTTGTCAAATTATATGATGAAAAAATCAAAATAACATATAGAATGAGACTAAAAATATCTACTTCCCACTGTACAATATTAAGAGAGATTAATAATCAAATAATTACATAATGTATCTGTATATGTTGTATATCTTTCATTTTATAATGATTATTTTGATTTTTATAAGGTTTATTACGACCTTATTTAATTGTTATAATCACTTTGGTTTATGGAAGAGAAAAAAATTTATGGGAAGATGATAAAGAATCATTTGTTTGGCTGAGGAAAAAATGAAATGTAAAACTAAACGGAAAATTAGATGAAAAATATGAAGAAAAATTTGTTTAAATAAAATAATGTTTTACTAGTTTCTCTAAAAACATATCATCATTAACCGTATAAGTGGAAAATAAGATGAATTTCACGAGGAATTCACTTTCCATCAAAAATTTTCTTTTTTCCTCAAACAAAATATAACTTTAGGGTGTGTTTGGTTTAGGAAAAATTTGGGGGAAAGTTGATTCCCCTATTGAATTCATCTTATTTTTTTTTGTTTGATTAGATGTGAAAAATGGTGGAAAAATGATAAAACATTCTTTATTTCTAAGCAGATTTTTCTTTCTATTTTTCATCTAATTTTCCTACAAATTTTTATTCTTGTTTTTTTAAAACATTTTAATTTTATTTTTCACTAAACTTTTCTTTCCATCAAATTCTACATACACCGAAGAGATATTGGTGCATGTATGTATATGTTTTGAAGTCAAGTCATCCACACTATACTTACAAACCAGAACTTTAGATTTTAGCGCTTTTACCTTGTAATAATGTGTGAAGTGAAGTGAATTTGGTACACTTTTTTATGTGATTAAAAAAGCATTCACAATTTAATGTTGAAAATGGATTTAGGATTGGAGAACGTGTGAAGCGAGCTGGTCGTACACTTCTACTAATTTACAATACTAACAAAAGCTGTGGCAAAAGCCAAAGGGAGTTGGATTGATATGGACGCCCACCACATTAACACAACACAAGAAAAGCTCGCCTTTCAATCGCCAAACTTTTATAAATCTTTATACGGTCAAGCTTAGTTGAAGCATTTTGATTTGACATGACAGTTGGTCGCTGCAGATCAGATGCAGAGCACCCAGCTCCCGTGCGTTCACGAAAAACGGCGTCGCTTCACAAGTTACACTATCTGTGTTCTTCGTTTGGGCTTCAGCCCATTTATTAGGGGTATGCATGCTCCAAAAGATTCGTTCTGTCTTAACGGATGAGTTAATTCGTTCGGGTAAAGGTTTTTTTATAATGGGAGCAGTCTTCTTCTCAGAATCTCTATTTTCCAATTTTATTAAATAATAATAATTATTAATATAATCATCTCTTAAATATAAATTAATTAATCCTAATTATTATTAATGTATAATTAAGATATATAAATCTCTATTTTTTATTTTTATTCAATGATAATAATTATTATCTCCATCTCGTAATTATATATTAATTAAAGAAACTCTACCCTAGTTCCCATTAATTATGTAATTAAGATATATATATATATATATATATAGGGTGGATCAGTTGAGAACCTCCTTAAGTTGAGAACCATTGTGGACAAATGTGGACCAATCATTATGTTTCTTTTTTTAAGTTCATTTAATACACTTGGTTAATTATCTGAAACTGATATTAATTATGAAATAGATAAAATAAACAGATAATTAATTTTTAATTAATTTTTAATGATTATTATGGTATGTACAATATTGTTATTAACTTATGAAAGAGAAAAAAATAACAGATAATTCACTCACCTATTTTTTGGCTGATTTTTTTACATTATTTCTCTTTCAACTAATAAAGACTAAAATACTCATATTTATATCAATATAAAATCTAATTAAGTGAGGATATATTAGTATTTTTACTCAATTATGTAGATTTTTTTACTCTGTCAATTAGAGTACTTAAGCCCAATAAAATAATATCAAAATAAATTAAGATATATGATTATCTAGATTTTTAACAAAGTAAATTAATTACTGTAAATTTAGACCAATACAAAAATAAACTAGGATATATTTTTATCTATATTTATAATTAAGTGCATGTTCGGTAACAATATTATTTACATTGATATTGAAAATATTATGTAACACACATTTAAGCCAAGCATTAATATGCATCTTCTATAACATATTGATTTCTTATTGAGTACCAGGATATTAAAAATTTTGATTACTAATAATATACTAAAACAATTTCATAAGTATAATTAATATTATATCCTGGTAACACCCTTCACAAATGTGCACTAAGTGAACTAATTATTGAGAAAAAATTAATTATTCTACTATAGACAATCATTAACTTAACTTTCAAACAAAACAACTAGTATAACAGAAGACACTATACCCCCCCCAAAAAAAAAAAAAAAAAACTTTGGTCAATTGTTGTTCTCTGACGAAACTAAGAATCTTATCTAAATATATTAAAATTTTCTTTCTTTTCTCAGTTTTTTTTTCTATCCAAAATATGAATTCAGGTAATAAACTTTTTATGTGCAAAATATATAAAAATTACTGAGGCTCAATATTTTAAATTTTACCTGACAAAAAGTACAATTTAAATTTTATTTTAAGATATGAAAAATAACTATCAGTATAAAATGTGTACTATGTATTTATAAAAAATATTAATAATAATTCCTGTAATAAACACATCCCATGCATTAGGAGTAATGGGCTAGTGAAAGTACATTTTAGTGATTTTACAAAGTCTATTTCCTTTAGGATGTTAATTCGCACACAAACTAGAGTAATGATACGTCCGAATCAAGGGATTAGAAGCTGTCTAAGTAACAAAGAACTTGCTTATTTATTTAAAATAAAAAGGAAAATTGTAAAATCACCACATTTTCAGAAATCACGAGTGTAATTTACTGATTTCTCAATTTCTAAGTTTTAATTTTTTTAATTATTTTGTAATTAAATAAATTTCGACCAGGTCATAAATATTTAAATTTATTTATTTATTAAACTCTCACCCTTCATACGTCAGAAGACGCTGTTTGCACACTATTTTTGTAATTTTCTCTACAAAAAAAAGTGCTTATGCTCGTCTATATTCCAAGCAGAGAGATATTAGCAGAAACACAGGAAGGCGCAGCTGGCCTTTAGGGAATCTAAGCGCCATAATTAATCTAAACCCAAGCTGACTAATCAAAATTTGATTTCACATTCGCATTTAGAATATTATTATGAATCCCAACACCCATAATCATCATGAGATATATAGTAGCTGATAATGTACTGTGACCATACCTGCATGCACCTTCCCCAATTTGAAATCCTCTACGCAACTCTTTTCCTTATTCAAAAATGATTGATTAGTATAGTAACATGGATGGTGTTTACAAGTCAATTATTGGGATAAGAGTGCTAACCACGCTCTTCATTTGGTCTTGATTTTATATAATCAGAGTCGGAGGCATCCAATCGGCGCTTGTCAATTCTGAATCAACTTGACGCAAGTCACCGCTCTCTCTCGGGAACTTCCAATCATACTCTCACATTCAATCTTGGATCACTGCATTTATGTGACATCTGCAACAGGTAAAACTATGAGACGAGTGAACCTGAATTTCAAATGGACATGTAAAGAGGGTCGGGCACAAGTAGAACAACAAGTGCACCCCTGCTACAGAAATCAGTATAATCACCAACTCATATGCTTCCTACTGAATCATTAGGTGCGGTGGGAAGCTGTTGGGAAGCCTGATATTAGGTATGCGTGATCTGATACAAAACAAAATCCGCTAATGATTAGCCAATAATAATCCAGCTGAAGGAGGATCACGCTTTCATACCTAAGGTTTGTTTTTAACAAACTGATAAAATAACAGGGAAGGGATACGTAAACACAGTATAGGAATTAGGAAGGCATCACAAGATGCGGCCATGATCATTTAGAGTATTTTAATGAACAAAATCAGATGAATAGCATTTTACCATAATTAATGCAGTGTTTTCCCATCTGATCCGCGGCCACTTGTCACCGTCAAGTCAAAAACAGCCGAGTCAGAGCCCTGGGGATGAACCAAGATCCAAGAGTCATATATTACGAAACAATTTTCTAAGATAAACCAAGATCCAAGAGTCTTGTATTACGAAAACTCCACATTTCAGTATGTGAATTGTTCTCTTACTCTGATGGATTCAGTTGGGGAAATTAATGATCTGCCTCGGGGACGGAGCTCTGTGACAAAAAGGAACAGTTCGGTAAAGATTCATTACAAAACCAACCCACCAAACACATAATTTTTTCAACACTGTATCTTCTTCATTTAGCAAGATAGAACGACCCATAAAAATCTATCTAGAACCTGCAATCACATGGCAGCAATTTATTTCTAAAGGGAATAAGTGAATAAACACAAAGCCACGTTCCACGGACCAGAATGCAGCTCAACCAGCAGAAAGTTAAAGCCTAGATAGTAGAAGCCTCAGGCTCAACTGAATTTGCTCATTAATTGTACACTGCAGGTAATTTAAACAGTTAAAAACAGTTAAAGGTTTGGCATCCAAAGTAGCAGGCTTGGATACAAGTGTCCCTGTTAAGCATAAAGAAACTCAACTAACTTCAAATAAAACGATTAAAGAATCTGAGTCGTAGGGTAACTGCAGCAAATTTTTAATACAAAGAACAGAACATGGACCCATAATGTATACGCATTTTAATAGTACATAATGATGCTTTTGATGGTTTTAGCTTGTAGTTTAACATTATTGTGCCGCTGCAAGTCCGGTATGAAACAATAGCATTTTTATAATCTCAATAGAATAACACTATAAATTTGAACTTCAAAGTCTATATATATAGAGATGCAATAATCTTAAACACAGTATACGAAATAAGAAAAATACTTGAACTCACATTTCATATTTGTGATGGATTCCAAGAAGTCTAACAAGATCGCTGATATTGTGAAGCTTCAACGCATCCTGAAGAAATGGAGAAGGAACACAGACTCATCGAAAAACAATAAAAGCACCAGAGGTGGTGGCAGCAGCAGCAGCAACAACAATGGCAATAGGAGTATAAGCTTTCTTAAAAGGACGCTATCCTTCAACAACAATGTGGCCCTGAGCGGAGGATCAAGCGACACTGTCCCAAAAGGGCATGTCGCCGTCTGTGTGGGAGAGGAGATGAAGAAATTCCACATACCCATGGACTACTTGGGGCATCAGGCATTTGGATTTCTTCTGCGGGAAGCAGAAGAAGAGTTCGGGTTTCAGCAAGAAGGAGTTCTGAGGATTCCTTGTGATGTTTCTATGTTCGAGAGCATTCTGAAGGTGATAGAGAAGAAACAAAATGTATTCTTCACACAGGAATACATGTTTGGCGGAGATGACAGCTTGGGTTACTGCTCATCAGAAAGTCAGCATTCTCAGCATCATCATCCACGGAGTCCGCTATGCAGATGACTTGACCAGTGGTTCGCACTCTCGCCATTCCCAGTCTCCTGTATTGTTTTCTCCTTAGATTGGACAAGTGAGACCGAGGAGATGAGTATTATTTTTTTGAATTTATCAAATGAGAGTGTTGTTGGTCAGAAACGGAAATTTTGCAAATATAATGTCATTAACATTCACTCCTTATGCAAGACCAAATCTTCATATCAAGCTATCTCAATCCGCCTCGAGACTTGCATGCCAACAGCATGACCAGAACCATCATATGAAAAGTTTTCCATGAGTTACCTCCCCCAGACAGATTTAGAATTACCAGTCCAACCAAAATGTTATCATGATTTATCTTGTTCGGAGAATTCAGAATGACAACTCACCTACACATTTGAATGACGAAATGAATGAAACATTCGAAACAATCGAGTTTTTAAAAATCATCACTATCCAAGTTGTGTGTAATTCAGCCTGTGCCTAATCATACCTACTTCCACTAATGGAGATCCGTAACAAGCCTTCTTTAGTAGAAAAAAAAATCAAGCATCAGTTTTAGTCATTGGTTAGGGCCTTAGGGGCAACAACAAAGGAGTGCCCAAGGATTTCAGCTCAGAGAATACAATCTTTTTCTTTCAGGTGGAGAAAATAAACAAACAAGACAAAACATTAATCATTGACAGAAAGTCCAAATCTCCGTGTATTAACATGACTTACAACTTATTTTTGAATATCGAGCATTTTCCATAAAATAACTCCACTGGATAGAGAGAGATAAAAAGAACATTATGGACGAAAATTTAATTCGCCTGAGCAATCATTTGAAGCGAAGTCAACCATAATGGCACATGTATTCATCATGCCCATGTAACATGCTAGCCTACCACCCTCAAACTTCTGACAGATTTACGAAAACTTCAAATTGAGCAATAGCTAAGCCTTAAGTAACATGGAAGCAACTTAACCCAAGATTAGAAAAAGAGAATGGATGGTGCTCATGATGACCTAACCTTCTGAAATAATTGTATTTTGCCTTCAGAACTCGATATTGGGTTAAGAGAGCACTCCAGGTAGACAGGGAATTGTCCTCTTCTCAACTTCCATTAGCCTGCAAGACGTGGATGCATCACATTGGTATTGACCATGAGTTTACCGATATAATTGTAAAAGATTTAAGTATGAGTCACTCCTGCAACATTTCACGAGAGTGATCAGAGAAAAATATTGTGCTATATATATAATGTCACAACTTGCATTCCGATCCAGATATACATAATTTTATTCAATTTCCAACTTTTAACCTTTTGTTTCAATGTCACATGTATCCTATACAATTATCTATGTATATGAAGTACAATGAAATGTACATATTTCCTTTTTTGCTGTCAATATAAAACTTCAGTCACCTCCATGATTCTATGCGCATCAAAGGGTCAAAGTCAAAAGAACAACAAAACGAGATCCCGCATGTTAACCTATAATTGTTTCAGAAGCAAGCACAAGTTCTAAACAAGCATGTTGATAAAATAACTACAGAACTCTGTAAACATATTAATTGTTCTCAAATCTTGAAAATAGGATTCGGTTTCTTAGATAGCACACCTAATCTGTCCATACTTTGTTATATGACTGAGTGAATAAAAAAAGCCTTCATAAGGAGCGGCAGTTACAATTCAATATATGGTTTTTATTTGAGAACTGAATTAAAAACTTTTTCTAAGTTCAGAACCAGAATTGGTTTCTTAAGGAATTTATAGGAATTGCCGTTTGACCCCATTCAAAATTGGCTTGGTCATCAACCTGGATCCAATTCCCAACATCAAATTCACAATGAATCCCTCAAAGTTTGTCAGGGACTTGTTTTACCATTTGTCTGAATTACATACCTAAGTTAATGTCCTTGAGTGTGTCCCTGCCAAATTGTTCAGACATCTTGGCTTCAGTTCTTTGAGGCGGGGTGATCATTTGGGAACTTAAATCACAAAATGGTAAATATAAAATGCTGGAGCAGACACATTGCCACTCTTTAACATAAGTTAGTCACAAATAGTGTAGCCTTAGCAGTCAATCTGTAATATCATGGTCATCGTGATGTCTGCATTGTTATAATATGATTTACTTCGTTTTAAACAAAGCATTTTGTACCATACAGTTTAACACTCCTAATGTGATATCAAGTAATCACAAACCCATATTCTACGCATTCAACTATGACCACTTGTACCTTCCTCAGTCCCTATGACACTTGAAGTCCGTTGATTAAAAAATGAAGGCTTTGGATTCATCCAAACAACCACTCTGATCTATTGTTCGGAGCCCATACAAAAACCTTGATGAAATTACCTGTACCAATCATATCATGGATCCAGCCACATTACACAACGCAGGAAAGAAAATTGCAGCAGTGTGCAAGTCGTGTATAGTTAGAGCCACAAACTTAACAAATAGGCAAGAAACTAATTGACCACCACTGTCTTGAAGAACCATTTAATGTCACTCCACTCATCAGCACTCATAATTGCAAATCATTGAAACAGCATCAAAGAGCTATAGTTTTGGCCATACTTCAAGTTGCTTAACATGGTAGAATTTTATTTTGAGCATAACAGTTTCTGAAAAAATTACCTCTTTCTTAGTTTATTAACGTACCATCAAATCACATGTTTGGTCATGATCCACTCCAGCAAGAAGCTTTATTGAGAATAGCAAATCCAAAATAAAACTGAAATCAAAATTCATGGTCAATATACAATTGAAGCTGCACGATCATACCAGATTTCCATCCGATGAAAGTAGTTGACATTCCTGCTTGAGGCTACTTTATCTTGTTCATTGATCCATTAACGTCAAATTCGAACCGCAGAAGCTATGAGCCCGATTGTCAGGATCACCAATTTCTCCATTTTCATCTTCTTGATGCTCCCGTTCACATTCTCATCCACACGGCTCATCTCCGCCTCTCCATGCGACCGTAACAACCAAAACTACACGAAGTACCTCCGATCGGATCAGATCACAGTCTTAATCAACGGCTACTCGGAGCACCGCATCCCTCTCCTTACCACAATCGCCGCCACCTACGCCGCATCCCCCTCCGTCTCCTCCGTCATCGTCCTCTGGGGAAACCCGTCCACTCCATCCAAAACCCTAACTCACCTCGCCCACAACCTCTCCGTCTCCTACTCCATCGGCTCCCCGGTGACTCTGATCCGCCAAAAATCAAGCAGCCTCAACCTCCGCTTCCTCCCGCGGCGGGCCATCGCCACACGCGCCGTCCTCATCTGCGACGACGACGTGGAAGTCGACTCGCCGTCGCTGGAGTTCGCCTTCCGCGTTTGGCGATCGAATCCGGACCGTCTGATCGGCATCTTCGCCCGATCGCACGATCTGGATCTATCCACGAAATCGTGGATCTACACGGTGCACCCGCACAAATACTCCATCCTGCTCACCAAGTTCATGATCCTGGCCGTCGATTACCTCCACGCCTACACCTGCGGCGGCGGGCCCGGTATGGACGCGGCGAGGACCGCCGTTGACCGGATGCGCAACTGCGAGGATATTCTGATGAACTTCGTCGTGGCTGACGTGGCGAACGCGGGACCCATTCTGGTGGGGGCGGAGAAAGCGAGGGACTGGGGAGACGCGCGGAATGACGATCGTGATGAAGATGGACGGCTGGGATTGACGAGAGAGGTGGGGAGCAGGGTAAGACAGGTGGGGCTTAGCAGTAGGAGATCGAAGCACAGGAAGAGGAGAGGCGAGTGTATAACAAAATTTCACAAGGCGTTGGGGAAGGTTCCGCTGAGGTACAGCTATGGGAAGTTAGTTAATTCAGTTGGGGAGCAAGGGTTGTGTGACAAGGGTGGGAAATTAGTGTTTTGTGATCAGCAAATTGATTAATAAAAAAAGAAGGAAGGGTAAAAGTTTACATAACTAGTTAATATATTTATTTTATCTTTTAAATAAATATCATTATTTTTATCAGTTGATCTAATATCTTATTGATAACTAATTTAATTTTTTTATTATAAACAAATTTATAAATCAGACATAATTTTTTTTTTTAAATATGGTTTAATATAGATTGGGCTCTTCGCTGCAATATCCGATTTGGGATCTTTTCAAGCCAGCCCATTAACAGTAGGAGGCCCAAAAAGAAAAAGGGTCACGCGGGAGCGCTGAAGTGCTGTGCGAGTGATTTGAAGCCAAGAGAGCTCTGAGGAAGGTTCTGGAAAAAAGTAGAACGCGAAAATATTCCAGAATATAAAGCCTCGTTCAATCGAGCGGTAGGTGTTATATCCTATCGTCATTCATTCTTCTCCGCTCTTCGATCTCGGTTGAAAGTTGAAACCTGCAGCTGTGAAAATCAATCATGAAGCGCAAGGATTTCGAGGACGCCTACGACGACTTCTCCTGCTTCTCCTACGCCGCATCCGCCAGAAAATCCAGGCGACTGGTAATCACACCGACTCTGTCTTCGACTCATATCCTTTCTCGCTTCTGTCTGCTTCGTTTGGCTTCTCATTGGTTGGTCCATAGTGTAGTTTGTCGGATTGCGTTGGATCGATTAGGTTACCGATGCCGTTTCAGCAGAACTCGAGTGTTTCAGCTTAGCTTGAATATGATCAGTTTGTGGTGTTTTTGAATCAGTATTTTGAAATTCGCTGTTGATTTTTTGTGAAGGACTGCGAGTTGCCTCCGATTATTGAAGATGAGCTTGATAGTGGAGTTCAGATCGTACCCGATCAAGGCTTCTTGCAGGAGAATTCACATTCTGGAACCGTTTTTGTGCCTAAAGAAGCTTCAACCGCTGCCTCTTTAATACCTAATGATCCATCTCAAGAGCTAGCGATTGTGCTGTACGATCCTGCCAATGTGGCAATTCAGGGGCTTAATAAGTTTCCCAGCTCCTCGTATCGTTCCTTTGTCTTGAGTCCTGAGTTGCTTTCAGACTGGAGAAGTAAGTGCAGATGCTGCATATAGCTGTGATTAGAGTTTGCATTTGATCCATAAATCGGAAAACTGAACTACATGTTGTTTCGGTGATGCTGAGTTAGCATTTGGTTTTATCACAGGCCAGATGTTTGGTCAAGGCAATCAAAGAAGGCTTACTATCACCGAGCTGGATGAGCACTCTGACGAAATGAACCACATTCAGTCTAGCAACTCCATGGCTGTCGTACCATGGGTGGGAGCGTCTCCGCCGCCTCGATCAACTCCAGCGCCTCGGGCAACTATGATGACCTCAGAGCCAATGGAGGAAGCTGATGCAGAATGTGAGACAATGGAAACCGATGAGGATCATTGTATCAGCACTCCTGGATACATCAATGAAGGATCCGCAATGAACCAGATGAGGGGTGGTGTGGTAACATTGCCGCCTCAGCAGCCACATTGCCTGCTGCCCCAGTATCCTCCAAACACATACACTCCTATACCCTGGTAGTTATAGCCTGTTCGGTGCTCAAGCTTCCTCCTATGGTAAGTAGCCGTAGTCAGGATCCGGCCATTGTGCATGCTTCAGGCAATTTTCTTGTCTATTGCAGTGTGTGGTTGCTGCCTCCTTTTTGTAATTTTCTTCCACGGGAGTTTAGCGGGGCACTGTCGCACAGTCTGAATTGGAATCGAACGAGGTGGAGATTTTAATGTGATCTTCACTGCCAAATTAATTCTGTTAGACTAATGGATAAGGTTCAATTCGATTAAGAAGATAATTATTTTATTTGATCCTTCAAAATAGTAATATGTGAGCAAAATATCACGTTTTGAATTTTATAGCATAAATATCATATGAAAAAGGATATTTGATACATGTTTCATTGAATTATATAGTTACTCATAAAGTATATTTACAGCTTGACATTTGACAGTAATTAATTTATTGAACTGTTTTTTATTTATCTTTTTAGCCATCGGCGAGTTTAGCCTCACCTTAAATAATATATGTGATCTATTTCCAAATTTATTCAAGTATTTTTTCTAAATGTTTAGATATATATATAAATACTTCATGATAATCCGTCCATTTGCATATTGTTATCAGCTTTTTGATAATTTTATAGCATATATCTTGCGCCTCTCGTGAATGAAGACGGTAAGATAATACATTTACATTTGATGTTGAAATTTTTTTCTCAATAAAGCCTTTGTAAATTTTATACATATTATATCTAATATTTCTTACTACATTTCATAAAATGCAATCTCGATGATATTGCACTAACTTTTAGAGAATTCAATTTTTAATATCAGAAGTTCAAAAATCAAACACTTCATACATCTTCTTAATTATTTTAGAATTTTTTTAATTTGTTGAAAATCAATATTATATAAGATATTTAGATATTGTGCACAAATAACAATTTTTATTTAATAAAAATGCAAATAATTTAGAAATTGTGATA
>NQLW01000056.1:451833-550538 GCA_002312845.1 Kalanchoe fedtschenkoi
TTTTTAAAAAAAAGCAAAATGGTTTGTTAAATTGTTTTTGTTATGTTCAAATATTAGATTTTTTTATATCTGAAAAATAGGAATAATTAAATGATTGAAGTTGTGTGCCAAATATTAGTAATCAATACAATTAAATCTAATTGGATGGTGTTGATACACAAAAAGTATTTGTTGCTAGCTAGCATTTGTATTTATGATATCATGATACATATAGGGAGGGATCCGTTGAGAATCTTTTTATGTTGAGAATCTTTTGGACCTATCATATTCATCGATTAGTTTTCAAATTAAACCCAAATGAAAACAACAAAATTAATGAATGTGAGACATAAGATGAGCATAATTAATTCATTTGATATAATGTATTAAAGAGGGGTGTGTGGCTTTTATATGGTGTCAATTAAGAAATTTTTGTTTTCCTTTAATTGTGTTTGAAATATTTTATTTTTTTATTTATGTAGTGAACATTGACGGTGAATATTGGTGGTGAACAATAGATGATGTTCACTATCATGAACAACAGATTAATGTTCACTATCAATAGAGTTTATCTAAATGTATAAATTACCAAAAAAATAATAATTTTTAAAATTTGTGACATGTGCACCATTCAAATATGTATCACAAAATGGTGAACATCTCATAAATTAAAATACAATAGATATGGTGAACATAATATATAAATAGAGAGAATTAAAAAAATATAATTGGGGTGTGAATAAATATGTGTGTAATAAAGGAGGGAATAAAGGAGAAAAGTCTCTTCTTCTCAAATCTCGCACATCTCTACTTTATGGGGTGTGAATAAATATAATAAAGGAGGAAAGATAGATATTAAATATAATGTTGGCGTGATTTGGGTGATTTATTGCTGATTGAATAATTAGAATATATTTAATTACATTCCTAAGAAATAAATTAACATAATATAATAAAGGGATAAAATCCAAAAGGGACCCCGAACTACCACCATTTACCTAATTGTGGTCAGAACTACCACGATTTCCAAAAAGGGTGCGATGAAAAATAAATTTGACTGATTTTCTAAAATAAAATTTACCATTACATTTCTAACCTAATATTATTATAAGAGTTAGATTTGTGTGCGAAAATTACGTCGTTTGGTTATCAAAATAAATTATATCATTTTGCGCACATAAAGAAAACGACGTTTTTTGATAACCAAATGATGTAATTTTTGCACAAAAATCTAATTCTTATAATAATATTAGGTTTAGAATGTAATGGTAAATTTTATTTTAGAAAATCAGTCCAATTTTTTTTTCATTGCACCCTTTTTGAAAATCACGGTAGTTCTGACCGCAATTGAGTAAGCGGTGGTAGTTCAGAGCCCCTTTTGGGTTTTCCCCCTATAATAAATGAAGCTATGACATAAAGTTGTTGAGGGACCAAAACGCAGTCGTTTTGTGACAGAAATGATTGATTCACATTTGTCCACAAAGTTCTTAATTTAAGGAAATTCTTAATTGGTCCACCCTCTTGTTTAACATATATCATATTGAAAGTAAGCTATGTGTGCGTTCTATTAGTTTAGTTCGTTTAAGATTATACTCCTTCCGTCCTCTAATACATGTCGTTTACGGTTAATTTGAGTAGATTAAAGTGAAGTTAATGCTAGCGGTTGAACAAATTTAATAGGTAGGTGGTTAACAATTTTTTGAAAAAGTTCGTGCAAAAAGTAAAATTGGTAGATGATTATTGGTGAGGAATGTATTCTTTATTGATTATGATAATGAAGTGGTTAATGTTTGACATTTTAAGGTAGTTGTTGATATTAAATACGCATTGAAAATTGGTAAGTGACAAGTAAAAGTGGACAAAAAAATTCGGTTAAGTGACATGTAAAAGAGGACAGAGGGAGTAAATCATACGAAAGGTTAGCGTCATGTGCATTTGACTTCATATAAGTTCAAATTAATTGCAAGTAATTTCAAGTTTTATAATTTTATTTGATATATTAATTCCTAACTTTCATTTTTCGTGTAATTTAAAATTATAATATTTATTTAACCTATCTGCATATTATTATCTTCGTAATTAATTATTTTTTTTAGTTAATATTATCTCTTAATCATATTACAACTTGATATTATCTTATATTGACACATGAATTAATGTGAAATGACTTTTATTGATTAAAAATTCTTTTGATATTGTCGACGCATGAATTAATAGGAATTATAGATAGATAGATAGATGGATTTTTAATATACTTTCATTTTGATTACTTTTGAAAGTGGATAGGATTACATATTGATTAAAATGTACACTAATTAAATTAAAATAAAATAAATAATAAAGAATTGAAGCGATTTTTAATAAATTGAGAATTCTGATTCCAACGCTTCTGTTTTAATATATGTATTGATTCAATAACGCTAACTTAGGACCCGTAGATTTGGTTGCCACGCTGGATCGCAATCCAAAATGGCACAAAAATCGGACCACTTTCGTAAACAAAACAAACTTCGAAATTGAGCCAGCTGACATAAACAGAAGTGTATCATCACTTCATCAACATAATCGCGAGTGTATTTATCTGTTTGACGTCAGCTTCTCTCCCTTTCAACTCTCGCCCGAAACCCCAACATCGGCAAAGCCAGCTCTGCGCTTTTCTTCCGTCTGCATTACGTCTCCTCGTGGTCTAGGGTTCGTACTGATACCTTCGCCTCGTGCGCGTTCCAATCAAGCATTCGTTTACTGAATTGAGATCATCAACTTCATCAGAGCCTTGTCCGGGAGTTGAAATTGAGTTCGGATACAATGAGGATCGAATCGGACAGTGATACGGTGACTGCTTCCCGCAATCATCTGGTATTCGCTTACTACGTCACTGGCCACGGCTTCGGTCACGCCACCCGCGTCGTCGAGGTTTGAATTCAATGCTCTCTTTTTTCCGATCATCGAAGCTCTCACTAGTAATGCTGAAATACTTTGTCTCTGTTGTATCTGATCGGTAAATATGATTCGGTTGATTTTAAGGCATCTGTATTTGTATCTGTGTGATAGGTTGTTCGTCACTTGATCAATGCCGGGCACGATGTGCATGTCGTCACTGGTGCTCCTGACTACGTCTTCACTTCTGCAGTTCAGTCTCCAAGGCTCTTCATCAGGAAGGTATGTGTGCCTTTTGTGGTCCCTCTCCTTTTGGAATGGCTAGGCTTATTTAAGCATAGTGGTTTATGCAAAAAAATAATAATTTCCGGGGATGTGGCATTGCAGTTGGCACTTTTTGTCTGTGTCATGAACTGGATGAAACTTCACAGATACCGTTGAGATATCGTCTCCAATTATGGGTTTTAATTTTATATTCACCCTACCTAAATGTTTCTGCACTTTTTTTTAATGCAAATAACCATCTTTTTAATCACACTTCAAAGACTGTCCATCAGTACTTCCATTTCCTTGGAAACTGTAACTGAAGATATTATTTGTTGAATCAGTTTTAGTTTGTGGAGAATGTTACAAGGTACATGCGCTCTTTTAAACCCTGGAAATTGGTATTGCAGGTACTTTTAGATTGTGGGGCAGTTCAAGCAGATGCATTAACAGTGGACCGCCTTGCATCATTGGAGAAGGTAGACTCATATAGTGTTATAGTCTGAGAGCAGTTTCTTTTCGGGTGTCCGGTTTCTTCATTTATTGTTACTATAAGCTCTGCAAATATCATATGATTGTATTTTTTTAATATAGTATAAAGAGACCGCTGTAGTTCCTCGGGAATCCATTTTAGCCACAGAAACTGAATGGCTGCATTCCATAAATGCCGACTTGGTGGTATGTGAATTGTATCCATGGTTAATTTGGTTTTAATTGCCACTTATTCAGCAAGATCAGCAAAAAATGGTAACCTTTATAGTTTTTTTTTTAAGTCACAGAAAATGAATGTTCTTTTTGCAATTAGGTTTCGGATGTAGTTCCTGTTGCATGCCGAGCTGCTGCTGATGCTGGAATCCGTTCTGTATGTGTGACAAATTTTAGGTTAGCATCCTTACTTCTTCAAGCTACAGGTTCACTAGATTTCGTTGATGCAGATGTTTTTCACATTCTAGTCATGCCACTAATAAAAAACGTGTTGGTAGCTAAAGTGATGACTGACCCTGTTACCAAAGTCTATAATGTTACGCTTGTATCAAAAATTGTAGACTTCCTGTTAGACTTGATTCCATGACTTAGAGCTTGCTCTGACAACAGACTCTGAAAGTCATTTGTTTGTCAAACTTTGGAAATTACATATATGTGTAGAGTGAGGGGAGAGTTCCAAATACTATAGGTTCGTCATGGCCTAGGCGTTCTTGGTTATTCTGTATTCAGCTTTATGCTGTGTATAATGTTTACATCTGTGTCTAAAGGGGAGCTGTTTGTTAGTGTTTGTGGTTAATTATTAAATCTGGAGTTGTTAACTCTCTGTCCTGCAAAGTTTACAAATTCAATGCAAATCATCATGCCTTGTCAGTTGGGATTTCATCTATGCCGAATATGTCATGGCTGCTGGAATTCACCATCGCTCAATCGTATGGCAGGTGATCGAAATTTGCTTTCTTTACTTTGTTGTCCCATTTATTTCAATGATTTTTCTATACACATTTTTTTTCAGCAGAATAATTAATTTACATGTAGATACCTAGTCCCATAAAAGAATTTTTAGGTGGTTGTAACCACTGAAATCCTGTGGCTTTTGTTTAGATATTAATGTCCCACCATGGTAGATTTTCAAAATATTTGCTGTTCATTTTTCACTGAATCTTCATTTGTGCCTGGAGAACTTAATAAATAAAAGAATAATAAGAAAATCTTTTGATTTTCAGTCCATGGTTGGAAAATGATTTAAGTGTCTGTTCACAACTATCCAGGCTTAGAAACTGTCAAGAGACAGTCTTATGAGATATTTTCTTAGCTTATTCTGTAGTTAGCTGTGCAGCAATCTTGAACTCATAGCAATTTTTGTTAGATTGTACAACATCTAGTGTCAACTGTCAAATTATCCAAATCCAACACGAGTTTCATTATCCAAATCCACAACTGTCTAATTTCACTCATTTTTGTTCATGAATTTTACTTGATTGTTTACTGTGGTTATTACAGATTGCAGAGGATTATTCTCATTGTGAATTTCTAATTCGTCTTCCTGGATATTGCCCAAGTAAGTGGAACCAACTTCTCAATTTTGCCATCCACAATGAAGAGATTTTTGTAGTCCGATAAATTTTAGCTGCCTAGTAAGGATATTCAATCAACTTTTTAACCTCGCAGTGCCCGCATTTCGTGATGTTATTGATGTACCCTTGGTTGTTAGAAGGTTGCACAAGTCACGCAAAGAGGTCTGATTTTTTGAACTCAAACATTTAGCATTGTGCCTATGATAAACATTGTGTTTATTGATAAGTGTATTGCCTACTAGGTGAGGGAGCAGCTTGGAATTGGTGAAGATGTAAAGCTGGTAATCTTCAATTTTGGTGGACAGGTAGGTTACTTATGTTTTGTGTTTGAGTTGAGTATTTTTCAACATTAATGCTATCGGCGCTCGTAGCTTGATTATGTTGATAAAATTTGATTATACCTTTTTATTTGCAGCCAGCAGGTTGGAAATTACAGGAACACTACTTACCTTCTGGGTGGCTATGTCTGGTTAGCTCTGCTGAGTATCTGACATCAAAATAATTCTTGAAAAAATACTGTTTTTTCATTGTTTAAGTTGATCGAAAACATCTTTTCATCACTTATTTAGGTATGCGGGGCATCCCAAGATCAGGAGCTCCCGCCTAACTTTATCAAACTTGCGAAGGATGTATACACGCCTGATATTATGACTGCATGTGATTGTATGCTTGGTAAGCAAATGCTTGTTTTGATTATGTCGTGGTGGACTGGTTCCTGTGAACTCTCAATAAAATGCAATTATACAGGAAAAATTGGATATGGAACTGTCAGTGAAGCTTTGGCATACAAACTTCCTTTCATTTTTGTTCGCAGAGATTATTTCAATGAAGAATCATTTTTGAGAAATATGCTTGAGGTAAACTGACTAGTACGCATTAGGGACCTTAGGGTCATTGTTACTAACTTATTTAAACTATCGACAACAATGGAGAAACTTATATGGCATGGTTAATTTGCTATTTTAGTACTATCAAGGTGGCGTGGAGATGATTAGGAGAGATTTGCTTACTGGTCACTGGGCACCTTATCTTGAACACGCAACCACTCTGAGGCCCTGCTATGATGGAAGCATAAATGGTGGTGAGGTAATTGCTGACAAACCTCGATGATTGTGGTGTTGATTTAATTTAAAATGGATGAGCATGAATAACTATTATAGGAGAATAGAGGTGAGCTGTTTAAGATCTAAGGTCTCATGTATTGAGTGTGTAGTCTACATAGTTGCTTGTTTACATAGGACAGCCATTTTATCATGATTTTGCTTGTTTGAAGTGATTTTAGTGTAATCGCTCTTTCAGCTTCACGTTTATGTTTGTCAGAGAAAATAGTGGTGGATTGGATCCCTAACATGTTCTCCATGTAGCTGTATAAATGTCTAATCGCTTGCGAACAATATTAAAATTATGCAGGTAGCAGCACGTATATTGCAGGACACAGCTGCTGGAAAAAATTATGTATCTGACCAGGTAAACCTTGTACTGTTAAGATGTCATGTTATACTTCTGTTTGAATCATCTGTTCCTCGTAGAGCAAATAGATAATTCCGTAGTTTCCTTGAACATTCTGTGCTGGATTGGTATCAACAAGATGTCCTAGCTGTGCGCGAAAAATTTCTGATCCATTCACATTTAGTTGTTCCAAGTGCATTGAGTTATGCACAGGCAGCATAATGATGCAGCACTAGGAATGTGATCATAACATGCCTCATATGACAGCAGTTAAGTGGCCCAAGAAGATTACGAGATGCAATAGTACTTGGTTATCAACTTCAAAGAGCCCCAGGTCGGGATATTTCTATCCCGGAATGGTATATAAATGCTCAAAGTGAGCTTGGTCTTCGAACTAGTGTTGGACTGAAAGCGGGGACTGCTCTCATCCAGTCGTGAGTTTTTAGCTATTGCTTTTTGTTTATTAGCAATGGAATTTGTTCTGTGATGGAATTTGTTAATGGTTGCCTTGTTTTACTGTATACCAGAAGTAGCACAGAGGAATTTGAAATTCTTCATGGTGATGTTCAAGGCCTTCCTGATACAATGACTTTTTTAAAAAGCCTGGCAAATCTAAATGCTGGCCATGATTCTGGGAAATCTGTTGATGTGCTTCAAGTGCGAGAAAGGAAAGCAGCAGCTAAGCTCTTCAACTGGGAGGTAAACCATGGAGCTTTTGACTTCTTTTTTCTCGTAACGGATACTTAAGATGGTCATGTTCCACATCTTGTTAAAAGATCATTTCTTTAATAGATTTGCATATTTGTAGGAAGAGATATTTATGACAAGAGCGCCTGGAAGGTTGGATGTCATGGGAGGGATTGCTGATTACTCTGGAAGCCTCGTTTTGCAGGTCAGCTTACTCCACTAATCTGTCTTTGGATTATTATCCTTTTGTGTGCGTAACAGAGTTTACTCTGCTGACAGTGCTAAGAGTTTGGGTGTTTCATTGATGTTGCAAACTAATTTCACTACATATGAGCTTTTTGAAGGCAGTCCAACCATTGATTCTTTTTCTTAAACTAGAGTCCAAACCAAAGAAAAAGAAATTATTTTAACACAACAAAGAAAGGGTTATTGATGTATCAAATTACAGGTCTGAAACTGTCTATTATATTTTTCTTTTTCTGAAACTAAAATCCAAACTAAGAAAATTTCTAATTATACAAACACTAGGATGGCTATTTTACTATTTACTTTGTAGCGCACTGAACTAATATATTCAAAAGTTTTGTTATGCCACTTCAGATGCCAATTAGAGAAGCATGTCATGTGGCTATTCAAATTACCCATCCAAGCAAGCAAAGGCTCTGGAAACATGCACTTGCTAGACAGGAAGCGAAAGGCCAGGGGCCAACACCCGTGCTGCAAATTGTATGTGTTCTGAGCATCCCGTGCACTGATTTTACACATTGTTTGATATATCTATCAGTCTATCACTTTCTTATTGCCTTCTTCCTTATGGTTATCTTAGGTGTCTTATGGATCTGAACTGAGTAATCGTAGTCCAACTTTCGACATGGATTTATCAGATTTTATGGACGGAGAGAAGCCGATATCTTATGCAGCTGCACGCGAATACTTTGCGAAAGATTCATCCCAGAAGTAAGCTTCAGCTAATGTTTAATTTGCCTGCATATGAAGACATGCAGAGTAGTTCTCACTAATATCTACTGTAGGTGGGCTGCATATATTGCTGGGACAATATTGGTTTTGATGACTGAGTTAGGTGTGCGGTTCGAGAATGGAATTAGCATGCTGGTATGAGCTGTCTATTTTAAAAGCATTGGCATATATATGCAGTTCGTCTGTTTCATAACACAGTTGAATGTTCAAGTGATCTTGCACTAACGAGGACGATGCTAACCGACTCATGATCGCCAACGTTTTTTATTAGCTTGGCGAAGACATTATTATCTTACTACGTGAAGCTGCTCTTTTGATTAGTAGATAATGGATAAAAAGGCTTTTCCACGGATCTCTTGGCATCATGTGCTATTAGTGAATTATGCACTAGGATGATGTTTAATTTCATGCCTATCATATCATAGTATTTGCTTATCTAATAACTGCCTAATTTTGTCAAATTTTAGGTTTCTTCTGCTGTGCCGGAGGGCAAAGGAGTATCATCATCTGCTTCTGTGGAGGTTGCTAGCATGTCAGCCATTGCTGCTGCACATGGTATCAATATTTTGCCGAACAGTTAGCTTTCATTTTATAAATTGCAATATGCAAAACCAAGCCATGGAAAGTCGACTGGTTTGCTGTTATCTTAGAATTATCAGATAGATCTGACGTTGCTAAATATGACTTGAAGTGGGAAATTCTATTTTTCCAGTAAGTGCGGAGTCCTGATTAATATATGTAATACCTGCAGGAATCAAAATCAGCCCAAGAGATCTTGCTTTATTATGTCAGAAGGTCTGCCTTGCCATGACTTTTTTCATTTCGTTAACTGTTTTCATTTGTAAACGTTTACTTTCATCTGCATGTAGGTGGAGAATCACATTGTCGGTGCACCATGCGGTGTAATGGACCAAATGACTTCATCATGTGGTGAAGCAAACAAACTTCTTGTCATGTTGTGCCAGGTGAGCTGCGATGTAACACAGATAAATTGAGTGTTTTCAAATTGCCGTAGCCAATAATCTCTTGCGATGTGTTTAATTTTGCAGCCAGCAGAGGTACTTGGGCTTGTTGATATTCCTGGCCACATACGATTTTGGGGGATTGATTCTGGAATTCGACATAGGTGTCTACTGTTTCTTGTAATAAGATTCATTGAGTGCTGATTATGGAGTATTTTGTTCTTAGCTTACAACTTGCCTCTTTTATGTAGTGTGGGCGGTGCCGATTATGGATCAGTTAGAATTGGCACCTTCATGGGTCGAAAGATGATAAAGACCATAGCAGCCTCCATGTTGCCCCAATCATCAAATGGAGATTTGCATCAATCTGATCTGGAAGATGATGGTATTGAGCTCTTTGAAGCTGAGTCTTCACTGGATTATTTGTGCAACCTTTCGCCGCACAGGTAAATTTCCAGTAGCCATTTTACCCCCTGCTGATTCTTGAACTTACCTGATTCTTATTCCTCGAGATACCTTCTTTTAAGTTGATGTTGGGTTTTTTTATAAAAAAATAGTGAATTGGTGGTAATGAGCTACATTTTTTAATAACAGATATGAAGCTGTATATGCTAAAATGATTCCGGAATCAGTCACTGGTGATGCATTTTTGGAGAAGTATGCTGACCACTGTGATTCAGTCACAGTTATTGACCCAAAACAGAGTTATGGAGTCCAAGCACCTGCAAGACACCCTATCTATGAAAACTTCCGTGTCCATGTAAGTGTCATCATCTCCATCTAATCCATGGTTAAGAAACTGTAGGTGATGTTTGTCTTGCCCCAATACCAATAGTGATGGATCTTGCATGCTTTACAGACATTCAAAGCTCTGTTAACCTCTATTGTATCCGACGAACAGCTCAGTGCTCTTGGAGAACTACTATATCAGGCACACCTCAATTTCCTCAAACCTTGATCGACTGTTATACTTTCGTAATGTTTCAGAATAAGAAAAAACTTCTAATGTATTTCAACTTATGAAACAGTGCCATTATAGCTACAGCGCCTGTGGTCTTGGATCCGATGCGACCGACAGGCTTGTGCAGCTGGTCCAGGAAATGCATCACGCTAAAAAAGATAAACCTGAAGATGGTACTCTATTCGGAGCAAAGATCACCGGCGGTGGCTCTGGTGGAACAGTGTGCGTCCTAGGCCGCAACTCTCTAAAGAGTAGCCAGCAAATCATCGAGGTTAGCTATCCAAACCCAGTTTCTTTCTCTCTTCTTATTCACTGCACACTTCAAAAAATTTATCGTTCACATGATGTGTTTGCTCGACAGATTCAGAAGAGATACGAGCGTGCTACTGGGTATTTGCCGTTTGTGTTTGAAGGCTCGTCGCCAGGGGCTGGAAAGTTTGGGTATTTGAAGATTCGCAGGCGCACTACTAAATTAAATGGATAAATATACTAGTAAATTTAACTAAGATATTTTTATGAACCTGGCCCCTAAGCACAGTATTTTAAAACAGACTATTTTGAATAAAATATATGTGAAAATCTTTGCAAATTGATCTGTGAATATTAAGTTAATTTGAAGGAAAAGTGTAACTAAGATATGTACTAACATTAATTTAAAAATAGTACTCATCACCATCTTTTTTTAAAAATAAATATTAATTTAATTTTCAGAAATTATATGTGATTTTGCTATACTCAAATCCCCACATGATAAATAATTTGACTAATAGAATGCTTATGCGGCTAGATGAAAGAATGCAAAGTGTGACTACACATTTTAAAATAGATAATAATAATCATAATATTTAAAATAAAATAGATAATAGACACCATAATATTTAAAATAGGATTATGATATAGAGTTGTCAAATAATTTGCAATCATGACAAAATAATGTAAATTTATCTGTAATATTCATTCATCACTTGCCCATTTTTGATTAAAAACTGTCTAATTTTGAATAAAAATCAAAGCTGTTTTGGATAAATGTCACCCTGTATCGAGTGGATTCTTTAAAATTGCGTTAGTATAAGATACATATGTAGTAAAATTCGTTTGCAATGAGGATGATTACATACAAAATAAAGATGATATTAAAAAAATAATTTTTCACAAAACACATGATATTAACTTTAGTGAGACACGTATTATTTAAAAATTGATGAATAAAACTGAAGGTTACATCGTTTTAATAAGTTTTCAATTATTTGGAAGCAATCTCATTCCGTTTGTATATATTCCATAATCTCAACATGTCCGTTATTGTTTTGAAATTCAAATTAAATGTAGCCGTTGGGCTCCCTCTTCACTTCACTGTACTATAAAACGCCACTCCCCAGATCTCCTTCCCTTCGCAAACCCTAAACTAAAGAAACTACCTCTCAATCTATCTCATCTCCGAGCGCCATGGCCGAATCTGCCGTCTCTCAACCCGCCGCTCTCAACTCCGATCTCGTTCCCGCCAAGAAGAAGAGGAGCAATGCCGCCAGGAAGCCCCTCGCTCAGAAGAACGCTGCGGCAGACGACGAGTCAAACGGCACTCCATCTCCAGGCAAAGCGGTTGATCCGGTAGCCGTCAAGGAGGTGATCCAGCCGTCGCCTAAGGCTGTCAAGCAGACTAAGGCCTCCAAGAAGACGACGAAGCAGACCTCGGCGTCCTCGTTCGAGAAGGATCTGCTGGAGATGCAGGAGAGGCTCGAGAAATTGAGGCTGGAGAAGGAGAGGACGGAGGAGCTGTTGAAGGAGAAGGATGAGATTCTGAAGTCGAAGGAGGAGGAGCTTGAAGCTAGGGGAAAGAAGCAGGAGCAGTTGCAGGTCGAGTTGAAGAAGCTGCAGAAACTGAAGGAATTCAAGCCGACAATGGTACTTTTTCTCCTTATTACACACCGACCCGTTGATCTGGATCTAGTTTGACGATAGATCTGTCAGAATCTCGCTGTTCTGTGAGCAAATGTAGCCATGTCCTGATCTCACAGTTTCTAGGTTTTGCGATCTGATTGTGCTCATCTTATTTATAACTGATATGCAGAATTTCCCGATCGCTCAACAGTCTAAGGATAAGGATAATGATTCGAAGAAGAAGAAAGGAGGCTCTGAGACCAAGAGGCCCTCTGCGCCTTACATACTGTGGTGCAAAGATCAGTGGGCTGAGGTACCGGGTTGTAGCTATTCATCTATGGTTATCCATTATTGATGTTGCTCTTGTTTCAGATATGTGTCTCATGTTTGAAACGATGGGAATTTGAGTTTGGTTTGTGCTCATATTTGTAGGTGAAGAAGGAAAATCCAGATGCTGATTTCAAGGAGACGTCTATCATTTTGGGGGCAAAATGGAAGACTGTCAGTGCTGAGGAGAAGAAGCCTTATGAGGAACAGTACCAGTCTGATAAGGAGGCTTATTTGAAGATTGTGGCGAAGGAAAAGCGGGAGAAGGCTGCTATGAAACTGTTTGATGAAGAAAACAAACAAAAGACAGCTATGGAGTTTTATGAACAGTATATGCAGTTTTTACAGGAAGCTGAGACTGGTAACAAGAAGGCCAAGTAAGATCCTTAACCACATACCATCATCCTAGTTTTCTGTTTTAAGAAGAGTTTTTGAGGTTAGTTGTTTATTTTGTTGTTACAGGAAGGAGAAGGATCCATTGAAACCAAAGAAGCCCATGCTCGCCTACTTCATCTACTCGAATGAACGCCGTCCTGCTCTGATGGGTCAGAGCAAGTCTGTGCTGGAGATCAGTAAGATCACTGGAGAAGAATGGAAAACCATGAGTGAGAGGAAGAAGAAACCATACGAGGAGGTTTGCTCTAATTCTTCCTGCTTCTCTGATGTTAAATGATCGTATCACAATTGATTGCTGACCATTGTTTCTCTTTGATATTCGTCTCAGATGGCAAAGAAGAACAAAGAGAAGTACTTGGCAGAAATGGAGGAGTACACAAAAAAGAAAGCTGAGGAGGAGCTTAACCAAAAAACGGAAGAGGAAGAGATGCTGAAGATCCAGAAGCAAGAGGCTCTCCAACTGCTTAAGAAGAAGGAGAAGACTGATAACATAATCAAGGTTCTTTCTTGTTATAAACAATTTTGTGAAAGGTGGAGTAACCGTGGTAAATAGTGCCCCTTAATTTTCCTCTGATGTGAATTTCAGAAAACCAAGGAGGACAAGCAAAAGAAGAAACAGGCTAAGGAGGGAAAGGCGGAGGTTGACCCCAACAAGCCCAAGAAGCCAGCATCGTCATACATTCTGTTCAGCAAAGAAGCTAGGAAAAATTTGCAGGAAGAGAGGCCCGGTGTGAACAACGCTACGCTTAGTGCTCTAATTTCGGTTAAGTGGAAGGAAATTACTGATGAAGAGAAGCAGAGGTGGAATGACAAAGCTGCTCAGGCCATGGATGCTTACAAGAAAGAAATGGAGGAGTACAAGAAATCTGCCGCTTCTTCATCTGTCAATGAAGGTTGACTTGTTGACTCTCATAACAGTGTTCAAGCTGCTTAGTTGAACATTAGTTGTTTTAGCTACTGAAAAATACTCGTATGTTGGAAGTAATTCTGCTTGCTTCAGGACTGGTTACATTCTCCAGTCTGGTATTGCGTGCAAAGGTGTGTTTGGTTTAACGAAAATTTAAAATGGGAAGAAATTTCATTTAATTTTATCTAGTTTAATTTTCTATGGAAATTATTGAGAAAAATAGTAATGAAAATAGTAAAAAAATAATAACATTTTTCATTGTCATGGAAAATATCAACGCCTCAACATCTTCATATATAACATAAATATTATAAAATAATAATATATAATAAAAATTTATATGATAAATATTCAAAATAATATTGAATACACCTTCATATATATAATATTATAAAATATCATATATAATATTATAAAATAATATACTTTGTATGATAAAATATTCAAAATTATTATTGAATACATCATATAAAAATAATATAAATATATCAAATACACCTTTATACATAATATAATATTATAAAATAATATAAAATACTACAAATTTGTATGATAAATATTCCAAAAAAATATTAAATACACCTTCATACATAATATAATATTATAAAATATAATATAATTTATTAAAAATTTTGTAAAAAAAATAAAATAAATATTTTATAAAATATAATACATCATAGTGTTGTAATATAGAATTTATCAAAAAATGGTAAATTACAAATATATTATAATTTCAAATCAGGTGCCGTAATTTATAATTTTTCAATTCGAATTCGAGTAATGTAAAACTAATTTTGAAACAAAAACAATGAGATTTAGTAAACCATCTTCATTCTCTAGTGGGGAAGCGCGGCCGGGCGTTCTGCCGAGTGATCGCAGCGAAGGAGAGCGCGCCCGCCGAGCCTGTCTGAGGTGCGGTCAAGATAGCAGTGAGGGGCGTCGTCAACGCCTGAGGAGGGGGGTCGTATGTGGGTGGCGGGGAGCCAGACGACGGCGGGGCCTGGGCGGCCTGCTGTGGGTCGCCAGCCATTGGTTGCATCCACTCGGGGACGCCAGGAGAAGACGGCTGGGGTGAACTGGACAGGGAATCGGGCGCCGGGATTTAAAAAAATACTAGCCGTTAGGGGCTGGAATTTTGAAAAAAACTAGCCGTTGGGCAGAGATCTTGCCAGCGGCGGCGGACGACGGGATGGATCTGAGACCGGAGGGTCTAAGACGTGGAGGGGCGACCGCGGAGGACGCCTGGCTCAGACGTCAGGCCTGGAGCGGCTGCGGAGGCGCCGCCGAAATCCCAGAAAAACTAGCCGTTGAGCGGCTAGCTTCTGACCGACGGCGGCGGCGGAGAGCTGAAGGAGTGACTTGCGGGAGGGAGCGGGGATGGGGAGGCTAGCAGAGAAGGCCTGGGCTAGCCGTTGGGGCTAGAGAGAAGGTGGAGGTTCCCCGACATCCGATTAGGTCATCATGGAGGAGGTCGATAAGCACAGAACTCTCTCAATAAAGAAGTTACAGAGTTCAACACCATAGGCAAGAAGGTAAACAGACTTGCACATACATCCCCTTCTTTCTCCTCTAAGATGCTACTTCTTGCAGGATGCTCAGGAGAACCTCTATGGTCAATACATGCTAAATCAATCCCAAAGAAGAAAAATAAACAAAGAATTAAATTTAAGACTGTGTTTGGTTTTGAGAAAAGTTTGAGAAAAAAGGAAAATTTGAGAAAAAACGAAAATGAATCTGTTTGGGGAAAATTAAAAATAGAAAGTGTTAGATCTCTTTCTCATGTATTTTCTACCCATAATATAAAAAAATGAATTTCATGATAAAGTTTACTTTCCATTACTGAAATCAAAGACGCACCTGTAAGAACAAAAATGCACATTCTTCTCTCTAGAAATTCAACTAAAATGCAAAGCTACAGCCTCAATCCCCTCCCACCTACATCTCAAGTTCTCAACCCTCCTCCACCCCTGTTACTCGAGAACAACCTGCTGTTGTCATCTCCAGACCTGCAAATGAGGCTAACTAACTCAGCGCCACTGGAAACATAGCCGACGGGGATGACCGGAGACCGCCCTGCTCTTCTCTCCGGTCTGAAATCAAATTTGGCCAACACGGCCCTCATTGCTAAATTTTCAGCAGGGAAACCAAAGTCTGATATCATCCGGCCCAGATTTCGAAAGATTTCTGGGCCGTTCACGTCCGACAGCCTGGATAGAAGGAACCAACAATCATTCTAAGTTCAGCCGAAGACCTGATACAAGCTCAAGCCTGTAGTTCTCATCATATCGGATCCCACCTGTTTCGATTGTCAGATGGACGCCAGATTTTAACATAAAAAAGGAGTCAGCCAAAACCACCTTATGGATTCGAATTCCTCAGCTCAATATCCTCTTCTTCGATGAAGGCTTCCTTAGTCCGATTACAGATGCAATCAGGATATTCCTGATGATTCTACTGCAACCATAATTTAAATTTTATAATAATATTAATTTTATAATGTAATAATAAATTTTATTTTAAAAAATTAATTTAATTTATTTTTTCATCTAAAAATTATGATAATTCTAACTAGGGGTGTGTAAGGGTTTTGGGTCATCCAAAACCCAACCCAAATTAACCCAATTAAAGTGAATTCGAGTTAAATTATTTTATTTAGGTTGAGTTTTAGGTTGTAATTTTTGGGTTGGGTTGGGTTGGTCTTTGGGTTGTATAATTTGAATTCGGGTTGACCCAAATTGTAAAACACAACCCGAATTACAAATATATAAAACATAAAAATAAATATAAGAAAATAAAATTAAAAATTAAAAAATATTTTTTATTTTTAAAAAATTTTAAAAAAATTTTAATTCCTTTTTTATTTTTATTTTTATTTTTTTAATTTTAAAATTCTTTATTAATAAAAATAAATGAGTTGACCCAAATTCAATCCGAATTAACAGTTTTGAATTTGGGTTGGATTGGGTTGTTTAGAATTTGGGTTGGGTTTGAGTTGAGTTATTATATCATACAAGGTAGAGTACCCATCGAATCGACGAGTTTGGATCGGTCCGGTTAGAGAAAAATTAAAAATCGAACTAATTATTAGTCATCAATTTATCAAAATTTGAAACCGAAAATTTAAAACCGAACCGATCCACTAACATTTAAAACCGAACCAAAGCAACCGATTTCAAACCGAACCAAATCAAACCGACCAATTTCAAATCAAAACGAACCAACCGAGACCGACCGAACCAACTGGGACCGAACCGAACCGACCGGGAGCGTCGCGACGCTCCCAATCCTATTCTGTTATATTATCACAAGTATTGGTACCCGTCGTTCCGACGGGTTTGGTTCGGTTCTATTCGAGAAAAATTAAAAATTGAATTAAATTATTAGAACGAAAATTTGAAACCTTAACTGAGAATTTAAAACCGAACCGATCGATTACAAACCGAACCAAACCAACCGGTTTCAAACCAAACCGAGCCAACTGGGACCGAACCAAATCGAACCGACCCGACCTGAACCGACCCGACCCGATCCGATCCGAACCGGGAGCGCTCCCATCCTATTCTGTTATATCGAACCGACGGGTTTGGATCGGTCCGGTTTGAAAAAAACTAAAAATCGAACTAAATTATTAGTCATCGGTTTTTTGAAATTTGAAACCGAAAATGTAACACCGAACCGATCCACTAACATTTAAATCCGAACCAAACCAATCGATTTCAAACCGAACCGAACCGAATAACCGAACAGACCGATTTCAAATCGAACCGAATCAACCGGGAGCGTCGCGACACTCCCAATCCTATTCTGTTATATATATATATATATATAAATGAATTTAGGTTTTGAGAAATCCAATCCAAATTCAAATTTTGACCCATATTACACCCGTAATTCTTACCGTAATTAGATAAATGATGATGATTCACAATCCCTTTTAAATTTTATCCCTAATAAAACTTCACTAGTACACTTGTCAGGAATACTTGAAATTGATATCATTGACGAGTATATGAACTCTCTTGTGAGGTTTAAAATACAGATCACAAATGGCATGGGAGGTTTATGCTAATGGGCAGGAACTCCTTGGGTGACTGAGAATGAAGGCCCATTTTTTTATGGGCCGACAAAATTGCGAATGCAGGCCCAACTAAGTAACAGTGAGTGACACAGACACAGACACACAGTGTTGTTGTCCGGAACACCGAAGCAAAGCAATCGATCAATCAGCGAAGCTCGAGCAGAGCCGTTTGAGCGAAAATGCCGCCGAAGAAGAAGGAAGAGTCTGCGTCGCGGCGCACGCGCTCCCAGGTGGCCCCCGGCTGGACCCTCACCGACTCCCTCACCCTCGTCAACGAGATCGCCGCCGTCGAGGCCGAGTGCCTGGACGCCCTCTCCTACTACCAGAAGTGGAAGATCATATCCGACAACTGCGCCGCCCTCGAGGTCAACCGGACGCTCGACCAGTGCCGCCGCAAGTGGGACTCGCTGTTCGCCGAGTACGACCGCATCAAGCGCTGGGAGGGCGGCGGCGACGCCTACTGGGGGCTGGCGAGGGAGAGGCGGAGGGCGGTCGGGCTGCCCGAGGACTTCGACCGCGACCTCTTCAACGCGGTTGATGTGGTTGTGAAGGCACAGGTCGAGAGGGCTTCTTCGCGCCCCGACGCCGTTCTGGAGGACGCTGATGCTGATCCGCTCGGCGTCATTTCCCCACCTGGTAAAATTTCATTTAGGATATGTTTGGTTTATGGAAATTTTGGTGGAAAGGAAAATTCGAGAGAGTGGATTCTCACATGGAATCCATCCTATTTTCCATGGGAGAATCCACATTTTCCCTAAACCAAACACAGCCTTAATAACTGCAAATTGTTGTGGTTGGCTTGCATTGTGATATGAAGAAATTGATGTGTTGCTGCATGAAATTAGGCTGATGGTTTTGTGTTAACATGAGGAATTTGGTGTGTGAGTATGTGCGGACATGATTTTTTATCAAATCTATCATTTTCGCTTCATTCCTATCCGCTCAGTTTTTCCCATACTACACATTTCACAGTTTGGAACCATGAAAATCACATTCTAATTTTCGCAGTTCCGAAGATATTTTTTGCAGATCTGAACTACGAAAATTGAAACCTTAAAAATATCACATCGCCTTCGTCCGCTTCATTCTGATTTTCATAGTTCCCAAATGCGAAAATCCCTATGATTTTAAGTGTGAAAATAATGGACCTTTTCGCTGTTACGAACTGCAAAAAAGGTAGTGAGAAAAAAAAACTAAGTGGATAGTCAGATAGATTGTAACCCTGCCGCTGCTAGCATCTCTTTCCAATTGTAGATTAATTTTTCAGATTCCATTCATGCTGGTTGGATATCAAAATATAATTTAGATGGTGAGACTTGGGAGTGATGAGATTGGATAGTTAGGATTAGGAATAATTCTGAAGGCTGGTATGAGAATTTGTGGACAAATTAAAGCACCAGGGTTGAGTTGATGAACGGATTGAGATGGTAAAAAGAGCATGAGAGCGAGAGGGTCATAATGTGTTGTTTTCCCAGGGCTGTGATAAGGAGCATAGGTTATCGCTGGGGTGCATTTCTCTGTTTGTCGCAGTGCACTTAGGCATTGGAGTGAGTAACGGGCATAACGAATCAAATTTTAGATAACGAACAAAATTTTAATCTTTGAGCAGTCCGTTAATAATTGGTGGACTTCTGAATCCTGTTTAGTTTTTCTTAACAAACTTTACTTAAACCAGTGAGATTGGACTATGCACGGCGATTCAAAATGTTTGTTGTATTGGGACGGCGCAGTTTTGTGTGCGAATTCATGCCTTGAATCAACGTGTTTTAGTTATATAAAGTTCTAATTATTGCAAGTTTATTAAAGTGCGAAGTCCTAAATGAATCCAAAACACCATATGCTTTCACCCAAAATGTGCTTGCATGTTCTTTCTCAATTTGGTATCGCTTATTGTATGATTTGTTCTACTATAGATTCTCTGCAATGTTTTATCTTAATGAAGTAGAAAAGAAGGAAGAATCCAGCTCTTAATTTGAGATTTCCGCAGTGTCCATGTTTTTCTATATAACCACATCTTTTTAAGTTTATTCTCACCTTGATTCTTCTGCTTGATTCATCAGTGTTTAAGAAACAAAGCCATCAGTTGACACCTCAGAAGCGGCAGGTTGAGGTGAAGAAAGAGAAGAAGATTGCAGATGACAGACAGACCGGATCTGCGGATGTCATGGCTACACAACCGGGAGAGAAGGATGGCTCTGTAGAGGTCACGGCCTCACAACTCAGGGAGAAGGCGGAACTGATACAAGCAATACTCGAAGGAAAGCTTGCGGAAAACAAAGACTACACCCTCGGCGACCTGAAGCAGGGCCCATCCTCTCGCATAAATCTCGCCAGGCGTCAAGGTGACAAGCTCATTGATTGCTTTGGTCTCATTGCGAGCACTCTGGATCAGCTGTGCAAGGCCACTCACACTCAGTGAGTCATATGTGCCATTTGTATATTAAATGAGCTCCGTTACTGTAAACTCCTCCAAAGCTCAAACTGACCGATTATCTCGGTGCATGTCTGTCTGTCAATTCTAGGATGCTGGAAACAACCTAGTGCTACTCTCTTAATAACAAACAGTACCCTCTAGTTACCTGTCCCTTCGTTGTCAAAGATAAATTTGTTTGTCACAATTTACCAGTCATTCGGTCGAAGTTTGTGGCTTGGTGAGGGGTGAATCTTTATAATTTTACGATCAGAGTTTGAATTTTTTGGTAGTTGGGTATGTGTTGTAACCGACGAGTAAAAATTTAACTCGAGTTTACATCATATGTGACAAAATTTGTCAAAGCTAACAATAATAAACAGGAAAAAGTATGAAAATATGATATTTATTATCTATCAGTTGTAAATTAAATGGTCTTACTACTTCTAGTTTGCAATTTTGGATATTTTTCATTTTAGACATTCATATGCAATTTCATGATATGTAATTTGGTTCCTTTACTTTTACAATTTTGCCAACTTGCCATGATTTCAATCAAAGAAGATGATTTTTATGAATGAGGTGATATTTTGTATGAAAATTGTAAAAATAAATTAGAATTAAAATTAAAAATTATATGATTACACAGAAGCAAAATAAAAAACAATTCAAAATTATAAATGGTAGATAATAACGCTCTTAAATTCGACATATCCTCCTCGTGTCCCACATCAATCTCACCGCCACGAAATCTGTCCTGCGGCTAAAACAACAACAAGACACCAAAATCTCCATCGCAAAATTCAACATCGTCAGCAATATGATGAGTAATTAACACCCAATCTCCAGCCAGGCCAGGCCCCCATGTCGTATTAAAACATCATTAATCAGATACTTACAATCCACTTATAATTCTTTAATCATTTTATCGACAACAAAGCCGGCCTTCGTCAGCTCATTTTTATTGCTCACGCCTTGGAACCTGCTTCCATGACTGCTTCTTTAATCCCACCATCTCCTCTCAGTCTCACCCCTCTCTCTCCTCCATTCACCGCCAGCGAGCTTTGGCTTGATCAATCATGCCTGATTTGAAGTGGGTTTTGGTCATTTTCGCCATTTGCTCGGTGCAGCTGGTTTCGGCGGATGACGGTGACGTGCTGCTCAAGTTTCGGACATCTTTGTCAAACGACGCCGTGTTGAGCGGCTGGAACACGAGCAGAAGCCCGCCATGCACTGGCAACCGCGCCAACTGGTTCGGCGTGATGTGCGACGACTCCGGAGCCGTCGCGGGCCTGCAGCTGGAGGATTCGAGCTTGCGCGGTCTCATCGACGTCGACGCGCTGCTCCAGCTGCCGAAGCTGCGGTCGATCAGCTTCGCGAACAACAGCTTCGACGGGCCGATGCCGCAGGTGAACAGGCTCACGGCGCTCAAGTCGCTGTTCCTGACGGATAACAGATTCTCCGGGGAGATTCCGGACGGGGGATTCTCCGGTATGAAGTATTTGAAGAAGGTTTACTTGGGGAGGAACCAGTTCACCGGGCCGCTGCCGGATTCGCTGGTCAAGCTGCCGAAGCTGCTGGAGGTGAGCGTGGCCGGGAACAGGTTTTCTGGGAAGATACCGAATTTCAAGCAGCGTGATTTGCAGGTGGTGGATTTTTCAGACAATGAATTTGTCGGGAAGATTCCAAAGAGTCTCAGCAAGATGGGAGCTAACTCCTTCGCTGGTACGCCCAACTAAATTCAGATTTTTGAAAAAAATTTAAACAAATTTATTTATAAAAATTATAAATTAAAATGTAATGCGACAATTCTTGACTGATTAATCGAGACAGTTCAGACATTACCAATTGTGAGACGTTTAAAATTTTTTCAAAACTGATAATGAATCATTTTGATTTTCTAAGTGATATGTGACGAATCGCGATCGATGATGTGCATGAATCACATGATGAATCTTGTTTATTCAAAAATGATTCTAATCTGTCAAGTTATTTATAGTCATTTTTACCTAAAATGTACTTTATTTAAATAATCAACATTAAAATTTCCAAACACAGTCAAACCAATCCTATGATTCTGTCCATGGTTTTTCACTCTTGATAAAAAATAAAACATTCTTTTTTTTTTGTTTATAATTTTTCTCAAATAGAATTTGATTCATTTTTGGTTTACACTCTGATTTCATTACATCTTGATATGGTGGCATGCACGTAGGTAATAAATGTTGAAAGTCAATGAAGATTTAGTACGTAGTGCAGCCCATTACATTCCAAATTCATCTACATCAACTTCAGTTTTTTAACAAAAAAAATAAATAAACTAGAGATTTTTGTGCCTGGCCAGTTTAAAATACTAAACGCTATATTACTATATAAATTACTTGTAACTAAATTTAGTTTTTTTTAATTATTAACTTGGAATTACTTGTAACTTAGAATTATTAAGGTTATATTAACTTAGAATTATTCATTAAAAACGGAGGAAATGAAAACTATCAAACCCATTTTTATTAATAATTATTAAAAACAAACAATTATGTTCTACAGGGTGTGCAGGTCATGTATTTGGGTGGTTGAAATAATACTTTTGAATTTTAATATTTCAGAATCTTTAATATATTAAAGTTTATTGAATTTCTTAGTTTCAAGTTTTGTTCATTTAGAACCCAGGAGTTTTGAAATTTTAAAATGATGTAATTTTGGAAGATTTTTTTGAAACATCCCAAAATAACCCTAAAACACTAAAAGTACTGAATTATTTAAATACTATATCGGAATGGCATCATTTTATTTGTTTTATATTCTGATATAATATATCCACCAAACTATAATTAAAATAATTTTTATTCAGAATAAAAACGAATATTTGATGTAAAATTTAATTTTTAGAATTTTATATTTCTTGGAATATTGAAATTATTCATACCGACAGTAATAATACTGACAAAATGTGCACTAATTTTTTTTAAAAAATTAAATATTTTTGAATTGAATTGTTGTGTTGCAGGAAACGTAGGGTTGTGTGGGAAGCCACTGCAGCCATGCAAGTCCACCAGAAACCCACTCCTCATCATCGCCATCGTCATCGCCGCCGTCGTCTTGCTCGCCGGCGTCGTCGCCGTCTTCTTCATCCTCCGCGCCCGCCGCGGCACCAAATCCCTCAAACCGCAACGGCTCCCCAGCCAGAACAACAAGCGCCATGCCTCAGCACCGGCGGCGCACCGCAACAACAAGGTCCAGTCGGCCGACCACGGTGCCGACCAGGCTGCGCACAGCTACAAGAAGGACGACAACGGCGGGAGCCTCGTATTCGTGAGGGACGACCGGGAGCGGTTCGATCTGCAGGATCTGCTGCGGGCGTCGGCGGAGGTGTTGGGGAGCGGGAGCTTCGGATCGTCGTACAAGGCGAACATCGCGAGCGGGCAGGCGGTGGTGGTGAAGCGGTTCAGGCAGATGAGTAGTGTCGGGAGGGAGGAGTTTCATGAGCATATGAGTAAGCTCGGGCGGCTTTCGCACCCTAATTTGCTGCCGCTTGTTGCGTTTTACTACAGGAGGGAGGAGAAGCTTCTGATTTCGGATTTTGTAGAGAATGGGAGCCTCGCCAGTCATCTCCACAGTAAGAACATTTTCTCTTCATTTCAGCCTCCTTGATTTCTGTATTATTCGATTTTCGAGTCGAATTGGGGATTAACTGAAGTGCTGATTAAACGCCAGAATTGGAAATTTGAGTGGTTGGGTCAGGTTAAAAACAAGTCAAAAACAGTACAAATTATACGATGAGCGGCTGAAGTAACAACTGCAGAATATACAATATATGAGTTTATACTCCGTATGCATTTGTGGTTATTTAATGTTGTTTTGGTACTTTGTGTTCTGGGTTTGTGGATCAATTGAAGTAGTGATGAAAAGCCAGAATCTGCGATTTTTGAGTGGTTAGGTTCTACCGTTCTAGTGGTTGTATGTGTTTGTGGATTTTATTGTTGTCTTAGGACTTTGTGTTCTGAATTTGTGTGTGTGTGTTTTTTTTTTGCAGGTAATCATTCACCGGGGAAGCCGGGGCTGGACTGGCCGACGAGGCTGAAGGTGATAAAGGGAGTGGCGAGGGGTCTGGCGTATCTGTACAAGGAGTTGCCAAACTTGACACTGCCCCACGGCCACCTGAAATCGAGCAATGTGATCCTAGACAGGAACTTTGAGGCTGTTTTATCAGACTACGCGTTGGCGCCTGTGATGAACAAGGACCATGCTCACCAGTTCATGGTGGCGTACAAGTCTCCCGAGTTCTCACAGTGGGACAACACGAGTAGTAGGAAGACGGATGTGTGGAGCATGGGGATTCTGATTCTTGAGCTGCTGACGGGGAAGTTCCCAGCCAATTATTTGAAGCAAGGGAAAGGCGCTAATGCTGATTTGGCTACGTGGGTCAACTCGGTTGTGAGGGAGGAGTGGACTGGGGAGGTGTTCGACAAGGACATGAAGGGGACGCGAAATGGGGAGGGGGAGATGCTCAAGCTACTCAAGATAGGGATGGAATGCTGTGAATGGAACTTGGAAAAAAGATGGGGCTTAAAAGAGGCAGTTGAGAAGATTGAAGAGTTGAAGGTTAGAGATAGCAATGCGGAGGAGGATTTCTCTTCTTATGCGAGTGAAGGAGATATGTATTCTTCAAGAGGCGTCTCCGAGGACGACTTCTCCTTCTCTGTTACTCACTGAGATCGATTCCAAGCTGGTGACAGTAACCATATTCAAATATTAAAGCCGTGGGAGTCAATAGGGTCGCAATCTGGAGTCCATGCCTCCAGCTTGAGAGTTTTTTATACATGGTTTTACATATTTTACTTGGATTTTTATATTATATACTTTGTTCTTTAAGACATTTACGTGTATTCCTTTTGGTAGAAGCGTCCTGTATTTGTGCCATTCTTCAATTTTACTCGCTTAACATTCCAGCTGTATGATGCGACAAGGCGACTTGTTAAAGTAGGCTGATTGGGACCTGAGCAAAGTTAAGTTTGGTGCAGATAATAACAAGTGAAGGGCAGGCCTTGCTGATATTCCAAAGCTAGATAGGCATGGAGCAGATGCCAAATGCAACATACGCTGTGGAATGGAAAAGGATAGTTGGTGTGGGGGTAATAACTAATCTCTCTCTGGTGGAGCACCAAATACTATGCCCTTACCTTGTCCAGAGTCTTCATTAGGACCACATTATTTACCTTCTTTCTCAATCTTGGCATCTGCTTAGTAGTATAGTACCTGATGCTTGTGGCTGGTTAATGCTGGATTGGCGTGTAGTGATTAGATTTGTCTAATCAACGTACTGCTGGACACATGTGTCTGCTTATTGATTGCGCTGTGTAGCTTGAGGTTTGTTTCGTGTGCTACCAGTACTCTTCAGTTGAATAAATATACCATGGAATATCTCTAACGTCTGAGTTTTTAGTTGAGAATTCCTGGCATCTTGACGCTATAGGTCTTCTGAGATGACACATCTGCAGATGCATATAATTCTCAGGGTGACTGCTGCTTCTTTATCGGCGGACTGATCAGATCATTGTTGCGAAGTATTGTTCACCAATCCCTGATGGCGACGGAAAACTGTGAAGATGGAGGGACCGGTAGCAACACCAGGAGCACCATCTCTGCTACGTTAGCATCGGAGGGAGTTCAGTTTCTAGTATCCGGTAAAGGAAAAGTAAGCACTTACAAATCCTACATAATTTATGGAATGAGAAGTTTAGCTGGAAATGGAATGGACATGGCTTTGGGCGAAGCTGGGATGAAGCTCATGTTTCTTGTTATTGCAGGTACCACTGGATTTTTCCACTAAGGGGATGATGACCTGCCTTTACTTCTCAGCCAATTGGTGCAGACCCTGTAGACGTTTCACCCCTCTGCTAGCTGAAGTGTACAAGGCCTTAAACAAATCTGCCAAAAGGCTGGAGATAATCTTTGTCTCAATAGATCAAGATGAAATGGGGTTCAAACAACAACTGGAGTCGATGCCTTGGCTTGCAGTACCCTTTGATGGAACTGTTAATAAGCGATTGATCGACAAGTATCGAGTCAATCGCATCCCATCGTTTGTCCCGTTGAATGTGGGCGGAGAGGCCATTGAGGGAGTGGATGCCATCGACATGATAGAAGACTACGGTGCTGAAGCATTCCCTTTCACAAGGACGAGGAAGGAAGAGCTGGCAGCTATTGATAAGAATAAGCGTGAAGGTGGGAGCCTGGAAGATCTTCTTACATCTGATGGCCGGAATTACCTTGTTTCCGGAAACGGCAATAGGGTGACTGGAACACTCCACTTTCTTGATATTCTTCTTTTCATCATTTGCTAAGATTTTGTGCTGGTGTCTGATGATCTATGGTCCATTGCAGATACTGGTTGCATCACTAGTTGGCAAGCCTTTAGGAATCTACTTTGGCGCACACTGGTGCCCACCGTGCCGTGCATTCACGGCCAAACTGACTGAAGTCTACGACGAGCTCAACAAAGGCACTGATCCTTCTTCGCAGCCCTTTGAAGTTGTTTTCGTTTCAACAGATAAAAATCAACAGGAATTTGATCTCAACTTGAGCGGCATGCCATGGCTGGCCATCCCATTCGATGACAAGGCAAGGCATGATCTCTGCAGGATATTCAGCATACAGGGGATACCGGCTCTAGTGCTGCTCGGGCCAGATGGAAAGACGGTATCCAGAAATGGAAGGCAGTTAATCTCAAGCTACGGTGCAAAGGGATTTCCGTTCACTGAGACGAGGATTTCAGAGGTGGAAGGTGAACTGAGGAAGCAGATGGAGCGCTTCCCTGCTCAGCACAAAGACCCCAAGCATGACCATGTGCTGAAAGTCGACATGGCCAAGGCATATGTTTGTAACCACTGCAGAAAGCAGGGCAGGTTTTGGGCGTATACCTGTTACGTCTGTGACTATGATCTTCATCCTCAATGTGTTGAAGATATAAGACCAGTTCAAAATGTATAGAAACATTCTTGATACAAAACCAGAGTGCAGAGACAGAGGCTAATCGGACAAATGAAACCACCACAGGAGATATCTGCAACCCTGGCTCCACAACAAAAAAGCGAGCTTTCAGAAAGTTAAAATAAACCTCCCAATCCCTAGAAAGGGGAAACGGCATGAATGTCAATCACGGAAATGCCACTTACATTTAAAAATTCGAATCCGAGACTGTACACCATCAGCAAAACAAAAGGCCAAGAACTCCCAAGTACAAAAATGCAGGAATGCATCCCGACTGCCAAATGCTAATTACCGAAAGTTCAAATTTTGAGACATATCTATGGGTATGTATTCGTAGACTAAAGACAACTATACTGGGAACAGTTTGAGACCTACCAGGGCACAACACCTTTTGAAAAAGTACACTATTTAAAGATTGCTGTGAATTACTGACTAGCCTTCTGTGGTATAACTTTATCATTAGAAATATGTCATGTAAATTGTCAGCTCTTACCATCAAAGAGCTAATGGAGCAGTCTGGCTTGAGCTGTGTCTATGTCACAACTCAGCAGCTTTTTTTACAGCATCGGCAAATACCTTCAAGCCTAAAATTTAGGCTTCTTTAATCTAGAGAGCTCTAATTTCAAGCCTTGGCTTTAGATTTTGGTCGCCCAGTGTGTCTTGCGTCACGACCTGACAAAATCTTCATTGCTTTTTCCAGAGTAATATCGCTTGGTTGAAGTCCCTGAAATCCTCAAATTGGAACAAAGATCAGAAGTGTACGAGTTTCACAGTTATCAATTTATCATCTGGACATCATAGAACAATGGCACACTATAAGAATCCAATCCAATTAAAAAAAGCTACTAGTCACAAAGTTTAAGCACTTTGTCGGTATTTGTGATCCATGGAGATATGACCATCAAATGAAAAATAAATTTTACATTTTGCTTACTGGGGAAGAAGTAAAATTAACAATACCTTCGGGACTGGAGCCATTGTTTTCCCATGCTTGACAGCAAACCCGGTTCTCGCAATCTTAATAATCACTGGCCTGCGATCCTCTGGATGTAGACCCTGGCATGGAAACAAGCAAACTGAGGACCCATACAGTAAAGAAGTAAGACTATGAGTTATATCACGCAAGAGACGTACCAATGTCTTTGGGTAACTCAACAGGTCAAGAGCTTGTTCAAGAGACACAGACGTCAAATCCTTGATCTGTATGGCAATTCCAGGCAGTTAGAAACGTCACGTAACTTTCAGAAACAAGTCTCCAACAACAAATTTGTTAAGCAAATTTTCACAGAAAAAGGTTTAAATGACTAGCAGCAATTCAATTAAGCAGCATTTTCTACCAATCTGAGTTCAGTAGATGATGAAAAACATATGGCAGTTTAGTGAGTGTATGAAATGCATGAGGTACTCATAAATACAGTATCTGGCCCGCAAGAGGTTTTGGGTATCCACTTTATCAATAAAGTGCAAGAGTGAGGATAAAGCCTATGGCTCAACCAGCATAATGTGATGCAGGCAGCAAATTACATACATGACCAGCCGATGCCCTTTGAGGTGAGCAGCTTTTATTGTCCTCCCCAAGCTGGATATAGTGTCCATATGGACCCACCTTTAGCAGAACCTAAAATCATCAACGAACCATAATTATCTTACAGGTAGCAAATGCTGATTGATGCAGTGAATACAAGCAAAACCATCGGCAATTAGGCAGAACATCCAAAAATTTAAGGGAAAAGTACGAAAAAGGGGTCTGTACTGTCCCTGGTTGAAAATTTAAGGACGTTACTATCTCAAAATTATAATTTATGGGTATTTCTTATTTTGACCCCATGTGTAATTACACTATTTTTAATTACATCCTACATAGTTTTACTATGTTCAAATACATCCGTACCCCAATAAAACAGAATAGTAAAACTATTTAGGGGTTTTTTTTTAAAAAAAAAAATTTCTCACTGCCATGAAATAAGGATGTATTTAAAAATAATAAAACTATATAGGAGGTAATTAAAAATAGCGTAATTACACATGGAGGTCAAAATAAAAAATACCCCTAACTTACAATTTTGGGATAGTAATGCCAATAAATTTCCAACTACTGATAGTAAAGACCTTTTTTCGTACTTTTCCCAAAACTTAAACCTTCTCGCTTGTGGATGGATGCATTCCAATCAGCTTCGGCTCCTCCACAGTGGTTTGTCTCTGCGAATCGACTTCAGCACCGTCATTATCCTCATCACCACCATAGAGTGTTCTTGCAATATACCTATGCCCCAAAGAGACATAAAAGTGGTCCATGATAAGAACCATGTATATCGAAGAACAGCAAGAATTATTTGATTATCTGGATCTCGTGAAAAAAAAAACTGAAAATTTAAATGGGTAAGATAAAATACTCAATATACCAGGCAGAAAGGGCAGAAACGAATGAAGCATAGAGTATTCAAAAGCATGATTAAAATGAGAAAATTTTGTTTGGAGTTGCCACTCTGTACTCACTTGCATCTAGGATGTTGGTTACAACCAATAAAATAGCCTGCACCAACCTTGCTGACCTTGAAAGTTAGTATACCGTCCAAACAGCTGAAGAAGCAGAGAGAAAAAATATATACCATTTGTTAAATATAAAATAAATTAATCCTAAAAAATTGTACTCCTTCCGTCCAGATATAGTAGTCGTTTAAGGTTAAATTGAGTAGATAAGAAGATATTAATAATAGCGATTGAACAAATTTAATGGTAGGTGGTCAAATTTTTTTTAAAAAAAAATTGTGCAAAAAATAAAATTAGTAGATTACTATTGGTGAGGAATGAGTTTTTTATTGATTATGATAATGAAGAAAATTTATTTGACGTTTTAAGGCAGTTGTTGATATTAAATACTCATTGAAAATTGTTAAGTGACAAATAAAAGTGGACAAATAACTTCAGTTAAGTGACAAGTAAAAGAGGACAGAGAGAGTAAGATCTTGCATTGTTAATATAATTGGATCTACAACTATATAGACCTCGTGCGGAGAAAGATAACTGTCATGGGCTTATACGAAGGGTGCGGCGAAAACCCACTCTGATATCATATTAATATAGTTGGATTTACACTCAAAACCAATTGGCTAATGAGTGGGGGAACTCAACTATATATTAGGATCGTTATAGACCAACTAAGAGGCGATGTGGGACATAAACCACTGTTCAACACCCACCCTCACTGGTGGGTGTTGAACAGTGGTTTATGGCCCACATCGCAAGTGAGGGAGGGTATTGAGCAGTGGTTTATGTCCCACATCGCCCATTAGTTGGTCTATAACGATCATGATATATAATTGGGCTCCCCCACTCATTGTCAATTGATTTTGAGTGTAGATCTAACTATATTAAGACGCTAACATAGCGGAATTTTCGCCGCACCCTTCGTATACGTCCGTGACGGTTATCTTTCTCCGCACGATGTCTCACTTGCTGCTCTTGCAAGTGAGGGTGGGTATTGAGCAATGGTTTATGTCTGACATCGCCCATTAGTTGGTCTATAACGATCCTAATATATGTTGGGTTCTCTCACTCATTAGCCAATTGGTTTTGAGTGTAGATCCAACTATATTAACATGGTATCAGAGCGGGTTTTCACCGCACCCTTTGTATACGCCCGTGACGGTTATCTTTCTCCTCACGAGGTCCCCACTTAATGCCCTTATCAGAGGCTCTTGCAAGTGAGGGTGGGTGTTGAGCAATGGTTTATGTCCCACATCGCCCATTTTGTTGGTCTATAACGATCCTAATATATAGTTGGACTCCCCTACTCATTGTCAATTGATTTTGAGCATAGATCCAATTATATTACCATGCATCACTGGACAGGGAAGAAAAAACCCACAGTTAACAGAGACATAAGATATGTTATTACAAAAAGAAAAGCAGCTCGATTATTGAAACAAAACGCTAAATAAGAAAAAATAAATATGGAAAAAAATACATTCAACACCATGTTTCAAACTAAAGCATGTTATAATTCGGCTCTTATAAGATACTTATATGCCAAAGCTTATATACCTAGGGCAAGACCGGTTCGGAAGCGAAGCAAACAAATAATCTCCGAATTTACCTTCCAGCATCTTTTCTACCTATAGACAAAACACATCAAATGTGAAGAACCATTATCAATGATAGAACACAGCAAGACAATTTTATAGTATATTGGACTTTCTTATTCATCTGTATGAGCAAAGAAAGAAGAAGAGACAAGAATATTGAACATCGTAGAAAGTCAAAACACAATTGACGAACAAACAGCCTACCTGGTGAATGGTTACGTTGCTCGCCTGGTTGCAATGTTTGCTGAACCGTGTCCAATAGTCTTTCAACAGACCCTTCCATTCAGCCATGCCCGCAGATACATTATCAAGCTGAAAAGATAAAAAGAGGAGTAAAAATCATTTCCATGTAGATTGTAAAAAGTTAAACTTAATATCAGAAACAAGAAGGCACATTTACAAATTGATCAAACTATTGTTTACACTTTCTAAAAAAAAAATTGTTTGCATTTAAATGACATTGCAACTCACAACCAAATATTAAATGGAAAAATCTGTCCTTCGAATCTCAGAAAAAGAAGCAAATAGTACATCAAACTGAAGGTTTCGAGTACTCTCGTGACCAAAATCAATAACCTCAGATTCTAGGTTCTGTTATGTTATGTGTGTTACTAGCGTCTGCCTTCTATCTTACTAACAATTGACAGTAAGTGGTGCGGCCAAATCATATTGAAATCGATGGCAAATATCCAGTCAATGTGGTAGTGCATTAACCGGTTCCAGCAGGGCAACTCGTGAATTCAATTACCAAAAAAGGGGGCAGAGTGTGTGTCCGTTGACACATATATAGTGCTAGCCAAGAAAGCAGATGGAATTTTACCTCTGTTTCCACGTCAGCAGTAAACCTGTAATCAGCCACTTCGGAAAAATGGTTGGCTAGAAATGCAGACACCTAATTACAAAAAAATCAATATATAAAAGTCAATGAGAAGTGCGACGTTCATAATTATTTTTAGCAACGAATCTCCAATTTTACTATCTGCTTCAGTATTCGGATTAAGGAAAGCCATTTATTTGGGACTTCCCAATTGCTCCCACAATGCGGCAGAGCAATGTAAATTGAAATGTTATCTTAAGAAATGATACTTATTTTGTGACTGCCAAGTTAAAATAGAAGATAAATTCAAGATATACCATCCGACCCCGGAATTCAGGATATAAAATGCGGCTTTTTATCGAAACGTAGCTCCTGTCCTGGTGATACATAAAATCACGTGTTACACCGATCAGAAAAAACTACACAGCACAAAAACTAGATTAAAAGGAAAACATTTGCATAAATGAACATAGTGCCACAAAAAAGCAGATGTGTTATGGAATATCGTAATAAAAAATAAGGGAATATCTCCTAGGGTTAATGTAAAATAACCTCTAATGATGTTCGTATATCCGTTGTATATATTTAGGTTACTATTATTTATGTTGGAAAGACTAGATTTCTAAATATGAAGATGGAAGAGATAATCAACTCATTTGGAAGTTGATTAATATCAGGAATCCTATTTTTGGTAGATTATTAAATTATTATTTGTGTAGGATAAGGAACCCTATTTGATTTAGTATTAGTACCTTATAAATAGGATGTCCTAGTGGTAGGAATAAATTGAGAGACCTGGTGGGAATCCTCCAGGAAAATTCATGAGGAATTCTTTTTGATTGTGCTGTAGGGTTTTCGTAGATTTTTTATAAGAGAAAACCTATGGGAGAATTGAGAGTCTGTATTCAAAAGTGTTAAGAGGTGAGTCCATTCTTGTAATACTTATTTATCAATAGTGGAAATCGTGGACGTAGCTCTGTTGGAGAGCTGAGCCACGGTAAAATAATTATGTGTTTCTTTCGTACTTTATTCATATTATTGTGTGTCGGTGCGTGTTATTCATGTGAGTGTCTCGTGTCAACGTTACATTGCGCGTTCTAGGTGAGAGGAGGGGCCTCTCCACCCTAACAATTTAAATAGTAGAGCCTGCATGGGAAATTATAAAAAATTATTCTTGTACAGTGTCAGGCAAACTCTCCAAGTTAGATGAGTTTCGACTTGGGACCTTTGTTGCCATTGCAAGCTTGGTTAGTCTTCTTTATGTCAATAAAGTGTGTATTTTCCAATCTTTCATGTAACCATTATAGAGCTCCATAACAAGATGATCCTACGCTAGTCCAGAATTCCAGATAAACAAGAAAGTAAACGAAGGAGATTTCTGGAAATGTTTTACACATATATCACATTCGTCTTAACCCTCCAAATAAAGTTGTTCATATTAGCACAAAAGTCAGTACCCTTATCCCAAACTATACCTGCAACACTTTTATCGTACTTGCATATGTAGATGGTCGTCCAATACCCAGCTCCTCTAACTTTTTAACCTGCCAAATATGAATATCACATGGTAAGATTGTCAAAAGAAAAAAGATATTTCTAGAGACTAGAGTTGCAGACGAAATATCGATATAATGAGCTGACAATCAAAGAAAAAATCAGGTAAATTCACACCAATGACCCTTCCGTGTAACGAGGAAGAGGAATGGTATGATGCTGCTTGGGTTTCACTTCACTAATATATACATGATCCCCTTCCTGCAAAGTAATGAAAACTCAAAAAACTGTCTAATCCAAATATCCTATACAGCTAAATGTTAACTTAAGACTGACAACATAAATCTATCAAAGTTCAGGAATAAATAATACTGAAATGTAGCACAGCGTTATCTTTCTCATCTTTGAAATGCACATGCTGATCTCATGAACCCATGATAAGACGGGGTTCTACTCATAATTACCAGCAATGTGCATAAAATATTAAGTTTCTAATAGAATGCCAATTAATTCCAATTTTCAGTTATGCAATTTTGCAATATATCGCGCCCACAATTTCTTAAAGCATGTTTTGCACAAGACTGTCCCGCCACAATGTTGAACATCTTTTGTTACCTAGAAACTGACCTTCAATATATCTAGAGCACTGTACGCTGCATCCTTACCGATACAATCATTTTCATGGACACTCACTACTGCAGCTTCAACATCCTGGAGAAAAAAGAAAGAAATAACTAACAAAATGACAAGCCGTAACTCACGAAACTATTTGTCCCTGGTCGTGATTAAGCTGAGTACAAGAGTTCACTACTTGTTAAGAGATGAAGAAAAAAAAGTGACACCTGATGAACTGCTTGATATCCAATGACGCCAATTTTAGAACAAGAGGCTCGAAATATTGAGTACCCGTCAAAGCTCCCAATATCAATTTGAATCTGACATAAATATGAAAGAATTAGGAGAAATATAGAGAGCAGCACAGCAGCAGAATCATGCAGAGTAAAAACATCTTACATCAGAGCAAAATTTCAATGCATAATTATTTATTTGTTTATAAAGTAAATTAACTAACGCATCTAAATTTCTTGTACAATTTATAGATATATCACTCTGTTTCAAATTCAGCTAATTCAAATCCAAACACTTCATTCACCTATTTTTATTTTTCTTTTAACAAAATAAAAGACCACTTATCACACAAAGAGTTCAACACAAAGCTTCAAAGTCTAGAACAACAGTTTGATAGCCTACGTAAGTAGTCTAGAACAACAGTTTGATAGCCTTCGTAAGTAGTCTAGAAACTTTTGAACAGGTGAATGACTGGCATTTCAAAAGTAAATCAACAAATAAAGATTTAAAGTAGGCTCTAACAATCCATGCAGTGACACTGAAGTCCTTCATTCAGTGCAAACTTACCAGCAAAATCTACTACCTCAAATATTAGTATGATTAGGTAGCAATAAAACCATTAAATGTTTACCTGATCAATTATAGCTGGCTCCATTTGGCAAGCCAATGTACGCGACCAGATAAGAGTGTACAGTTTCAAGGCATCGTCATCAAGAGTTCCAACAAGCGAGGCTATATGTGAGCAAACAACGTCTTCCGTTAAAATCCTTAGAGATCAGACATTATGGCTTCAGTAGCTCAAACAGATAACAAAGATCAAAAGCTTTCAGAGCCCAGACTCCTTTTATTTCTTTTTTTGATAAGTTTGAGAAAAGACTTACACGGTAACCTATTTATGTCAGTGGGTCTAATTGCTTCATGAGCTTCTTGGCCATTCTTCACTTTTTTGAAGTATTTACGGACTCCATCAGATGCAAAACCTGGCCCGTATCTTCAATACAAAACTTGGTTATCAAAAGGAAGGATAAAGTTATGACGGCCATGCCAACATAGATGAAATGGCAAAAAAAAAAAAATTGGGCGTTTTGATCAACCAAAAAGATTACAGCCCGGCCACAAAATTAAACTAAATATCAGAAACATATAAAACGAACACATAACCCAAAACATAGTTTGGGTTTGAGTTGTGAGTTCAGTTTCTGCTTTTCCTTGCAAATACATATCAACTTATTACTGTCCATTTCCCTCAATCATTACCCTCTTTTGTTCTGTCAGACCAGATCATTTGAGCTGGTCGTGTCGTTACAGTCAAAATGCCATCATGTAATTACAACGAACATGCAAGGCTCAAGGTAGTTGTGTGGTTTATGACAATTGCACTAGAAACATTCATATCAGGGCTGAGCTGAAAGAAGAGATGACAAAAAGAGAGCTCTATTGATTATGACTCTCCCATAATGTCTTGCAACGTACAAATTAACGTCCAACATGATCTCTTGGTTTATATAGTTACCTTTTCATGATCAAAGAGCGGATGTCCTTGGCAGCTTCATCAGATATCTACAGAAAATATGCAAAATGAAAATAAGAGAACAGATGTAGAATCACTATTTTCCGACTGCAGAGAAGAACAAAGCAATATATGTGGGATAAAATAAAAAGATCTAGAAGAGAGTGACCATGCTAGGTCTCTACGTTTTACATTTAGTAATTTAAAAGAACATCATCACCAAGTAATAACCACTTTTCTACATCTTAAGGAGGGAGAAATCATCAATGCCTTTGTGATAACCTAATCAAACTGTTGTAATGTGATGCATACATGTAATTCATCAGTTCTTGAGTAAGTAATCAGACCGGTTGACTTTCCATCCGCTAACTGAACTCCCTCATAAAGCTTTTGGGCAAGCTAAAACATACAACACATAGAGACAAGAGTTAAACAGTATTCACCGTTGATTAATTAAATAAACTGCAGCAAGATTGCTAAGAGCAAAAGGTCATATAGTTTAACTGATGACAATATATCTTGCACAGGGAGCATGATTAATTCAGAGTTCAACCTTCATCGTATATGTTGCTGGAAAATGTAACTTATTTGCAGACTCTTGCTGAAGTGTTGACGTGATATATGGTGCAGGAGGGTTCTTTCGAGTATGACTTGTTTTGGAGCTCAAGACTTCAAACTTAGATGATATAAGCTTCTGTTCAATGGCCTTGGCCTCTGTCTCAGAGCTAATTGACAATTGACCTAACCTTTTGGAACCAATTTCGATCAAATGCGATGGGAAAAAGATACCGCTTTTGGAAGACGTTGAATTTTTATTACCAAAAACAGCATCAACTGTCCAATACTCCCGGGACTTAAATTGATCAATCTCCATTTCTCGATCACATATGAGAGAAAGAGCAGCAGACTGGACACGCCCAGCTGACTGACATCCAGGTAGTTTCCTCCACAGTAATGGTGAAATATTAAATCCAATCAAATAATCAAGAGCACGTTGACCAAGGTATGCATTAACTAGAATTAGATTAATGTCTCTAGGAGCCTGCAACGAGTTTTTTATAGATGCCTCTGTTATTTCATGAAAGACAGCCCTTGCAACCCTAATGCCAGCATGCAAGGCATTTTGCTGTTGCAGCATCTCAATTATATGCCAGGCAATTGCTTCTCCTTCACGGTCGGGATCTGATGCAAGTATAAGATTTGTGGCACTGAAAATCAATAGCAGAAAGAGCAATAAGGGATAAGATGGAGCAACCAAAATGCTAGCAGTTGAATTAAAAAGATATCCACTGATCTCTCCTTCACAGCCTCGTATCAGAAATTGATGTTAATAATAAACAAAAAAGTTAAAATTATTTGAAAAGAAACATGCGCTATTAACAAGTCAATACAGAAACTCACCAATAATACACAAGTTTAAACATACATACCCAATTAATGCAACTTTAATTCTCTTCAGATGAGTCCAGGCAGCTGATGGAACCTCCCAAAGCATACTGAAGTCATCATCGGGTCTGACCGATCCTGACCGAGCAGCTAAGTCACGAACATGGCCATAGCTAGGCAAAACCTCATACATGTCGCCCAGGTATCCCTGAATAACTTTTGATTTTGTAACTGATTCTACTACCACAACAGATTTCCCCGAGGGAGGATACAACTTAAATGCTTGTGTACCCTTTTGCAGGCTTTTGTCCTCTAATAATTGTTGTTTGGGTTGTATCTCGCATAAGTCTGATTTGACTCCAACACTACTAGATATTTCGTCTTTCGTGCTTCCCTTTCTAATAGATTCTTCTGCCTTGTTCTTTGATCTGCTCAACAAAGAACTAGTTGAAACTTCCAAAGGTATCCCATTTATATTGTCCTGCAAGCTGGACCATTAGCAAGAGCATTACAGTAGTAAAATTAACTTAACAAACTTATAGGAAATGCATTCACCTCAATAATACTATTGCTCTTTTTACTGGCACCAGCAACTGATTTTGCTTTAATTTTACTTTCATCTGTATTGCGCTCCCTTTTAGTAGTTTTCCTTGCCTTGTTCAATGTCTTATTGGTCGTAGAATTTTGTAATCCCTCCATAGGAGCTCCATTTATGTTTTCCTGCAAAATGCACGGTTAAAACTTTCAAAAAGTACAAGTATCACTTGACATGCTTATCGAGACGTCCATAACCTTAATGTTGCTATCAGTTGTTTTAGAGGTTGCAGCCAGTGGTTTTGCAGGCCTCCTCAATCTATTATGAAAAGGTTTCATCCAAAGTCGATTTTCAATATCTTCTTGCGCAGGTTGTGAAGAGTACTTTTGTAAAAAGGCACAGGAGTAGGGAAAAGTCATCACTGTGTCAGCACCCCCCAACCTGCAGTTAAGGACAGCTGTTGGCCTTGGAATAGAAGACAGTCGAAATCTAAGCCGGCCATCAGCAGAGCATCTTAGTTGTGGATAAATTTGTCCAGCTCTCGCCCGATGAACCTCCAATCGTCCATCTGACGGATTTCCATGCATCCTACTAGTCCTAAATCCAATATGTGAGAAGTCGACTCCTCTATTAACAAATCCGCCGCATGGCAAGCTGACGTCTTGCAATCGACTGCTGTGAAACTGCAACGGCACACAATACTTTTCAAAATACTTACTGAGATATAAGACAATTGACCAACTGCCGAGAAATGATGCCATGTAAGTGGCATGCCAACAGAACTTTTCTTTCTTTTTTCCATACAAAAAAACCGTGGGCAAGCTATGAAGCCTAAAATCCCGAAATGTTAATCTAGAAAAAAGCTTAATGCCGCAACACCTATGACTCCGCCGCGCAATAAGGCATGCAGAAGTGCTTATTTGTAAGTTGCATTATCTTAAGACATCATTCCATAAAAAGCAACAGGAAACTATAAACTGCTTGCCATGTAGAAATAGAGGGTCCCTAAGTTACTGGTTTAAACACAAAATCATCAATAAAAATTGAAAAAGTCGGCCGAGGAGCATCCATTCCATTCCTAATCCATCAATTCAACATTCTTTTTTCATATTAATTGCTAAATTTTGTGCAAAGAAACGGACGTAGGCGCGAAGTTGGGGGTTTATGGAAAACAGTGCTTACCTGGGCCATGAAAGGGCGGCTAAATGAGGAAAAAGAGCGGAAGTGAATGCAGGTGCTGCCACTAGTAGTCAACAAGTTCTTTTGCAGTTGAATTACCGCCATTCATTCATTACAATTCCGGAAGGGAGATGTTCATCGAATTCGGTAGCAGCCTCCGACTCAGCTTGCGGCGCAAGCCACCATATGAGTTGGAATTGGATGAAGGCCGCCGAATGGCGACGAGCAGGCCGTTGGCGGGGATGAATTGTCGAGATGATCGGGAGGAGGAGGAAGGAGAAGGAGGAGGGGGGTTTAAGAGGGTTTGAAGGATATAATTTTGGTGTTGGCTAATCACACAAAGGGTTTTTAAATTTAGACCGTTGAAGGTCGGTTGTCGGGCCTGGCTTCTCCCTATTCTATTTATTTATTACGATCGGTTCAAAAAAAATAAAAATCGAACCAAAAAAACTATAAACGGAACGATTTTTTAAAATTTGAAACATAAGCGAATTGAACCGAACCAACCTGACCGAACCGAACCGCCCGGGAGCGTCGTATGGACGGACAACCGGGCGTATCCTATTCTGTTATACAATCATCCCGACGGTTCGGTTCGAAAAGAATTAAAAATCAAATCAAATTATTATTCATCCTTTTTTTAAAATATGAAACTGTAAATCGAACGATTTTTTAAAATTTGAAACCGAACAGAACCAAATCAAACCAAACCAAATCGGACCGGACCGGACCGCCTGGGAGCGTCGTAAGGACAACCGGGCGATCCTATTATGTTATATATATACGAGTAAAGGCACCGTCGTCCCGACGGTTCGATTCGAGAAAAATTAAAAATCAAACCAAATTATTAGTCATCCCTTTTTAAAATATGAAACTGTAAACCGAATGATTTTTTAAAATTTAAAACCGAACCGAACCGAATCAAATCGAACCAGACCAGATCGGACCGAACCGAACCGCAGGGAGCATCGTACGGACATTCTATTCTGATATATATATATATATAGATATATAGAAAATGTGGATTTTTCAAGAAATTACTAAAAAGTACAATTTAAATTAATCTATCAACAATAAAATTTGGATAAAATGATTATATTCGGTTAGAATATACAGCTTCACAGACAAAACAACACTGTCTAATATTTTTATTCCTCTTTCCACTTCCATTTTCAATTTCTCATCTATCTTCGCTTTGTCAATTATGATATGAACTTATTCAATTATCAAAAAAATTAATCATATCAAATCAAGAGTGTTTGGATTTAACTCTGGCTCCAATATTTTGTATATACTCTCTTATTCTGTTGTTATTATAAATCTTCCTCTTTTGTCATCAAAGATTAGACGTTGCTCTTTATGACCGGTGAAAGTTTACCTACACACCGAAAGTTCAAAGGCTTTGTTTCCAAATTTAGAGAGAAATATTTTTTTTTATAAAAAAGAAAAGAAAATTTAAGAGTAGAAATATAACTCTGTTACCGACGTCAAAAGGTAATGAGAGATAAAGGTTAAAAAATATCACATTTACTACATACTTTTATACATTTGTTTAATTTTAGCTGCTGAATAACGAAATGATAAAATTGTGAAATTCTAATCTCTCGATCATCTCGACAAGTGAGATTTTACTCTCTCGAAATCCCTCCCTGAAAAACTCAAGCACAAACTTTTTACTTATTTTCCTTGCAAAGCTTAGCATTTCTCTTCTAAATTCAACTAGGGAACACTACCCGACCAATATCTACACAGCAGTACATCCATGCAACACTAGACAAAAACCGTATGCACACAAACAGTGGACCTACAGCCTCTACTGCTCACTCCTTCAATGGTCTAACTTATGAGATGCAAATCTGTCAATGGAATGAGCTCCCAAATTGCCTCAGATGTTGTTGATAGCATATAGCCACCGTATGAAGCACTAAGCCAACACAAAAATGAATTCACCCTTTATGCACCATTGTTTTTCATAAAAGGGAGGATTGCAACTTCCCGCAGCAATATAAATATCAATAACTTGATTGATTGCCAAAAATAAATACTACAACTACTGAATAAAAGTCACCGTTTGAGATCACAGCCTGCAAAGTTTGTCATGGAGCAATTCTCTGAGGGTCGCGAGGGTAGAGAGAAGTTTTGCGGATGTTGTTAAGTGCACAGAAGAGCATGACCACACGCTCCAATCCAACTCCGAAGCCGCCGTGTGGTGGTGCACCATACCTACCACCAGATTTTTACCATATCAAAACCAATCTTATTCGCAGTGAAGCCAGGTACAGCTTGTATTATGCATGATCATTTTCGTTAGTAACGGATGATTTATTCACATAATCTAGGAACATGGTGGCTGTCTTAAGAATAAGTGTGCAACAAAGAGCAATAACCATGTGAAGTTGGGAGGAATAGTACATACCGGAACGAATCAATGTAAGTCGATATGGTGCTGACATCAATGCCACAAGCCTTGGCACGCTCCGTCAAGCGTTGTGGCTCATGAAGACGTTGAGCTCCTGAAATTATCTCCTCACCTAACGAGAATGGAAAATTAATTGCTAACCAGTACGTGATATTCAAAGGACCAAATTATGAGAGAATATGGATGCGAGGATTATAATTAATCACCATGACCATGCCATACATCACCAAATGAATGGAAAAACTATAGTCGAAGACGATGAGCAATTGACCTATTGAGTGCATATAGATATTTCAAAACACTCCCCAAGTTCATTTCGCATTATGAACAGAGATGAGAAAGGCTAACTTTTCCTTTCAGCACGGTAATAAATCCTTCACCAAATATGTATCTATGATAAGTCAAAGTAAATAATCTTTTCTAGCAGAAAATGCACTTCAACCTATCCTCCAACATCTTGCATCAGGTAGCAAAGTGAGAGCGAATCATTAAGGGTAAAAGTTTAACTCTGTAGAGTACAGAACATAATTGTCTACCTCTGATGAAAACATCAAATGAGTTGCTATAAACTGGATTATCATAGCACGGCATCGTGTAAAATGGCCGAACACTTAATGGGTATCTGCAGAGGATAAAGAATTCTGTGCCATACCTACAAAAAAGTTCAACTATGGTTTCAGTTCAATCATAAAAATAAAAATTTCAACAAAAGAGAGCAAATAATATCTATTTCAAGATAAGAAGATCACTTGTTAAAAACCAATTGCCCTAATCTCCTCTCTGCTTCTGTGTTCAGGTCACCCAAAGGAGGAACTTCCATACCATCTTCCTGCACAAGAAACCAAATATAAAATGTTCTACTTTTATAAAGTTTTTTTTTTTAGCAAAAAAAATTAATAATCTAAAGAAGGATAGACCATGTAAATTGAATCTGGTGCAGGGACATCACAATGATAACAAAACTGGGAGTTCAACTGATTGTTCTTACTTGTAGCATTTTAATTCCTTCCTCATATGTCAGTTGCAGAGTGTTCCGCAAGTACTGCACAATTTTACCAGCATATCAGATCCACATTATAAGAAACAAAAAATAATTCATACCCATTCAAAGGACTGAAAAGCCACAAAACCTTGAGATCTTCAAATGGATACTGCTGTCTGACAGCGTTCAGCTCCTTGATGCACTTTTCATTCAAATAATCAAACATTGAAACAAATAAGCGACCCACGATGTCCGTAACCTGAAAAAGAGGCCCATCTTATCAAATTGATCTTAGGCCATACACTATGGAGTGTAAAAAACTATCACTGCCGTGTCACCTCAAAATAGTGCTCCTTGATCTCCATTTCCACATCAAGACCAGTAAATTCACAAAGATGCCTATGAGTGAAGGAGTCTTCTGCTCTGAAAACAGGTCCAATCTCAAATACACGTCCAAAGTCACCATTAATTGCCATTTGCTTGTGAAGCTGGGGAGACTGAGCCAGACATGCTGGAGTTCCTTTGTAGTCCAATCTGAATACAGCAGCCCCACCTTCACTGGACCCTGCTATCAGCTTTGGCGTTCGAATCCCAACAAATCCTTCTTTCTTCAAGAATTGCCCGAAAAACTGTATTACATTCAACAATGTTAAAGAAAAGCAGAAGAAAGCGGCATGAGAAACTCCCAGCTTGAAGTAGCAGATATATAGTATTATACCCTTATCTAACAAATGCTATGCATAATGTTACAAGTGTTATAACGAATTCTCACGACGTATTTTGATGGTAACAATACTTGTTCGAAATTTATAACCATAATCACCTACAAAAGGTATAGGCTTTCTAATAATCTAAATCACAAAGTCAATTTCCTTCTGGCCAGCAAATTGAATATATGAAGAGTTCTTACATCTGCAACTTCAAATTCAATGCGGAAAATTGCTTGATTAGCAGGTGTCCTCAAGTCGAGAACCCTATAGTTCAACCGAGTGTCCTGGTTAACTTTGACAAGTTGTTCCCCAGCCTGCAAATGGTTCGACCAAGACACAACACACAAGAAAGAGATTCAGAAAAATAAAAAATGTTTGAGCTGCACATAGACAGGAACCCAAATAAACAACATTAAACCTCCAATGCCTTCTGAATCTCTTCCTCACTTCTAGCAGCATCTTCAATATTTATCGGCAGGTTGGGCACAGCTCTACTAACACCATATATTTTTCGCACTTGAATTTCCACCTGGGTAAGAATACTCAAAAATGTAATTCGTAAACACAAGAATTGAATTGGAGTAGAAATGAAATTCAGGCTACCTGCTGAGAAGCGCCTTTAATGGCAACGTCAGGAACAGACACAACACCTTCAATATCAACATGAGACTCACGGCTCAGTCCATTGACATACTTGACCATCTGCGGGCTAACCTCATCGGGCTTAACAGTAACAACACACTGCACAGTGAAGCCCTTCTCTCTAACCACCACAAACGCAATCTTCTTCCCCACGGCGCGGACGGTCTGCGCGCGGCCCCTGACCAGCACCATCCGATCCTTCAACGACTCATTCAACGATCCGATCTCGGTCCACTTCCTTCCGGTGACTTCCTTCGACTGCAGGTCGCTGAACGCCACGTCACCGTAGTTGGCCGCGAGCGGGTCATTTTCAACAGACAGCGAGTTGACCGCGGATGCTGCCGCAGCCGCAGCGGCCTCTGCTTTGCGACGCTCTTTTTCCTTCTTGGCCGCTTCTTTCTTCGCCGCGGACTTGCTGATCTGCGCCTGGTCGGGCTGCGACGCCGGATTGGGCTCGGAAGATGCCATCCTCTTCCTCTCAACTGCAGCTTTGGATGAATTCGCCTTCGAATCAATCTTCGGGGAATATAAACCCTACGCGGGTTCGGGTCAGCACAAAAATCTTCACTCGTCGGGCCAGCCCGAGTATCACGTCTAGGGGTTGAGGTAGAAGACTCGATTTTTAGTAAAAAATTTAAATTAAATTTCAAATTTTAAAAAATTAAGCTAAATCAAATGATATAGTTCAACTTAATTCATTTTTAATTTTTTCATGAACGAGAGATGTTTTATATAAACATACTAATTTACTTCTTATATACTTAATTGAATTTATATATAATTTAAAATTTAAAAAAATAATTTATTTTAAAAAAATCAAATGAAAACATTAATTCAGTTTTATAAAAATTAATATCAATTATTGATTGGATTCGATTCGGTTCGGTGATTTAGAAAGTTATATTTACACGGCTATATTCAAGTTATAAATTTATATATTCAAGTTAACTCTGTATAAATCAAACGTCGTCGTTTGTTTAAGGTTGTCTTGTTCGGAGATCAGCAAGAACTCTCTCTCAGGCAAAAATCCGCAGCATCACTTTCCGGTGTGCTTATCTCCAGTAAGATTGTGACGCATGGACAGACTCAGTGGTAATATTCATGAGTCATACATATAAGTTTATCTCATTTGATTTATTTGATTCAGACGCGAGTTGAACCAAATCATATACAGACCGAATTCTATTGATTTATTTTTAGTTACCGTGACAGAATCAAATGACCATAACAATCTCTAATAAAACATTATAATATTAAGAATAAATTGGTTTTGGTGACTCTCGACAGATAATAACAGTTATTTGGATGGTAACTGTAGAGGCTAGTTTTGTATGTATTTAGATGTGTCACTATTTCAAAAGATTTTTTGTAGTGAAGCTGGGCATCAGCTTTGGAAACAAATTAAAAGTATGAGAAAGATTGTATTCTCGGACATGAGAAACACTTATGTGAAGCTCAATTTGACTATGTGGTCTCCGACAACCGGGTACGGATTCGTCGTTGTTGGCTCGTTGTTCCTATGATGTTAAAAGTGTTATTTTACGTCATAATGAAACAAGGAAATATTTCCTATTTTCTTTCACACTTTTGTCACCACCACTTTCCATCCTAACAAAACAAGGAATTTCTTTAATTTTTCCTTCCATTTTGCTTTCCACACAACTTCCCCTAACTCAAACTGTTGAGAATTTCCGGAGTGAATTCATATTGGATTGTATTCTCACTCTGATTCAAAAGTCTAGACAAATAATCTAACTCAGGTCTTTGGACCCACCAGCTCACTTGAGCAATTGCGAGCTACTCTCGTCGCTCTGCGACATCCTTGATACTCGGGGTGTCAGCTCTTGAGAGCCACACATCTCATGTCCCACATACTGGTCTCATATCAAATCATGGGCTCTAATACCAATTTGTAGAGAATTTCCGGACCGGCCCATATTGGATTGTATCCCTGCTCTGACTTAAAAGTATAGACTCGTGAGTCATGGTTCAACAATCCAATATAAGTCATCTCATCTTCTTCTCACTAGCCGATGCGGGACATTTGTCAAGTGCTCTTCCTCAACACAAACATAACCTAAAAGTTTGTAGTTGAATTTTATGAGAGATGAGTTTTAAATTTAATTGCCCGTCTGAGGCAAAATGAAGATCTTTCGTATTAACACACTTGCAGAAGTGTAGGTTACCACATGCTTCTAGATTACAATAATATCTTAAGGAAAAACTTGCACAGTGAGTTAGCATTTAAGTGGTTGCTTAGTTGTAAATCGGTAAATGCCTTAGGATGTTCAGGATCTATCAGAGGGTTTATACCATTTGGCTTCAACTTATAATGAAGATGTTCAACGCAGTATTTACTGCTCTATCTTATGAGATAATACTACTCGCTGAATGGATGGATAAGGGCCATAAGAAATTTCTTGTTCTTTGGCTCCGCATTCAAGATTGGGCTGATTCCATTTTGCGATTTGTGAGTTTACCTTTACCTTCGAACAGTGGCGGAGCCAGGAAATTTTTTTTGAGGGGGCAAAATTGCATAATAAAAGATTTGGGTTGAATTTGGAGGTGCAAAATTAAAAATTTCGTTGAAATTATACATATAAATTTATTTTTTATATATATAAATTTTTTTTTTACACTAGTCAGAAGAATTTTAGGTGGGATTCGGGGGGGCGGCTGCCCCCTTTGCCCCCCAGTGGATCCGCCTATGCCTTCGAAAGACTGGTTGCAACAAAAATCAATATTGCCATGCCTAGTCTTACTTGTATTGCACTCAGGTGAAAGATAATGGTCTGGAAGACAGCGTTATGACCGTTGAGGAAATACAAGCAGAGATTATATCTCGAGGAACGGGTATTTACTTTTAGATTCTACTGCCATTTTTAGGCTGGGTTTGGTTTAGGCAAAGCGTCGAGAAGGAAACAAAAGTCCTGATGGAGTCCGTTGCAGTTTCTTCTTATTTGGTTATTCCAGGCGTATTTTTGATCCTATATAGATGTCAATGAACGTTTCAGGGATCACTGCAGTCAAATAAAATCGGTAAGTACCGAGTCAAACCAAGAGGAGCACCAGGCTTGCTAGGCGCTAGTAACCTAACTAATATCTATTTAATTCTAGACAAACGAGCGGAAATTGATTGGGATTTGTCAGAAACTAACTAATTAATAACTAAAATTGAAAGTAATGACACAGAGATAGAATCGAACAGAGAAGATAAGCATCCTAAGATCTACTTCACCTAGGTTGCGTGCAAAACTAATCATGTCATTCAGATACAAATTAATCATCCAAATCATGCAATTTCAATAATACGGTGTATCACTCAATAATTTACATGCGAGACCGACTTCTAGGTGTTCCTACGCAGTAAATTATTGACTACAATTGATTTCGTATTGTGTTGTTTCCCGATTCTGGTCTTCGTAGCTCACAAATACTAGTCAAAGGGTGATACACTAATATTTCCTAAACATGCAACAGGATAAATAAACTACTCAATATTCCTAGACCAACTCCCGATTCTGGTCTTCGGTTGACTAGGGTCATTGACTACAACTAAGCAAAATATCCAACCCATCCCGATTCTGGTCTTCGTGGGATGGAATATCCTAGCCTAGAGGGTAATAGATTTAATCCTAAACAAAGTTCTTAAAGCATGCATATTTAAACTCTGAATAACTAGCGTCCCTAAAATAATGAACATACGCAATAACATTCAAAGAAGCACTAACAACATGGATGAAAAATATTCTTAATTAATAAACATGAAAAGTTGAATTTACACACAACTTAGGATCTGTAGGATCCTAGGACAGAGACGACTACTCACTACGCATGATTGAAATAACAATCATAAAATAATTATGACAGAAAGATGTGGTGTGATGCCAGGCTTTTTAGGGTTTGAGTCCTAGACTTATATTTATAGTTGATAGCTGTTCTATGTAGGAATTCTATTGCCAAAAGAGATACTCAAGAAGACTTTGAAATTGTTTTTTCTGGGCCCGCCACACGTCGGCACGGTCTGATTTGAGTTTCTAACTCAGGTTGCACGGTTACATTTAGCACGGTCTGGATCGAGCGCCGACATGTGACACGGTCTGGATCGTGCTTTTTTCTGGATCGAGTTTTATTCTGCATATTTACAGATTTGCCCCTGAACTTCTTCTTTTGACAGTTTGACCCCTGAACTTGGTTTTTTGTCTGATTTCAACCCAGTTTGCACTGTTTTCATCTTTTTCCTCTTCCAAAGCCAATATTCTTCATATTTAACCTACAAGAGACAAAATCAACTATAAATTACTCATAATCGCTCGGAAATGACTCAAATATTTTAAGTATAAGTACCTAAAATAGGGTAAATTATTGCCTTATCAGTTATCATGGAAAATGCCAAAGAAAATGGTGTTTTTTTTTGTCATGAATCAAAATTTTTAATGTTATTTTCATACTACTTTTTGTCTTCGTGATTTTCCAAATTTTGGGAACAAGGGATTTTCTATGTTTCCCACGCATTTTTATTTGGACACAGGACAATGTCTTACCTAAACCAAACATAGTCTTGTATAGGTGGTGTTAAAGTTGAATTTGGCATCCCTTGCTGACAATGTGGTTTTTATGTTCAATTTAGTTGGATTTTTTTTTCCCATCCGGTAAACTTTATGCATTGACCCCCATAAAATTACAACTCAGTGTAACAGACTAACAGCCATTTAAGATCTTTCGCATTCTGAAGTATCCAATATATGTCTTCTTGTGTTCCAGAGCTTCATGGGATGGGCAGGAACGTTTTGATGAGAGCTCTGCGGCTATTGGAATACAAAGGAAAGCTGGCTACCTTCAAGGGAACATCAGCCGATGACGACGGGGTTAAGTTCTCTTTATAGCCTCCGTGTAATCATTGAATCTATCGGTGACAGTACAAAGTTTAGGGAAACTACGTTCTAATTGAGAATATAGGTCACTTCCTTTGACATTGTACTGAATTGATAAAACTTTATGTTTGTATTTTGTGGGAAAACTAGGTTGCTTGAAATTTTGAATACATTGACCTTTGATTTAGTCCAGCAAATAGTAATACAGATTTTATTTATGTAAAACACAATACCTTTCTGGCCCTTGGTAAGTTTTTTGTTGTAAATTTTCTCACCCATTTAAGCTTAAAAGCCCAAGCATGTCAATAGAGAAGTCTGGCAGCAACTGATATTATGTCTGCGCCAGAAGATTTATGCACCGGAACTGATTGAGGGCCTCTGTATGAACAAAACTCAAAATTGCCAACAAAAATTATGAGCACCTAATATTAGCTACATTGTTTGTCACATATTTATGCTGATACCTACCTGTATACTAAGTACAAGTCGTAAGTTATCCATATCCGCTAGGTGGGAACTCAGAACCACTGCCCACCATCTTCCTCATCACTAAAAGAATCATCTCCTTCGCTGTCATCCCCATCTTCCTCCATATCATCCTCTTCACCCTCAGTAACTACCTGTACTACCCCATTTTCACCATCCATGTCAATACCATCTAACAAATAAGTCTCATCGTCTTCTTCATCATCATTGTCATCACCATCGCTATCGCTCTCCACTTCACTATCGAGCTCTGGACCGAGTAAAATGTCAGCCTCTTCATCCATATCATCTTCCTCATCTTCGTCCTCATCGCTTTCAGCATCATCATCAGGGTCTGAATCATCATCCGTGGGTTTTCTGCGCCCAACATCGTAGATTCTTGCAGCTGAAAACAACTCCTGGTCATCCATTGTAATTAAACCAATACATGAATCAGTTGGCTCAGTGGCCAGGTCCAGTACACATCGGTCTATTGGGATAGTGGCAATCTCAGAGTAATTCACAGCATCCACAGTCCGAAATGCAGAATACAGAGGATGTCTGACTCGACGAGGATGCATGGCAGAGTTTATGTCCTCATAATTTCTCCTCAGGAATGCATATATCACATCACCAGAAGCATTGAAGTTTATGACAGTTTGGTCTAGATGAGGTATCTTGTATAACAGTTGAAATTTGCGAAGATCCCAGACTTCAGAATTTATAATAACCTACAACATTATAGCAATCATTTGAATTAATAATAGCAATCAAATAAAATCAAAGAAATAAGTAAAACAATGCTTGATACCAATCAGACCTCCAAGCAATCATTTGAATTAATCCTCGAGTGTAAGTAATCAGTTCACCAATTAGAAAGTTCACCCACTAAACCAGATCAAATTCTAATTTTCACGACATTGATTTTCACATTTATTTTGTGTGACGTGCAAACATAGCTATTTTTTAGCATGCTCAACTCTTTAAGAATTGTATGCTAGGGGTTTGAAGGAGTGTGAGGAAAACAAAGACAAATTACTGTGAAAATGCCAAGTGTACCTCATTACGTGCCGGGTGAAACCCACCCCCACCATAGTCCGTGAATCGATCAAATTGATGAATGTGAGCTGATACTCTTGGATCCCATAGAACACCATTCCAGAGGACCATCGTATCCAATGGAGAGAAGTGTATCAAAGGAAATCCATGCCCTTTGTTTGAACTTGCAGATTCATCGGACAGTTTTGCATCCAAATTACCAGTTTGAACATCATAAAGGAGGATCTCTCTAGTATTTGGTTCTGTTGAGAGTGAAGCAAATACATAACCCGAATTGCTAAACCTTCCTGCCTTGCATCCATCAAATGAGTGGATAGGCCCACTTGAAAGTGAAGATGCATCCCAAAGGCGAATGTCAATCCCAGTTGAGGAAAGCACAAGCTGCTTATCACCAGACAGATGAGCTTGCACACGAGTGAGGGATGTTTGGTGGGCAGCACAATTTTCAAGCAAATTACTACTGTTGACATCAAAAATCTTGAGCTCTCCACTATCACTGCCCACAATTATCTGTGAAGAATCTCCGAGGAAAGTTATGCAAGATAAAAGACCACCTCCATCTTCCCGGCAGTTCCTCCATGGCCTGAATCTGCTATAAACAAACTGGCGATCCTTATAAGTTCCATTGACACCTCCATGTCTTCCACGAAATTCACGCGCACCAAATCGAGCAGTAACATTTGAAGGTGCATCCAGTCTATGTCTCGGTTCAGGACAAACATGCGTACGAAATAAAGAGAGTGGGGGCAAAGTAGCAATAGGCGTATGGCACTGGCGATGCTGGTGTTCTAAATACTGAAGAACAATAGAGTCTAAGGTAAGACGTTCTGTGCTGTTACACAGAGACTCATTTGGAAGGCCATGTTGGGAAGCCGCCAACTGTCTATCAAATGTCTGATTATCTGCAGAACTATCCACAAATTGATTGACACGGGAATCACTTGATATAGAAGCTTGAGAGTTGCTCCCTGCATTTTCTGGAAATACGCTGCTCCTATGAGCACTAGCTGATGTCTGACAACCGGCAGAAGACTGAAGTCCCGGATCGCCAGTGGTCAGTCGCTTAGAGGATGACCCAGCATTACCATCCTTCAATTCAGATAATTTCCTTTTTAGGGGAGAGGTGGCAAAAATCTTATTCTGGGATTCAGCATCCACCTTAGACTTACTAATCATACGTGGAGAGTCTGAAACAGGAGATGCTGGTATTATCCTCGAACTGTTGAGAATTTCACTATTAAAAAGTGTGCCAGACACATCTAACCCTTGCAGGTTCCCTGACTTGCAACTAAGGGAAGGTGAAACAATGCGCAGTTTCTTTTTAAAAGAAGATGATATGGCCGATTTGGGCTCAGAACGAGATCCATGAATGCTAATATCATTTCTTTTCCAACTGAGGAATCCATTAGGAATTCGACCACAGGGCCACTGAAATTGCAGTTTTAAAGTTTCCTGAGCAGAGACTCGGTTTGATAGGGAAGGTTGTGCAGCCAAAGAAGGCAATGGTGTTAGTTGAGACTCTTTCAGCAATGTTGCAGCAGTTGAGGACAATCCAGACGCCAGTAGGTGTTCATGCATAAGGAGTAAGAGCTCCCTGAAGCAAAACATGACATATTGGTTAAAAACGGATACAATCCTCAGGTTGAAGGAGGTTTAACTTGCATACAGTGAAATAAAACCTACTTGTTATCATATGATATAGGAGTAGCAGCAGCAATGGCTGCTCTTTCAATGCGCCTCAGAGTAGGGGTGGCAGCATCAGTAGCAGCAAGAGTGCTTGCACGTCCCGAGTTTGTAACAATCTGACACACCAATAAGCACATGTGGATCAACAGTTACTCCAAAAATTAGAACAGTAAAACTACAAAAGAATATCAAGCACAGGATTCTATTTTGGAAGTGAACAAATTATATCTATAAAAAATGAAAACTCAGTAAAAAGCACGATACACATAATCATCAAGCATGCATATAAGATCATTCTAATGCATTAGACAGTAATCGTTTTAAACTTGCCTTGCCCAGCGGTCCCGTAATAACAATTGTTATACCTTATCATAGACGTGTAGCTTATCTTTTGATCAGCTGATTACAATGTACATTTCTACAGCATATTTGGTTTGTAATAGATGACAGAACTTGACAAAAAAGTTAAGACTGACTTTGTGCAGCTCAATGTTCATCCTAATTAAGTCATGTAACATTACTTAAGTGACCATGAACACAACACATAACCGCTGGAATAGAAACCCAACAGTCATCAAGATGAGAAACAAAAACTATAAAGATAGCATATATATGCAAGACAAGATTCATGCCGTTTATGTGATCCAAAAACTAATGTACTAATAAGCAGATCTTACAGCAATGAGTTCAACTGCTGCCTGAGCAAGTTCAGTTTGCCACCTGCCTTGCTCACTCCCAGCCGGTTGATTACCAGTATCACGAATCAATTCTGACAACTTTTTCCCAACCTAAAAGGAACTCACAAAATTCAAAACGCCATACAAACTTCTGTAATTGAGTTCAAAGGAAGTATTAACATAAACAATAATAACCTCAAATCGACCCAACAATCTTAATCAAACTATTTAACTTAAGGACTGCAAGTAGTAGTTGTAGAGATGACGATTTACCTGAAGCTTTGTTAGTATATGTGCAATTGCATCATCTCTCGCTAACCCGAGGAGGACCCGACATGCAAGTGCACGAATACAGTCAAGAGTAGAAAGAGGAACAGGTGGTGTTACATCACGCGTTTGGAGAATGTCTAAGAGAATTTTAATTCCGTTGTTTGCACGAACTGCTTTTCTTGCTTGAAAATAGCCTTGCTCCAATTGCGCAGCAAGACCAGCGCAGCCAGCTTTAGCACCTAATGAGATTCTCCTATCTCCAACTAAGCCACCTGGACAAGGTGTACTGACAACCACCGAGCAACACTGATCTGACTGAGTAGACGCGCCATTCTGCTCCGACATGTCACTCAGACTAGATAAAGCTTGATCGGACAGATTGCATTCCGAACGCCTACCTCGAGCCTCCAGACCACTGGCAGTCTCAAGAGATATGTCGTGCAGGCCTAAAGAAACAGTAGACGCTTTGATACTGATTGAAGGAGGAGGGCATACAAGATTGACCAACACACTAAGTGCCAGTTGGGCAATCTGCCACAATAGAAGATAAGAGGTGTCACATGTGTGAAATAGGTCAACTGATTTATATAATAATCACAGTAAAAATATATGCTTCTAGTATTCCTATCAAATGAACTCCAGAGAATAAACATCACGACTGAATTCGAATTCCCTTTTACAGATGTTGTAAACACCTGAACCATGCATGGCTTTCATGGACTCATTGAGAACATAATATCAAATTAGAACCATTTACCTCATGCTTGGCGCTATTTGCAACATCCAAAATCACAGCTATGCCATCACGGTGATTGCTCAATGTTGCATCAATAATTTTTTTTCGGCTCCGTGGTACAAGTGTCACAATGTGTAAGACACCTAAGGCATACTGACGCCAATCCTGTAAATAGCCTGAAATTTGTGGGGCCTCCTATAAAAAAACAGCTCCATCATGTAAATGCATTCGCTAACAAATTAAAGGTGACAAACTAGGGAATCTGAGACTTCATACCATACATAATTCAAGCATAACAATATGTCCATTCAAAGCCAAGAATTTGTCCACTGCAGGCCATGGAGCTCTAACAAATGCAGGTCCAAGCTTCCTGTCCTTTAACAAATTAAGAACGGTTGTGTCTATAACCTCATCGCTGATATCAAGTGGTTTGTTTGGTGCCCTCAACATCAGTGTCAACCGTGAAGTGTTTTGGTTACCCTTCTTTGGTCGAATTGAATCAACAAGCAAGAGAAGGTGAGCCCTGTAGTATTGTCGAAGAGCAACGTATGTGTGAAAAGCTATTTGCTTCTTAGACAGTGTAAGAACTTCTGATGGGGTTGGATCATGTAAAAGGTTCAGCAATTTCTGGACACCATTCTGAGCATCAAAACAATCAAGAACTGCTCGAAAAACAAATGCATCATTAAAAAATGACGCAGCATTTATTCGTGCTTGATCATTTGAGCATTCAAGGAGCTGAAGACCTAAGTCTACAACTTGATGTATAATTTCCGAAGGAAGTGCACACACGCGTTCCATAGTTCGCTGATAATCATCACAAATCCAAGCTCAGTTAGCATAGAGTCGTGAGATGCTGGCACATTCAAAATGCAAATAATTAATAATTTAAAGGCTTACCTGGAGAGAACCAACAGTGAACAAACAAGATGAAAGACCAAAGAATGTCACATCAACCCTTGGAACAGCAAGCAATTTTTGTATCCCTCCGCGCTCAACATCAACAAACATGGCAGCAAACTTGCGATGAGTAGCCAATGTACATATTAGCTTCAGAAGATCTGGCATTAGCATGAGATTCAATGACTCGTGAGTAGAGCACCTCTGCAATAACGCAATACACACATCCACTCCCTTCTCGCGGAACACAGGCCCAAGTACTTCGACATATTTTCCAAGCATTTCAAGGCATTGGATGGAATGCTTCTCTCTCACCCTTGCAAGAGAATCACGGTCTGGAATTGACAATTCTTCAACCTCTTCCCCAATGTCAGGTTTATTAGGTTTTGTTGCCTCTATATTTAGACCTTCACCAACATTAGGGGCGACCAACTTCCTGAGAGGAATTCGTACAAGGAGCAATTGTTCAGTTTAAGCTATATGGTGATTACAATGACTATCTGACACAGTATCCTCGGACCACTTTAGTTATCAGTTGAACTCATTAAGAAGTACGGAAGAAAGTAAACTTTGTTTACTAATCAAACCTGGTGACTGATAGTTAATAATAGTCTTAATTTTGGGGTCCCGTTTCAATAGGTTCAGGCCGGAGTAGGCAAAATTTATTAAGCGCAACGACCTTTCACTAAAGTCTGCTGGCATAAAGCCATAGATAAAATATCAATTGACGAACTGATTAGATATCAGATTTACAAATCTTTTGATTAAAGACTGCATGAAGCCAGAACCACGACTCAAACAAACAACATAATGATTAAAGACTACTCACCTAGACATCTTCACTGTTTTCGCAGCATCAATAACACTCTGTGCAGCTTCAGCAGCTGCCAATACCGCAGTCGTATCATCGTTTGTTTTTCTAAGTTCCTGTAATAAAGAGTGTCACATCAAAGAAATAGAGACTAAAGAGTAAAAGAAATATATACACATAACGATTACCTCTATAGCAGCACTCTTTACCAATTCTGCAGCTGCATCACCAGCTGCTTTGATGGCTTCCTCAGGTGCATTAGCGGCTCTGGCTTCAGCTTCAGCAGCACTCACTGCTTTCTTTACACTATCTGAAATATCCTGAGAGCCAATTTTGCATCCTTGAAAACATTCATCAGCATCCGCTCGTTCAATAACACAAACATCAAAAGCGGACCTGCCTGGAGCAGGAAGCTTTTTAGATGGGTCAGTACTTTGTAATGCAACTCTATCTTTATTCCGTCCCAAGCCTAAACGACTTCCTGACACTGGGGAGGTCAAAGTCACCTCATTGTCATTAGACCCTTCACATGATCTCCCTTTACCTTTGTATCTTCCCCTGCTACACGGGGTCCGGCGCTTCAAAGGATCATCTCTCCCACTTTCATCAAAATACACAGACTTCATCTTGTTGACGCCCAAGATTTGGCCGTGGGATTTGCTCTCGCCGGACAGAACTCCTTCACTTGCATGAGTTCCTTCATCATTAGGCAGCTCTTCATCGTCATTCCAGTACGTGTCAATCTGTCCATAACTTCTTTCATGATCTATTCCAGTATTACGAGCACCTGAAGTTTCTTCACCTGCAATACATAAATCACCTAACTGGGACTGATCCAATATCAAGTGCGACCTAAACCTTCCCTCTTCTCTGTTTTTAATGCTGGTTGCAGAACTCTTGTTTTCAAATGGAGTTGCAGAATCCTTTTGGCTTGAACTTGGAAATCCTAGAACTTGAGTGCGAAGGTATCGCATTAATTTTGTTGATAGCCCACAGGTTAATGCCTCTTCCACCACATGACCACCGCTGCCATCACCAATTACATTCAATGGTTCGAGCGTGTCAACAAATTACGAGTATAAGGAAATAGACAAGCATTTAAATGCATACCCCGCTAAACACATAGCCATGAGTCCAACAGAATATGTTTTCAACATTTCAGAGTCAGAAGGCATCTTCTTATCGATATCATGCTTCACATTGGAAGTTTCACCAGATACTCTATCATTATCATCCATTACCCAGCCTTTGATTTTTGCAAGCACTGGTTCTTCAAAAACATGGGGATACTGCAGATAGTCATGTGTCACCATGCACAAATGTCACATAAACCATGTAAAACAAACCATCAATAAAGTCAATACACATGGTGCCAAATTGACTAACCATCCAATTTAATAAACAGCTGACAAGAAGTCTAGCAGAAGCGGCCTGGACAGAAATAGGGTATCCAGTCTGAGACAAAAACCTTGAAGAGATCAATTCAAAAAATTCTTCGTTATCCTGCACAGAACGAAAAAAAATGAATAGTATTAGTGTGAAGAAACTAAGTTCAACAGCTTAATGCTCAAAACTCCATTTGAGAAAAAATAAGTGAGTTGCTTACTCTGAGCAAGTCTCCTAGGCGACCAATAGTTTGTGAAGCACGCCCATTATGCGTATCTGAGTAGCCTGTCTTTTCCATGTACCTATGATGAAAAATGAAAGCAATGCTCACGCATACTTATGGATGCAAAAAAGAAACTACAATAAGTCGCACAGAATACCCTCATTGTGTCCAACAATAACAACATATTTCGAACTTCTAAAGTATCGAAAAGAGAACAAAATGCAAATTATAGAATTATTGAACAACCAATAGAATGTAATAGAAAAAAAGGGGGCTGGAGCTGGATTCTCAAGCTCTTAGTTTATAATATGTCTCAAATGCAGTTCCAAACACGGTCACCTCAATCAAGACCTAACTTAATCAATCTTTTCCACTGGCCACATTCGATAAGAAGAAGAAAGCCGACCTGGCTTCTTCTCGCTCAACGATTGATGCGAGAGCATGGAGGAGGCGAGGATCAGGATTGTCAGACGAGGCAGTGATTTTATCCATCAGCTTCTGCGCTCTCGCGATCAACAATTCCTCCCGCTCAGCTTCATCGTCATGCCGGTTTCCTCCAGTTTCAGCCACCACCGTAAACGCATCCCCTTCCGCTTCCGCCATTGGAGCTTCGTCCCCTTCCGCCCCCGCATCCATGGCGAAACAATCAACCAACAAGCCTAAAAGCAGCGCCGGTAACGAAATTGCGGTCCCTGGTCGGCACGCGCAGTCGTTGGACAGCTCCGGGGTTCGCGGTGAAAGGGGAAGATGACGAGCGAGTGAGAAGACGGACGTTGGAAGAAGTTTCGAGAATCGGGCAAGCGTTGGTATGTTTGCCACTTGCTTCCGCCTCGATCGAGCCCTAGAGGTGTGAAGTAAGGCAAAGAGCTCGATTCGGATCCGGGTTGATGTCACGACCCGGGTTTTTTTTCTTACCTTTTTCAGAGGATCCGGATTTTTAACAATACGTAAACCGGTTATGAAAGCTGAAAATAGGGTTCGATAACAAAACGACACAGCTTTACGATGAAAAATTTTAACTAATGTGTATGCTCTCGAAATACTGCAAAATTTATTATGTTTGGTAATACAAATAGTTTACAGATGTGTTAGGAGGGATATAATATATTAGTTATATATATGTGAAGTTGTACGGTAGGAAATTAAGAATAATTATTTTTGGATGGGTATGTGGATTATGAACATTATTAATATTTAATGGAGACTTGTCACGTGTCGTGTTAAAAAAACAAAGTAACATGTGACAAATCATTTGTTGTAATATTTTTTATTTTTTAATTTAACACGTGGTTGATCAAAATCGCATAACAGCTCTGTGTTAGTGATGCTTGATTCACGTGGTAGACTTCGATGACTCATAGTTGCATCGAGAGTACTCATATAGGTGGACGCTCACATTTGAAAATTACGTCATTTTATCATTCCATCATTGCCAATTCTGACTTGATATGAATGGTAAAAAATGAAAATTCCAAAACATAGAAAAAAATATATTATTTTGACCGAAAATTCAAATAAAAATATTATTAATAAATTCATAAGTGTAAATTTTATATTCATTAAAATAGCTATGTTCATTAGATAGACATATGTGTTCACCATATGAATAACTATGTTCATCGGTTGGATACATATGTTCATCGTATGTATATTTAAGTTCTTCATGTGATGAACATGGTGCATTGAATAACTATGTTCATCAGTTGGATATATATGTATATTTAAGTTCGTCATGTGATGAACATAGTTCATTTGATGAACATAATAATATCTGATGAACCTAACAGCATATCCCATTAAAATAACACAATCTTACAAACATAAGAGTTCATATGATGAACAACCAGCTTATCTATTGAACGTAGCCACATATGTTAAAAATAGCAGCAGCTGATGAGCATAGCAGCTCAATTGATGAATAAAACAACTCATTTGATAAATAAAGCAACTTGTATGATGAACGTAGCACCATCTGATGAACATAATAACTCATCTGGTAAACGAAGCAGCTCATATAATGAACAACACAACTCATCTGATGAACATAACATCACTCATAAACATAGCAGCTCATGTGATGAACATGTTATCTCTAAAAAATATTATTTTTCTGATGAATAAAAATGTACAACTTTTGAATATTTATCAATATTTAATGAATAAAGTATAACTAATAATGTATAGTACATAATTTATTTATTTATTTATTTATTTTTTATTGAATTTTTCTGAATCAAACTAATATATTTTTATTTTTTTTATTAATTATGATTGTTATCAATTTTTTCAGATTTTTTTATTGTTCATATTGGATTGAGTTGCTAAATGAATCGACGACATAAAACACATCCCTTTTTAGCAACACACGCTATAACACACAAATCCTAAAGGTCCTGAAAACCATTCGAACAGCGTTGTTGTTCTAACCGTTCTCTAACATGGTATAATTGTTTTTCTCTTTTACAAAATCACAACCTATTTCCCCAACCTCCACATTTAACAATTGTACCTCACCAAAAGCCCCTAAACTGTAAAATTTGTCAATATATTTAGAGTCAGTTGATATCCAGACCCGATCCTAAAGAATGGCCAATGTAGGCGACTGTCGAGGCCCATCCCAATTTTGGAGCCATGGTAGCTTACATTTTTTTTTTTTGTTTTTTTAAAAAAAAGAGAATCGATAGTGGTTCTCCACTTCTCCCTTGGTGGCCAGGGACCGCACACCCCTTCCACCTTGATAATGTACGCTCATACTCATTTAGTTGTGCTTCACAATATTACAATAAATGTTTATAGAAAAAAATATATTAATTTGAGTGAAGGTAACCTTCAACCTGCGTATAATTTCTTCAACTTTTAGCCTCCCGCTATTTGATTTGTGTGTGTTTTATTTCATTTCTTAAAATATTTAAATCTGAAAATTATTTTAGAAGTGCTCGCATCTAAATTTTACTTAGAGCCCATAAAATCTCAAAATCGAGACTAAATAAATTATCATAATTTAAAAAATAAATCAAAAAATACGGTGGAATGTAAACAAATCATATAAAAATAAAGTATTAAAAATACTTTTTAAGGAAACACAAATAATTGTACAAATTGAGTTTTCAAGGTTTTGTGAATGGTGAAAAATATACTGATTTTTGTATATTTTTTATACAAATATTACATAACTAAATAACAACAATTTAGACAAGTGCATTTACTAGTCCAGAAAAGTGATCATTACAACAAAATAAAATTTGTAAGTTGTAGGTCAAAAGTATCATTATGATCACTCAAAATTTTTAATTCAAGCTTCTCTAACTCTCATTCTTTAATTTTTGCAATTTTCTTATTTCTATAAAATCGAAGTGGGCTTAATAAAATGAATGATAAAAAAAATCACCTCCAAAAACAGGCCCTTAATAAAATGCTATAATCCAGTATAGTTTTTCAAGTTATATGCAAATGATAGGCTTCTACCGCAAGCAATTTCCGGCGTCTTATGAGCAAGCATACAGATGTTATCAATTCTATGTGATGGACGTTGGATAAGGTAAAACAACACACGAATCCTTTGTTGTCGAACAGCGGAGGGATCATCCAAAACTCCATCTAGGCATCAAGCTTACTTCAAGAAATCCCCGATCATGCCACTAAAAAGGTCCACCAGCAGTAACGGGAGGCTCAAATTGTCTGGTTGTCACATTTTGGGTATTTAAGCAAAACTACAGCCCAACCCAATATGACCGACCATTGCTGTTGTGAATTGGCGAAGCTGAAGGTGAGGCCACGCACCATTCATACCATACCTACAATGATAAGACACATTAACACCATATACGGCAAAAAGAAAAAATGGACATTCAGTGATTGTAGATATCGGAAGAGGATTGCTCAGGCAGATGAATTACCTTAGATGGACTGCAACAGCGCCAGAAGTGAACTTCTAAACGAGATCCCGGTGGTATTATCAGCGGCATCCTTAAGGGGAAAAATATAGGAAACCTGAGGACAGAGAGGTTAGATGTGACAGTAGAGAACTGACACAAGCTTCAAATCTCTGTTCTAAAAGAACAATTAACCACCGATTAATATGTTAAAACACCCCGCCTAGCCAATTAATTGTTCAAGGTTCAACTTTATTATAAAAATAATCATTTTAAAATCTATATATTTATAATTAATTATAAATACATATAACTCCGCTCTAACCGTCCGATTAATCTTTCCGATTAATCTCCGCCTAGCCGATTAATCGCTAGGCGTTCTGTACACCGCCTAACACCGTCTTACACTTTTTAGAACATTGCTTCAAGCGCAAAAAAACCACTGAAACCTTGAGGTTCATTATGCTTCAATTTACAGAGATGAAACTTCATACCAGCTGAACATGTTTGGAGTATGCATCGACGGCTCAATACCAAGATGAACATCTTTATACAGTACTGCATCAAAATAGCCAGCAAATCCTGCAAAAAAAAAGAAAAAGAAAAAATCAAAAGCTTTGAGTAAATTTTCATTTTTGGTTGAAACATAGAGGAGATATTTACAATCCTTATGATTCCTTAGCTTCAGAATTTTCCTTCAAACTACTTAATCCCCATTAAGTGAACAGTTAGTTTACAAATGGCATACCATGCACTATGGCTGATCCAGTATCAGTGGGTATCTCAAACTGAAGCTTCTTGGAACGGTCATTGGTGTTTCCAGGAGAAAATTCTGGATGTGTAAATGTGAAGACCTGTCCATCAAGTAACAGACTAATAAAATTCCATACAAGGTACAATATATCTCCCAGAATTTTGCACGTGGTGACAAATCACTTACAGGTTGAGAAGGAGCAAGTCTAGCTACTTTGTGAAGCTTTACGACATAGGCAGTTTCAAAATGTAGAAGATCTTTATGTGCCTTAACCTGCAACAATCCCATCGGCCATCACGTCAAGAATTATCCATCATTTAATGTACAAATACCATGTCCAAAGTAAATGATACGTAACATGAGCAAAAGTCTTACATCATTATATAGCTTCGACGCAGTCACTGGTTGAATGAAGCTTGTGTACCTGGTAAAATAACCGAGTACACGAGGAAAAGCAATAAGAAACTCATTCTTAAGACACAATAGAAATCTTGAGTGAGTCAGTTTAAAGCAAACTGTCAAAAGTAGTGAAATACTAAGAAATAGATAACTGCTTTGCACTACAAAATAGCAAGCAGTGAATCAATGATCTCACTTTATCAATGCCAGATATGCAACATAACTAAAGAATACTTAAATAATCTAGTATTGAAGGGTTTAATTGAACAAGGATAAGTACATGGAAGGAATAGAAATCCCATCATCCTTGAGAAATCGTTGTGCTCCATCAAGGCATTCAGGAGACAGTTCATTGTCACCAAATGACCCTAGCAACTCACTGACCTGAGAACCCAACAACAAATGAAGACATTGTGAACATAGTAGGAATGCTAAAAAATTTATGCCTACAACAAATAATAAATTATTTACCAGTATATCAGCCTTTTCAGGAGCATCCCAGCATCGCATATCACTCGAAATTATGGTGACAACATTCTGCCAACCTTCCAATTTAACCAGGCTCTACATGAATTGCTTAATATTAGTTATGAAAACAAGTTTTCAAATTTTTTTATAGCCTACAATTCATAGATTGATTGTAGCATTCTCACAGCTCCTTAAAATTAACATTGAAGTAGGTAGTGCATGTCCTGATAAATTCCATATGTCCAACTGGAACTAATTACAAACTACAACATGATGAATGTTGAGTTGCAGCTTATGTTTCAACTGTTACATAATACAGTTCTAGAATGACAGCTTACCCAATGTAGATATGACATAATCTAAATTATGGTGCAAGTGGAATTAGAGAGTGATACAAGGATTAAACTCACATGAAGTGTCACAACAGCATTAGGGTTTTTCTCAACAGCATAAACTTTTAATTTCCGCTCAGTTTCATCAGCTGCCTGCAAGGGATCAGATGCAAGGCACTAAGACAAAATGGTAGATTAAGAAAAATTGTTAACTTCGTGCAAGGTATTGGGTGGAACCTCCAATGCTGCCCTGACAAGAGGTCCACGCCCAGCACCAACGACCATTAGTACCTAGCCAGAATATGGAAGACTGCGTCATTGATCCTGGATAGTCTATTGCAGATTAGCCTGACTTGTTAGCTTCATGATCTCATTACCGTAGTTAGAAGTGATGCTTTCTCGTCTGGGACCCAATCTATCAAAGCTTTGGAGATTGCAGTCCGATACTAGACAAAGGAATTCAGAATTTGTCCAATAACATCAGCATACAAATATTGCCATCGCATATAAGATGCCACATTAAATAAATTTACATTAACAGACAACTAAAAATATATATAAACAATACACAAGAATTTCAATTTTGTTTGGAATTTGGTAATCCCATGAGACTGTGGCTCACAAATTATACTACAAGATTTAAGCTCATCAACCCATCACAAGTGAATTAGTTTGTATAACTATATATTTGTATTTACCCAGTCTTGAGCAAAAGAAAATTTAGCTCGCAGCCCACCAGGCCTACGAAATCTGGCCTGAACAGTCTATAATAGACAACGCAATCCTTTTCTTGATTGAGAATATAAATGATATTACTGAAGCATCCACAAGACCACAAATGTTATTCAAGTAATAAGATGTTCCCCATATGATGCTTACAAACCTGTGTATATTTGATGGTATCTTTCTCAAAAGTTTCATATGTCTGAGCCTCCAGATTATCCATGAGTGGCTGTGATATAGAATAGAGATTGCAGAATAAATAAATTTGACAGATACACAATTGTTCCGTGAACAGAATGTCAGAGCCCAAGAACTTACTTGCAATGGGGACTGTAAGAAATCCCTGTAACCTATCTGGCATAAGAGTAAAAGGTCAATGAAAGTTTCTATAAAAATAAGATCAAAATAAAAAAAAAACAGGTTTGATAAGTGTTACAAGTTTATAGAGAATGAGGTGGAGGCCAACCTCAAAACGCTCTTGTTCAGAAAGGGGATCCATCTTTTGATAAAGATAACCAACATAATCCAAATATGACTTGAGTGGATGCCTCTGCAAACCTACATAAGGGAAATGGATTACACAGATTAAAGACAACAGCCTTCACTCTGAATCTATAAAAATAATGTGAAATCTGAAATTGTCCATGTTCCTTGCACTGAAATACATATTGAGCCTAGATCAGTTTGGGACTATACCATCGGACTGATCAATGGATGTACCAGAATGCCTTGAAGACTGTCCTCTTTTACCAGATAGAATAATCTGAAAAGGAAACAGCAATGAAGTAATCAGATAAAAGAGCTCTCTCCTGAAATATCCACAACCATGACGCTATAGACAACTTTATTAATAGTAGTTCCTCATGAAACGCAAGTCTTCCACTCAAAAATATGCACCATTTTTAATAGAGGATAACAGAACGGGTGTATGACATGGAAAGTTGGAAACAAAAACGCTATACCCACCTGAACCGAGTAATTAAAGAAGCTGGTTACAAGCCTTTGGTGGCGTTTAGATAAACATGGATATCCACGTGCATTTGTTAGGAAGGACTGCAAAAAAGTTTAACAACTCAACCTACATCCTCATGTGCTAGCCAATGATCGCCAATGATTACAACACATGTTAAACTTACATCAGTGTGGATTATGGCTGCCTTCACAGGCTCCCCAAACCAGCGACCTAGAGAGTTTTCTGAAGGCAGTGAACTCCTGAAGTGAATTTGTGAATCAGGGTGAAAAACGCACCAAATGGACAGTAAAGGAAACTAATCCTAAGATTAAAAGTGACACAAATCGATGCAAATGATTTACCCAGTTTACTGAAGAGACTATGAAAAAAGAAACCTTCAAACTGGAAATCAAACTAATAAGTAACAGTTTATTGCTCAAAACTAGTAACTATGGTGCAGGCTTAAATCCTTTTCTTTCTTTTTTTTTTTGAACCAGGCTTATATGCTCAAAACAATAAGAATAACACCTTTCTCTGTAGGAGCTACTTACACTCAATATATGATCTCATCTATTAAAGACATGACATCCATCTAATCTCAATATTGTAAGAGTAACTTACAAAATTTCTAGGGCGATTGACAACTGACTGTGGTGTTCACAAAAACATCTAAAGGAATTCCAGAGTTCCCATGAATCTGCAAGCCCACACTGCAGAAGCAGATGAAATATTATAAACATATATAAGGTATGTTGAAGATGCTCTGTTAAAGACAACATTCTGAAGAGAAAAAAGGTATTCGGCACAATTAGTTAAAAAGGAACTTATATATACAGATAAGACTAATAAAGCCAGAAAATGGCTGATTTAGTACATGCGATAGAGTTTTACATACACCTAGGTAATTGTTGGGATATATTAATGTTTTGATTTTGTTTTTTAATCAGCAACTTGCTTCAAAAAAAAATGACTCACATCAAGCCACCAATAGTTTTTGTTATACTATAACATACCATTTCAGATTTGCCACCTGAAGCATCATCTTCATCAGCCTTCTCCAGAGGAATTCTAAGCCACAGCTGAAGATTGGCTAGATATTTAAAAAGGATAAAATTTCAGAACGATAGAAAGGGGAGCAAAAGATACAGATTAATACCTGCATGTTGTTTAAGCTTTGAAGAATTTGATTCACACACCTAGCATAGTTTCCACATTTTGTTCCTTTTGGTACAGGAAGGAGGCATGCCTGAGCATGATGACCCACCATTGAATACAAATTTAACTTAGGTGCAATTAAGATTTCCAGCAACAATTATACACGAAATTCTTACATCTTAATGGTAAATCAAAAAAACCTTTAATGCATAATTTAGATTTCCAGATAATCACACACCTGTAATGAAAGATGAGACGCCCAAGCAATTTCTTGCTTGAGAGTAATTTCAGAGTCAGCCCGAAGTTTCTCATCTTCGGAGTCCAAATCGATCCAAGAGCTAATTTTACCTGAAAAAAGGTTACATATACAACCATAAATCAACCTTACACGTATATAACAGGAATAATGCAAGGTTAAGAGGCTCTTGATGTGTGAATTTTACCCACAACATGACCACTCCATTGAGAAGGAGACAACACTAAGTCTGATCCTGTAAATGGAAGTGCTATTGATTTGCTTCCATCCTTTTGTACCAAGCTAGGTCTGTAGGAGGGATCCATCTGTCACAAATAAGCAGTCATGTTATTGCTTCGGAAGCCATTGCATTCCCAAAATGCCAATCGGATACTCACAAAAAAAGAAGTAAAAATAACAGTGATCGGGTGGTCCAGTGGAGCTCTAGCAAGTTGTAACAAGAAATAATTCAGCCAGAGATGACGCTATAAGCACATAACAGACCATCTGTAGCTTATCAAAAGCCGAAATGAAACATGCTAGCTTCATTCACATCAAGCTTCCAACAGCACAAAGCTTACTGTCGGTGACATACTGACCATTCACACAACAAGTAAGCGTGACTGGCTAATTGTCCACCAAAATTTTCTAATATGGAAGTGCAAACACAGCTCTCGACCACCCATACATACATGTGAATTCCGTACCTCTACTGATAAACTATTCATCCGAGCTCAAAATAGAAATGTAGCCGTAATTAAGCAAACAAGCGGAAACAAATGAAATAGAAAAGGAGACTGACTGACCAAAGTGGAAACGACGAAGTCAAAGCCACCGGCAGAGATATTCCGGTAGAGCAAATTAGGCATGTCATCGTCAAAATCCGTCTCAACTCCACAGTATCTGGATTCAGACTTATCGCCGATTCTCTCCCCAAGCGGCATTGTTTCGGCTTCGGGGCTCAATATCAAGGCAACGAGTAGCAGGATGAAAATAGAGCAAAATTTGATAAGGGTTTTGGTAGGGGTTTATGGAGATGGTGGCTCCGGTTAGGGTTTCGGTTCCCCGTCGGCGGGTGGACGTGGATCAGATGGGCCGATATTTGGGCCTCAATAAAGCCCATGGAATTTTTGTCTTGCGAGCAAAGAATTGATTTAGAGAAAATTTGTTAAATAAATAAGGAAATGTTAAAAAATTATATAATTAATTAAAAATTATTAAAACAATATTTGATTACATAAAATTTAAATTAAACTTTTTTTCCTTTATAAAATCTTTACCAGCTAGTTATGTTATGTTCATGCAATGTACAAATTTATATTTTTATAAATTTAAATAAAATATGAAATCATTTATTTTTAAATACGTGAGAATATGGTTAGGGTTATAAGATGGAGAAGATAGTAATTTTGATGGAGAAGATGAACTAGTGATAAATACTATTTGTTTTATTTAATTAATTTTATTTTATTTTATTAGATTGAATTTTTTCTTTAGTTCTCAATCAATTATACGCTCTCATTTGATTTTTTATCTGCTATACCCTTTGCGTAAGACAAATGCAAAATTTATTAAAGTTGTTTTCATTTCCTCACAAACCCGGCCCGGCCCATCTCATCCAGATTCGAGTTTTAGGACGCCTAATAAGAAATATTTTTATTTTTTTAAATTTAACCCATTTTCATTCGTTTACTATCAAATTTGTATATCGTTTTGGTTTTATTTCAGATTTACCGACTTTACGGGTATGAATACTGAAGATTCATTTGATCTTAGTCGTGTTGTTAAAAGGGGAAGATGCAGGTAAAATTTTCCACTTAGGATGGTGAATGCGCATGGAATTGTACGTGTCATGTTCGGCCTATAACAGGTGAAAATCAAATGAATCTTCATTGCTCATATCCGCAAAAAGAATACATCCGAAATAAAATCAAAACGGCATACAAAATTGATAATAAACAACGAAAAGAAGTTAGATTTAAAAAAAAATCATCAGAAATTGCAGAAGCATTACAGAAACGTCGAGAACAGATAAAATTATGACAACCAGATGAGCTGCGCAGCTCACTACCACGTTTTTGAACCGCTCCTCTTCACCAACGTCATCATATGCTGTTTCCGCAGGTTCGAAATTGAGAGGGTTCGGCTGCGTGATGCCAGCTGCAGTTCCACGTTTACGAAGCTTAAACGTGATGTTACTGTGTCTAAATTTACGATATATTACTCATGTGAAATCAAGCACAAAAAGTAATTACCTATAACTCCGCAATCTTAAATTTGTGTTTAGCAAATTGATGTGCAACAGGTTGCTGTGTTAATTGCTGATTCAATTAATTTGGGAACTTAGGAACAGAAATTACAGCAACAAAAATGTCATCTGAGTTCTTGCCAAGCACATTGGCATGCTAAAAAATAACTGATAGTATCAATTCAACATAATTTCACAAAGTATTCTGAACCTTAAATCGAACCCATTTATCAAATTAGTTGTGAAACCATATAAAACTCAGTAAAAGTTTGGCCGTGTGGTGAGCTGATATGATCTTTTTGTTTTTCACTACTAAACCTATGCACGTAATAGATAGAAAGTCCAAACGAAGCTTTGCTATAAGTACATACTACCATTTGCATCCGACAAGCGACAACACAAAGCGCTATGGGTATCCCACTCAAACTGCATTCTCCTCAACCGCCACGCATGAAACTCAGTTTCAGGTACCAAATAACATACATGCGCGGAAAAGATAAGAAAATAAAACAGCACCATAAATTAGACATAATGCTATAAGATGCATCCAATTCCCGCATCTTCCTCAACTCAATCTCAGCTCAATCGTCACCTACACAAAGAATGCGAAGCCATCTTATTAGGAAAAAGTTGAGCTGCGCATATGCTACAACCATTAATGCAAGCAACTGAATGAATAGCTGAAATCTGAGATATTGAGCTGAAACGTCACCTCAGTCAAAAACTCTCTGCCAATAATTTCTCGCACTCCAAAATTTATAACCAAAACGAGATTGATGTTACATGCAGATATATACTCATGAACGTCCAAGCATCAAACAACTTGAGATGGGAGATTCGATGTCAATAGTGTTCCTCGAAATCCTTCTTCAGCTTGTTGTGCATCCATCTTTTGGTCAGCAAGTTCGTCTATCACAATAAAAAAACTTGATAAGCCATTTGTTTATATGATGTTTTAACTTTTTGCATAAAGAAAACTAAAGAATGAAAATGTCCAAAGAATGACTCCCATCAAATTCACAGAAAATGGCAAATGTGAAATCCGAAGTATGTCAGAGTTAACGAATACCAAAAACTAGAAGGCTTCTACATCAAAGACAATTAATGATTACATACAACATACACATATATGCGTGTCTTGTCAGCCAACTCTCTAAAGACTATCCATCAGAAAGTCAATTTGACGGTCATTGTCTTCAATTATAATTTAAATATGAAACAAAAGCAGGTCATTTGGCAGCCTATCAAGGGGACTATGTAAAAATGACACTATCAGGATGCATATCAATTATAGTTGAAAAGTGAAGGACATGAGTCTCTAAATGTAACACAAGAAAGCCACTCTTACCAGCAATATCACGATTCTCATGTATTTCTGAATCCCTAACCCACAATTGGTCACCTGGGAAGATACTCAGATCAGCTAAGGTCGCAATCTCAGCATCAATAACCTTGTTATTCTTGTGCAAAATCTGATTCTCTTTAACGACCTGGACATGAAAGCAAATGAGATGAGATTCTGTATAAGGGATTCATCTACCAACACAAACTGCAATAGATTACAACTCGCCATCTATCAATACAAGGTGTCTATGAACTCATAAATATATATATATATATATATATATATTTGTTCATAATTTCACTAGTGGACTATAACTTTTGTTTAACATTTCATCAGTTGAAACTAAAGGTCCCAATGAGGAAGCATCTTACTCCAAAGGATTCCCATATCATCATCTTTAATTGGTAAATTGACGTGTTCCCCGAAACTTTTAGATTAACTGTGTTTCCATATGCTGTCCTTCGAGAGCGCTTTGAGGTCCTACGATCTGGCCCAGAGTTGCTTCCTGATGCTTCCAGAACTGACTTGGGAGGTTCTTTTCCACGTACCAAAGATACAGTGATATCTTCATCACAATAGTTAAGTTTATGCATCAGCTCACAACTTTCCCTTTCCCCAATACAGACCTCGCATACCTAGCAGAATAAAAGAATTTTACTAGCGCAGCAAATATGTGAGTGGGGGAGGGAATAAATGCACAAACATAATTATCCACAAAAATATGCCACGATATCCATAATATTGGTATTCTTATTTTAGAATTTCTTTTGCCAAAATGTTATTTAGCTTTACCAGTAAAAGGAGTACTAGGTACTAAAAAGAAAAATCTGTAATCTTTAATATCATGAGCAGAAGATATTAACGGCCATAACACTAAAAAAGAATTGCCATCTAATGTTTACTAGAAGCCATAAATTGATAAGGAACAGATATGTCTGATCGAGATCAAATGATGATTTAGGTTACCTCAGGATAAGTCTTAATCAAAGGTCTAACAGGTTCACTCTCGCCATTGACTTCATCATGTGAGGTAGTCTTTTCTCCAGAAGGTTCTTTGTCTTTACATGTCCCTGGACATTTTGTTTCCCCACACCTGAAAATTTCAATAACAGCAGACAGGCCTTTCTCTTCAGCACCACCCCACTCCTCACAAAAAAGTCTCCAATCATCCTCTGTTATGATTGTCAATCCTTCTGTCTACAATCGGAAAAAAAATCTCAATAGGGCTTGGAATATGTGCCTTTTACCATGTATACAAACAACAGGAAACTTAGAAGAAAGACAAGGTCCAGATTTCCGTAACTATTTCATAAACTTACACCAGAATCTTTCTGAAAAATTAAACCACGTTTGCAGATCAAGTCTGGAGGCCTTTCTATTAAGCGGCCGTGCTGCAACAGAAAGAATGCAAATGTAAAATTATTGTGCTGTTAACGAAAGCTCACATAGGAAACTGGTTATAATTTATAAACACAAACAGATCAACATTGCATAGCTATACACAAGAGTTGTAAACTATAAGATGCATCCATCAGTCACAACCACAGTTGATCTTAACACTATCCAACGAATGCCACCTTCATTGAGTCATAAATCTCCAATCGAAATCTATATTAACATCATGATTGACTATTTATATAACACGTAATGACTAATCAAACAAATTGCAATAGTTGAGAGCAGTGACTCACCTTCTCACATTTCAGCAAATCAATAGCACCATCCAACGCTTCAGGTTCAACAACTGAATTCGAACTCTTGCCACTAGCATTTACAAAATTCTTCCACGTTTTAAGCCAAGAAGAAGGGACCAAATAGTATCGGCAATCTGGCAAGAGATGTGTACTTTTACTTGTAGCCAACTTCTCATGATTATGCCGCTGCTTCAGTTTTACTTCTCTGCAGCACAAAGACTCTAACAAATGAAAATCATGTTTATTAGGTGAGATAATACAATGAAAGTGCAATCAACCTCCGGGCATCCTCCAAACACGCAACTTCAGACAGCTCAACACTGCATAAGGCGCAAGGTTCTGATTCCGAGCGAAATGTTGAACATCCTAGGGTATCATCAGGTTTCAAAGCATTGGCACATTCATAAAAGAAACTCCAGAGTCTTTCAGGAACTAAAACGCGCTTGGCACCAGAAGCCAACTCAGGTAACAGTTCCCCATGAGGGCACCTGATGGCAGCTGTTGGCCCTGCGTCAGCATCGCATGGACTTGTTCTACGCAGCCATTGCTGTAACCTAAAATCATTCTTGAATCAATGATACTGCTAAAAAATAAGTACATCGTAATGTTCTTACATGTTTCACGTATAAAATACTAAATGGAGTATCCGTGAAGCTTACCAGGTCATATTCTGAGTAGCAAATTAGTAGATAAGATTATTCATTTTTGTAACATGATTTGCAGTAATATTCTCCAAAATTACAAAGGAGATTAATATGATGATTGTCATAGAGTTAGCAATATATTAGAATTTCAGTATATCTATGTGTGAGTGCGTGTATCACCACATCTAATAGAGTACTAACTCTATAGAACCTTAACAAAGTAAAAGCTCTTGGGAAACAGCAAGTAAGGATGTATATTTGACACATTTACTCACAAATCCATATGGAACAAAAAATGAATCATACCATGTTTTTGAGACATAGTAAAGTCCATCAACGTCACATTTTCCAGCAATTGCATTCAAGGCAAGCTCTTTCATGGTTGCTCTTCGGCCTCTATAACTATCAGCAGTGACAGCATTTTGCGCTCCGTCGATTAGACAATCAATACAATAGTCATCAGCAGACAATACTGGCCCCCCATTATACTGGATTAGCATAAGCAAATAATTAATAGCAAAAAATAACTAGGAAGACATTAAGCACATGGAGAAAAACAGTAGGGACACAGATGTGTCATTGTGAAGATAACACTACTATTCCATAATGATTATCAAACAATCAAACAATAGAAAGTTATTGTGTTTACTGGTACCTTAGAGTATAAATTGGTCCAAGCTTGACTAGTTAACCTCTTCATACTGCAAACCTTTGATGCTGGGACTTTCTTATGATTGCATACAATTGAAGTGTTATCAAGAGCACTGAAAAGAAACAGGTAGAAAGGCCAAAATTAACAATAACATTAGTTCTGTTTCTGTGATTATATCACCAATAGCAGCACTAAATTGGTACATGGAAACAATTTATGTATAAAACGCCAAAGGGATAAAATAAAGCACTTACTCTGGATAGATGTTATCAGCCCATTGCCGCAGCCAATCTGAGGAAATCCAAAAATATGTCTGACCAGTAGATGTCACAGGAGCTTCAGAGAGAACTGACCGTACTTCCTGTCTCCGTTCTGTAATAAATTTCAACTCTCTGTCCCTCTTTGATAGATAATGTTGACATGTGTCCAGGAATGTGTCATTAAATATTCTCATTTCTTCTCTAAGATGAGGTGGAAGCTCCTCCAAAGGATTTTTAGATTCACCGTCAATTTCCATATCGCTGGTTCTGGATTCACTGGTTTGGTTTTCACCAATAACCTTATCACATCTTAGTTTGTACATTAACATATATGCATCAGTCGAGGAAAATATGTCAGTGTCACTGACCGCACCGTTAACTGAACCATGTTGCAGATTGGGGCTAGTACCATTGTCTTTGACACCATTAGTCTCTGGTTCATGAGTTGACTTGCTGGACAGATCCTTCTTCACATCCTTTGTAGCAGGACTTGAAGATCCTTCTCCAAATGGGTGATAGCCCAGATCAGACACCTGCTCATCATCAAACTCCCACCATCTTCCTGCATTATGATCCTTGATGTGAGCGGTGTAGTGACCGCTATTGACCGCGGTTCCTTTGTGAATTAGCACAGCTGATAGGTCATATATCAGTGCAGATTGTGAAGGTTCATACATTCTCTGCCCCATATCCAATACTCCAGGAAAAGAGAAGGGTGAAGTTATTTTCTTTTTCGTAGTAGTCTGAAAAATGCAAATATGAACAAAAAAAATATCAAAATCAAACACGCATTTTGTACTTGATAGCATATAAATTGACCAAGGACATAGTTACATGAGTCTTCGACATGCACTCGGATAGTGTTGGAAAAGAAAAAAGGCATTGTGTCAAAGCACCAGATCTATCCACATGAGCATAAATATGTAACAAACAACTTATTGGTGTAGGCAACGAGACAAGAATCCACATAAATCCAAAAAAATTCCATTCTGTTATCTCACTGAAGCTATTGCAATCTTGATTAAGCAGCTTCAGTCACCCAATCACAAAACCAAACCAACAAAGAAAAACGGACAAGTTAACAGGGTCAACAGTCAATTACCTTTGGAACAAATACACATCTTTTAAGCTGGAAATTGAGAACTTTGGGGAGAGTTCGAAGCTTAATGCTGCGCGCAGCATCAACTCGGATTCCACAAGAGTCACAAAAGTACTGGTTGTCTCCACATAGAGCTTCAATACTGAGGTAGTCGTTTAAACTATCATCCAAACCTTTTAAACCTTTAATATTTAATTCCAATTCATAAAAATCTTCCATGTTTGAGGAAGCTTCAGAATCTTTTCCACATTTCGAACATCTGCAAAAAAAAGAAGCAAGCCCTGTTTATTTATCTTACATGGCCGTCTATCAGTCATCTTTAATGCCCACGATGTTCAGGGGAATCATTATACTCTGATCGACATGGAAAATACATAAATGAATAATGTGGTAGGATTATGCATAACTAATATTGTCAGAAATTCTTACGTAGTCACGTGAGAAACACTGCCACGGAATAAGTCTTGAACTACTGTTCTGGCTTTCGGAGTCCTGGAACAGCTTAGGCATCGCTCAAGTAAAGAGAGAAGCAGAGTTAAGAACTCATGGCTGTCTTGCTGAACACCGTTATCAAGCTCGAGTGTTTTTATAAAAGGAGCAGAGTCAATAAATGACATTTTACTTGCATGAAGCTGAGCGAAAAGGCGTGCAAGTTGATTTAACACAGGATCTTGATTTAAAACATCTGGTTCTACCACGAAAACTCCTTCACGAAATGACTTATTCATGTATAAAAACTGAAGTATGCTATTGGCATAGCAGGTGGCACCAAGGTTTGTCAGTCCAGCAGGCACATAAGGAGATGTTCGAAGATCGGTGTTAGGGTCCGGACCAAGCGCAGACAAAATCTCAGACATTTTCTGCCATAGTCCAGATTTTCGACTCCCATTTGGTGGTGGAACTAATCCACAAAAGCAGTTGGGATTATCTCTGGTGTTCACTCTGCACCCTTGGCATACTGGTTTCTCAATCATGTAAAGCTTAGATATGTCATCACTGGTCACTTCACCTGTAGAATGAATTTTCCTGTACACAAATTGGAATGTGCGCGAGTCAGTTCGCGCATCTTAGTTTCTTGAGCCCCTCATGAAGCAATACGAATCACAGTAGCAGAAAGGTCTGAAAAGCAGCAGCCTTAGTTGGGATGGGAGTACCTCAATATCTCAGCGGTGGTGCTTCCATCGTCAATGTCCTTGCGCTTCTTATTCTTGCCGCGGGTTGCTGGGCGACTCATCCTTTTCAGTGACTGACCAACCTACCAGCCACTTGAATGCCACAAAAATCATCACACAAATTCAATAAATCAGTCATTCTTATCAGGAAAAGGAGTCATACCAGCGGCGTGATATCAAGCCCAACCATTACACACAAAAAAATATAAAAAAGTAAAAATAAAAACAAAAACAAAAAAATCCATCACCGAATAAGAAACCGTACGCGCAATTGCGTATAGAGCGAAATTCAGCCTTTTACCGACAAGCCAAAACCCTAGAACGGGGTCGCGAATTCCACTGATCACAAACAGTGGACGAATAACACAAAACAAACGGAAATCAACATAATGCGAGGTCCGAACAAAACCGAGCATAGGAAAAAAAAATACCTCAGAAGATGAAAAGCAGCAGCAAGGCCTGTCAAATCGCGAAGTTCCTTGAGCTGAAAATCAATAAGCAAAACCAGAACAAGCAAACGAGCAGCAATCGCCGATCGTAAATTGGAGCAGCGAAGTTGAGATCATTCACGGGAGCGAGACAGTGCACGTGCACGAGGAGAGGATTTACCGGACGCCATCGCGAAACTAATTTCCATTTTTAATTTTTATTTATTTTCTGATTTTTTGCGCAATTGAGGAAGATGGGAGATTTTCTGTAAGGTGAGGTTAGAGACGAAATCGAATCGATGTTATTTCGTCGGATTTTATTTTATTTATATTATTTGGTATTGCGAGCCAGAATGGTTGTTTCGAGTGTATGTAACGCGGCCCGCGGCCCGGTTTAAAAAGTTCCACGGCCCAAAATGAATATTTCCAAAATTACGAGATAGAGAAAATAGGAAATATAAATTAAAATTATGTAATGTTTACTTTAAAAAATTTAATGGGAAATTATATGGTGTTAGAAGATATACATTGTACATAATTTAGGTATCACACCGGTTAAAACAATAGTTTTTGAGGAGTATTAAGGTTTTAAATTTTGAGGATTTAGAATTTTTATAAAGGGAGTTTGAGCTTTATAAAAAATATTAACCTAACATGAAATATTAAAATTCTTAGAATTTAGTAATGTAATGAACTTATTTCATGTAAACTATCCTTTCATAGGCATAATATTCCATATTTTTCTTTTCTTATGATAAAAAAAGTGCAACCGTAAATTTTATCTTTAAAAAATCAATTGAAATTTTTTAGCACTCTTTTTGACAATTCGAATAATTCAAATCGTAATTGATAAAGTGATAGTTCGAATCCCATTTTAAAATTTTGCCCCTTCTTCAAAATATGATTATGAACTGCTGAATGTCACAAATGTATGTAGATAAAGCTAAATTTTATAACAGATTATGCCTAAATTATCATTATCATCTATTAAAGTGGGATAAACACTAAAAAGATCATGAATGTGTTAAAATTATCAACATACAAGTTAACTACACAATTAAAAAAAGCTATCTGTATATAATAGACATTGAGGGCATCAAAATTGAAGTTAGCAGAATGCATACATATTGGATGAGTTTTGCTTATTGGACGAGTCTGGAAAATAAGAGAGATGAAAGAGTGAAAATATAACTATAAATTTTGTAGTACACGTTACTCAAGCCGTCAAACAATCTTATGTGAGAATGATTATTATCTTGATAAATTGAATCAATACAGTAATTGAAACATGTGTCAATAAATATAGATACAAATAAAAATATCTATTTACCAGATGATGCATGTATTAATTTTGTAACCTCCCCCACAGTATATTGCTTAGCTGCTTAGGATATGATTAAGTGCTTTATATGGCGGTATTCGATGTTAACAGCAACAACAACAAGGTCGCCAAAGCTTCCTCTCGCCTTAAGAGTTGGCAGTTCCTAGTTGCAACGCTGGTTAATGACCACACACTTATGTGATCATTAGAAAGCTGTTATGATATTTCTTTCAGCGACGTCCCGCAAGTCAGCTCAAAAGTTAAAACACCCAAAACCAGGAAAAAGGCCATACATAATTCAAGTACCGAGGCAAAGCCTTTCACCTGAGCGGGAAAAACATACTGTAGAGGACAAAAATGAGTCTATTTACATGAGAGAGAAAAAAAACCCAGCACTCTGGGAGGCAAATATATACAAGATATAAAAGATAGTCTTACAGGAATTGCCAACGTATCAGACATGCCAGCTCACTCCTAATTCCTACAACTCTTCCACCTAAAGCTCTTAAAAACTACAGGGGGGTTATCAGATTATGAAAGGACGCCAAAAAAACCTGGAGACTTTCCATGCTTCCCTCATGTGAAAAAAGATGAATACTGGGTTCCCGGCTCTGTTAAAAAAATATACTCCAGTCTGTACAGTGTGCGCCTCAGCCATTGAGCTTCGCTAAAAACTGGTTAAGGTTGTATTCCTCGGTGTACTGTGATTGGTCCCACAGATCCTCTAGTCCTCCCAGGATTGCTTTAAGCCCTTTCTTGCCTGTTGGACCCTTGGGATTATCACCAGATTTACAATCTGCTTCTGCTGCTACATTAGCTCCCTGAAAAGAAGGAAATACATAGGGGTTATTGGGTGTGTGTGATAACTTAATCAAGATACTATTAAGACAGAAATTCAAAACGGGATAAGACACTACAAATCAAGAAAGAAAAACATTTTGAATTAGCTAGGACTCAATGTAATCATAACGTTGAAAGCATAAATGTAAAGCCGCAAACTTTTCTACCAAGCAAAATATGAGGCCTCTATCACCACTTTTATTTTTTCAGGGGCTGCGTGAACGCAAGTTCCCGATGGCACAAATTATGGCATACACTCTCCCACTTAAACAGATGTTAGGCGGGCACACCCTCGAGTGCAATGGGAGTCGCATGCCTAGGCCTCAATAACCACTTCAAAAAGCATAAAAGCTCTTACTTGTAATGAATTGAGAAGGTCAATGGTAGATAAAAGAAAATATTAAAATCACCTTGTTTGATGTTTTCGCAGAGGTGAATAGATCAAGTAACTGATCTGTATTCATAGTGTTCATACTGGCGTTCTCTGAATTTATCACAGTGTTAGCAACTGATACTTTGAACTTCTGAAGGTTCATAACTTTTTCTTCCAAAGTCCCACGCATAATAAGTCGATGAACATTTACAACTTTCCGCTGACCCAATCTGTGTGCTCTGTCCATTGCCTATATCAGTTGAACTAAATATGTGAGACAGAATATAACAGTAACATAGCAATCGTTACAAAAATGTAGATGGCGATGATGATGGAACTAAATACAATTGGGTAATGTAAATCAATTGCACAGCTAGTAATAATAAATTAGGAACATATTTAAGAAAAAAATGATGACGTGGTAGCTATTGAGACAAAAGCAATGGACTTATAAACACTCGATATGAGATGGAAATTTTATTCAAAATGGACTGACAACCTGATATCATGATCTGAATTTAACACAAGGAATGAAGAACAGGAACTCATATAAGATTATTCACCTGTAAATCTCGCATTGGATTCCAGTCGTGCTCCACAAACACGAGGGTATCAGCCGATGTCAGATTCAGACCCAGTCCACCAACTGCAAAGAAAATTTTATTTGATTAATGCTCAGAAAGATAACACTGCAGAAGCTTGGATACAAATACAAAAACATCAAACATTAATGATGACTGAAAACATTAATTGTAATTTCTCAACCAAAAGTAATGTAACTGGCATCCATAGCTTTTTCATTTCGCAAATGGTGGGAAATATGAGACTCTTACCATGAGTAGTAAGAAGGAGAACATCTATAGTAGGGTCTGAGTTGAACGCTTTAACAATTTCAAAGCGCTTCCCTGGATCAACAGAGCCATCTAGCCGCAAGTATGTCACGCTGTTCAAGAAAGAGTGTTATCAGTAAATATTAATTACACGTATAGCAGTAATTTGCGTTTGAGAAGATGAGTGATATAGTGCATAATAATATGTTGGTTTACAGACACAGCACATAGACAAGTATATTCAAACTTGCAATACATATTACTCTCCCTGTCCACAGTCTGGGTACATAATTCATTTATTAGATGTCCTTAAATATGTCTCATCTTGTAATTACAAATGTGTTTCATACTGGTTTCCCATTCTTCCCATCTATAAGAGCATCTAATGCACTTTAAAATTCAACAGACACATTTAACTCGAAATCGTACGCATCACTTGCTGTACTTTATCGGCATTTGTGAAAACAGGATGGACTTCAAATATGAAGAGGTTGGAATATCAAAAGCGACTTGCTGAATTTATTATTTCACCAAAAAAACCTTAAAACTGATAATATAATGCTTGCTAAAGCTCCTAGACTGGCTACACTAAGTATAGGCCACTACCTACTTGCAAACAGACTCACTAGTCATCATAAACAACAGGTAAATGTAACTTTTAAGGATGAGAAAGGTATTCCAACTGACAACACAAATAACCAGATCTTTGACTGAAGTGCATAAAGAAAACGTAAGAAAGTAATTAAGATGACAGCACAGTGTAGATGTAGGCACATAAAAATAGGAAAATACCTTCTCATATTAGCTTGGAACAAGTCTTTTTCAATTAGATCAAGAAACGCCTGGCACAAAATATCAATAATCATTAATGTTTTAAAAAAAAAGTTCTTAATGATCTGTTAACAGAAGATAAAATATAGAAGTAGATGATGCCTTATGTTGTGCAAATATAAGAACTCGGTGGTGCCCTATAGTAACAGGGCCTTCAGAACTAGCAGTATCGACGCCAATGCCACACTCCTCCAGGATCTCCTGAAGAGCGACTAATTTGGGAGAGTGGTGAATTTTATGTAATTCAGAAACAACGTCGGAGCCAGAAGCAAAGACCCCAGATAAGACCGACATTAGTGTGTCAGGAATTTTGTCGCCGATGACAAGCAATGGATGACTACAAAGTTTCAGCAAGTATTGAAGTGCCTGAAACAGAATAAACACTTTAGACGACTGCACTAACTAATGAAGGAAAAGCACCAACCACTAACAAAAAAGAAATTTCAATACCTGGAAAACATGTGAAGATGCTTTTGGTGCAGAACTAGGTTCCTTATCAAGTGATTCATTTTTCTTCACCAAGCTTGAAATTTCATGTCTTACATGTGAACCAGAAAATTTTTCATAAAGTTTCAATTGTACAGGGCTTAGATCACAGTACCGATCCTGAATAATTTTCTCGGGTAGATCGGACAAGACTTCATCCTTAGTTCGGCGAAGTAGGAAAGGCATCACCTGCAGAACATACAAAATTTAGAAAACCAATATGGTAAAAAAAGCAAGATAACAGAGGAGGTAGGGATCTGAGAGGTGAGCAAACCTGCTTGTGTAATGCTTCCATGGCAAGGGCTCCTGCCTCAGCATCTTTGGCTGAACATTTGGAATCCCGGGCGGCCACAAGCGGTTTCCCATAAGTAGCTTGAAACTGTTCACACAAAATGATTTCAGTATCTAATGCTTCAATAATAAAGAAGACTACTTAATTTTATATGATAAATGACCCATTCTCCATAAATTTCTTAACAAACCCGAAAAGTAAAGGAGCACTCTTCAATGCACCCTTACTTGCACACTATGTTCACAGATATTTAAGTGAAGGCTGCTTTTGACTTCACTGGAGTCTCTCATTACTTATGATGCTAGCATGCATGATAAATTGATTTTTTTTAATTCAAATACATGAATATCAATCAGCCGATCTGTACATAGGAATATTGCTCTCACGGGCAGCTCAGACCCATTTGCATCTACTTACGTCTGACATTATATGCTCAGCTAACCATCTTAATGACAGGTTGATCAATTTGCTTCATAAATTTCTTCACATGTCACATGCATTATTCAACATGAGGTGCATAAGAGGAAAATAAGGAAATGAATATAGTGAATAGAAAGTTCAAGTATGCAAATTTTTAGCAGCAGTTTAACACGACAAAACTGCCTGGAAACTTACCTGTCTCTCAGTCCCAAGAAACCCAGGCATTAGAAAGTCAAAGAGGGACCACAAATCCAATACATTATTCTGCATAAAACCAACTCAATATCAAGCAAACATGTATAGAGGTGTGATCAGTGATCCAATGATTGTGAAACCAGAAACGAACCTGTATTGGTGTCCCACTCAGAACCAACCGATGCTGGGCTTTCAACTGCTTCACTGCCAAAGTAATTTTTGACTTCGAATTCTTGATAATATGTCCTTCATCTAAGATACAATAGTTCCAGGGAAGTTTTCCAAGGTAATCTATATCTTTACGCACAACATCATACGATGTTATAATAACATTGTGCTTGTCGAATTGACCTCTAAGCGATGCACGATCCTCAGCAGAGCCCGCATATTGGAGAGTAGTCATTATAGATGAATCAATGTATTTGTCTATTTCATAAGCCCAATGCCCAACAAGGGTGGATGGACAAACTATTAATGATGAAGGAAGAACCTCGACGGCATTTGAAGAACGATGTTCAGCTACGTCAGACGCTACTATTGCAGAAGCTTGAAGCGTCTTGCCAAGTCCCATATCATCACATAAAATTCCATGAAGCTTGAAACGTTTCAAAAATGCCAACCAATTTATACCTTCTTGCTGATACCTACATTTTGCATAATAACTCAAATTAAGTAATGATTACAAATTAATATAAAAGCCAAACAGAAGAGCTGATTATCACCTCCTTAAAATAACTTTTAATTCAGTATGAAGCACATAGTCATCAATATGAGAACTATCAAGCAGTTGCTCAAGGAATTGAACATCCTTCGTATTCTGACATAGCCCTTCATTGATACCATCAGGTGGTGGAAGACCTCGTGCTAGAGGAAGCAGGGGAACAAGGGCAGCAAAGCTACGAGTGACAGTTTGCCGGACAGAATTGTCACAGTCACCCATGCACTTGAGCAGCGGGACAACTAAATATGGGGCATAAGGCACAAGCTTGACGCCTAATCCCTGTACAAGCAAACCAACCAGCATGCCGGCACCTTGCCTGGCAAAAGCTGAATTTGTATCTCCCAACATGGGCACAATTGTTTCAAGTACAGCCCCCATGACACTTGTCGTTGTTGATATTGCCATAGAAGTGATACATTTTGAGGCAGCTAATCTAACAGCTACATGGAGATGAGAGACACATTTGAAAATGCACGGAAGAAGTGAGAGCAGCTGATCTCTCAAGCTTTCATCGAGAACAGGAGTGATGGAGCGCACTAACTGTAAAAAAGAAACAGTTAACCCTCAAAATGGAAAATGAAAAGAATGATCAGGCAATAGAGTAGAAAGAAGCACAATTCCTCTTATGTGAACAAAAATCATCTAAGTAAACTTTGGAATTACAAGTATAGTTAATTATAACACTTAAAAAACCAGCAGTAAATCAAAGGCTCAACATGCAAGATTTATTAGATAATTCCATAAATCAATAGAATCTAAGAGAACCTGAATGTTATTGATCAACATTTGGGGGTCCTTGAATGATTCAAGAGCCAGAGAGCTTTTCTTCTCATCAAGGGGAACAGGTCCCTCATGACTACAAGGCTTGAGAACTTCAGTAAGGCAATCCCAGATTCTAGGCACTTTTTCAAACAGGGATGGACCAAACTTACCACAAACTTGTTTTAATGCAAGCTCAGACCCTCTTCTGCTTATATACCCCTCACCTCTTAACCGGTCTTCGCCACCACTTATCAAATTGACTTTTGCCTTCTGTTTTCCTATACTATTACCAAATACAAACTGATCTAGATTATCAGTCACTTCATCGGCACAGATGAGAGCAGCTTGAGGAGTCTCAATTGGGTCTGAGCATATTAGGCTACATATATTTTTTATTATCTTCTCAACTGCCGCAGGTCTGGATCCAATGCAATGAGAAATCAGCTCTGCTAGCGACTCAGCAGCCTTTAGCTGCAGTGCTTCTTCCTGCAAACAAAACGCCATGTACAACACAGTGAATCCAATGTAATGTACTTCATCACGGCATATGCTAAGTGAAACACTGATTTGGAGGTTCATTGCGGCAATGGTCGTTTTGTTTTAGATAAACCCTCAATATAAACATGATCAAATGCAAACTCAACATTTGCCAGGGGTACTAGGAACTCCCCCGAACCATTGTATTTGTAGCATCAAGATGGATAACTGAAGTTGCATGTGCTGATATGAATGAGTCTTATGAGACGGCAGATACGAAAATCCGGTACTATAAACATACAAACAGTGATGCAGGTAATATTAAAATGGAAACAAAATTTGATTATGACCTGTTCCCTTTTGATTGACGCCATCAGAGGTGGTATAACTGGATTAAGTTTCTCCGGAAGCTTTGATGTCCAGACAACTGCAGCAGCAACTAACGAAGAAACACTGATGTGCAAATTACCCTACAAGATTTTTATGAATAAGCAAGACATCTATAAGTATATGAACATTAGTAGATGGAGAACCTTGACAATGAACCCCACTATCCAGTATATATAATCTAAATATGGCATTAACAGAATTTTGTATTCAGTTGAAACGTCTACATAGTATATCATAGATTCAGAAGAATGGACAGGGGAAACTTTGTTTATGGAATATTTGAATGTGTTAAACGAATTTCGCCGGTTTAAAGAAGTACCTGTACGCATTTTAGATATCCAGAGGTGGTCAGAAGTCTGTGTCTTAAAGACTCAAAATCATTAAGTGTGCGTCGCTCCGAGGAATCGGTATCAAGATTGTCACAACTAGGCAGTGACAATTTTGATGCAAAATTAATTGCATCGTCAACACTCAAGCTTTCTAAATCAATGTTAACATTCGAAAGCACACAGGCAAACAATTCGGATGACTTTAAACCAAGTAACAGCTGACTAGCTTCACTCCGCATCTTATTATATGTTCTCGAAAGCTCAGTGTAAGGAAGCCTTGAACCTTCAGTTGGGAATGAGGGATCCGTGCATGCCAATAAGTTCAGTAACCGATGTTTAAAATGATCAGGAAAGCTAGGAACAGAACGGCTATCAGTATTGTTGGCTTGAATTCGGATCTCCTTGAACCAAGAAATAATGACTAAAGAAGCCACCTGACCAGAACAAGAAACATTTAATAACCAATACAAGGCATAAAATAAGGAAAGAAAGTCAGTTTTAGCCACTGCAGATGGCAACCTGTCGCTGAACCCCTGATGAAGACGACAATGCATTCCATAATGGATCAATCACATGACGCAGAGACCCATCGCGCAGAACTGATGCAAAAACTCCTAATGCTGCTGCAGTAACTACACGAGTCCGAGTTATAGACATTTCCAAATCAGCCCCAACTATAATTTTACAGTTGTTCCCAGCTGCTTCTCCATTTTTTTCTGGAATACTATCCTCTTTAGTAGAATCTGCACCATATTTTCGATACCCGTCGTTTTCCAACATCACAGCTCTCATTTTGGCTGCTGCTTTGAAATGACTTTTCCTTGGAAGAGCAACAGGCCAGAACATTTTTGCCGTGTCTAAAGTCGAACCAACTGGAGTTGTTGCAAGTTCTAGCCAAGATGACAAGTATAATCTTGCTGCGCTCTCTAGATCTTCAACAGGACACTAAATTGGATATAAAACCTTGTGAGACAGGTGTCCGCCAAGTAAGGCACATGGAATAAGAAGTAAAAAAACAGATATTTACATGCCTAAATTTTAAAAAAGAAGTTTCTGATTTACAGAACAAAACGATTGAAACCAAAAAGATGTTTACAAGGGATACAGAAAAATAACTAGGATTTAATATGCCGTGGTCCGTGGACTTGCAGAAACGGAATTCGAATTCACATTTACCTTTACTAGCTAGAAAAATAGGCTGATATCATCAGTAATGATGTAATGCAGGCACATCTTTTGTTCATTAGATTGCTAACAGTGCTTCCAGTTCCCATATGCAATTAAGTTTACTCTTATGGCTTGTTTTCCTAAAATGATACGGCCACATACCTGCATGAGGATCCTCCAAACTCTCTCTGAACACTGCAGAATTTCCTCGTGAGATTCTAAAAGCAAATTTTGGTAAACCATCCGAAGAGTGTCACCAAAAATAAAGGATGGCCAAAAGGAACTTGTTGAGTTCTCCATAATGCTTCTTTTATATTGGGCCTCAAGAAGCCGCTCCTGCATAATAATATTAGAAATCGTTTAATTGTTTATGCAGACTCAACTGTATACTGACCTAGATGGCTGAACATAAGACTGAATTACTAAATTAGTTTGTAATGCATTATGAGCAGATGATAAAATTTGAAGGTGGCTGCTTCTAAATGTAATGCAACAATGACAATGTGTCTTACTTTCTTGGGCAATGGATGGATTAGTTTGTGAACACTGCTCATAAAAGTAACACATCAGAAAATAAAAAATGGTAGAGGATTACCAAGGTACGAATTGCTGAAAAACGAACAGTTGTGATGTTATGTCTCATAAATGGCCATAGTCTAGGGGCCAAAGTCGATAACAGATATGGGTTGTCTGGTGACCTCATTGCATCACTCTGAAAATCTGCGCCTATTGAGTCATTCAAATCGAAATTTTGTTTCCTATCTAACGTCACTGCGTCAAAATTGCTGGGAACCATTCCATTCTGCGAATAGATTTCAGATAACAGGTTCATTACACTGCAAAACAAGGATCAAGGTAAGTGTTCGCATTCAACTTGTTGTCACAAAAAAATAAATAATAATGGAAGTCCAACCACAAAGTTATATTCAAGAAGCAGCTATAGCAATTCAACAAACTGATTTCGTTTCTAGTATATGATATGTTCTGTAAGCATAAAGTCAATCTTCCAAAAGTCCTGATCAAAAAATGTATGATGTATAATGAAAAAGGGGCTTTTTAATTACTCAATTCATTTCAGTTTAGTTCAACTTGAATAAGGCTGAAAGCCCTAGGACGTTGACACAATCAACACACCTATAAAGTCAACCACTTTCTGTTTGTCCCACTTCTAAACAAGGACATTATCTATCTCACTAACTACAAACGATTTTCACCAACTATTAACGTACATTTCCATGATTCATAAAAATTAGTATGGAAAAAAGAGAGATTGCGAAGAGGAGATACCTGCTAGTGGATGGACTAAGGTCATCCAAATCAAGTAAGATATCCCAGAGCAGCATGATGATATTTTGTAATGTTTCACCCTTCAGAGAAACTAAAGCAGCTGAAGTAGGTATCAGAGCATCTGCTGCAACAGCACGGACATCATCATCAGGATCCTCCAGCCCAGTTTTGCAAGCGGGGATTATACAGCCAAGCAAATCGTTAAGCATTTCCTAACATAAGAATCATCGTGAAATTAGGCTCGCTGATGTATAAGAAAAAAATACAAAGTGAAACTGTCCACAAAACGTTTTCCTATTTCTGATTAATTCCAGAAAAATATTCCTTTCTTATAGTCTAACTGGTGAACAGCATCATTAATCAACTAAAAAAGATTGTAAGAGCACTTTATGGAAAATTAGAAGTTCTTGCTGACTTCATGAATGATCAAGTTTAATATTCACAGACATACACAAACACAAACCTACCTGTCGCACGGCAACCAAGTACTTGATACCCAAGAGGCTCCCATGTCGAATTTCCCATTCTGGTCTATGCTGGAAAAGATGTCAAAAGAAACACAATAATTCTACTGATGGAAATATATTTATGAGATGAGAAGTGACATGAGAGGATTGAAGTCAGTTCTTACATGATATTTACCTGCATTTGCAACAAGATTTTCAATGTCTCAAGCACTAACAGAGGATGCATATATTTAAGCAGAACACCTAATGCCTGAGCACAAGTTTCTCGTACAGGGGCAACAACTTGATCAGACACATAATCACCAAAGCTGAAAGGAAGATGTTGAGAAACAAGTCAAGAGATGAAGTGCAGACCCATTAACGCCAGATTAAAAACTATTGAATGCAACAAACTAAAACTGAAAACGCAGTGGAAACTGGAAAGGAAGGTGGACATAAGAATAATACCGGTCTAGAGATAGCACACACAACAGACGAATGGCACAATCTTGAAGAAATTCACAATTCCGGAGCCAGGAGTGCCTAGCCAATGTGAACCATTGTGTGACTTCAGCATTCTGGGAGATATCTTTTGGCGCGCTCAATTTCTCAACATGAAGTTTCTCATCAAAATAAGCCAGTGAATCTTCCCTGTCAGCAGGAGCGTTATGGAAACCCAATGCCTCACTTAGATAAGATTCAGCTTCCATTTGAGGAGAATTGATATCCAAAGCACCGTTGTCATGCATTATTGATAAGGATCCTATATCTTCCACTGTAACAGGTTTATTCAAGTTCAAATTTCCATTTATAGATGATGTATGAGTCAGACTTTGTGAGTCATCCTCCAATTTTGGCCTTTTGAAACTTGATTCAGATTCATTGACAGACACTTGCATATTCAAATCTATATCTCTCTCTCTTTTTACTAACACTTTCTCATCTGTGTCTTTTGAGCTAGGACACATAACACCATCTGAAACAACATCAGGCATAAAGACTGCAGCGCAGGACCCTTGGTGAGTTAATATTTCTCTCAATGCCATGACACTACCGTGGCGAGTCTCCCAGACTGACAATTACAAAAAAGTAAAATAAGATGACCGGTAACTAACTTAAAAATTAGTTGAACATGATATTAATAGGGTGAGCCATAAACCAAGTCATACTGGGATCAAACATGTCCAGGATGAGCTGCTCAACAAAATTTTGGAAGGGCCACCCGCCATCTTTGTCGTTATCAAGGTTGTCTCCATCAATATCGGATTCGATAGAAACCTGCATGACCAGAACACTTTAGTTGCACAAATATAAGGATCTTAATAATAGACAGCAGAGCTACCCGAATTTCAGCTGGAAAACACATCAAACAATTAAAACCAACAGGTTACTAAATCAGATGAAGTAGAGGCCCAAAAAATCAGTAGTACAACTGATGCAAAAGGAAGTCATACTTTTACCACCAAATCATAAAAATTTTACTGCAAATTATTTAGATAAACATATTGTGTTAATAAGTCCAACAATAGCATCTTGCTTCAATCGCCTGCAAAAATTCTTCTCCTTGAACTCCGCACAAGTAGATATGAACGATAAAATAAAACTATACTCGATACATGAAAGTACCACCTCTTACTAGTATATATAGCATCTAGAAATGCTTACCTTTGAAGAAATAGATGAATCAGGAGGTGAACCTTTTGACGTTGTCGCCATCCGAGGAGATGTTACACCCATTTCTCCATCTTCTGACCAATTTTTCAACTGATCTTTCACTTTCGCTTTACGTTTCAGTTTATTCAATTCTCTTGCACTGGGTCTTTTTGATATAAAACCAGGAACAATACGAGCAACTCTTTTCCGGATACTCTGTGCCTGTTGTTGTATGAAATATCTATGTCCTGTACCATTACTTTCAGAGTTGAATTTATGCTCAACAAGATCCTCATCTTTTATCATGTCATTGACATCCATGAACTGCTCACATACATCTAAACCTGCAAATCAGGCCAACAGAAAAAAATCATTATGTAACAAATCCTAATTGGCGATGTCAAACAACGAAAGGACAAGATATCAGATTGATGAATATATTTATTGTTATCAAAAAAGTTTATTTACTAATCCAAAACAAATTTCCATCAGAACTAACAAATTTGGACCTATCAATCAAAGAAATGTCACTAACCCAGACGTCGACGGAGATTCTGTTTTTGGCGAGCAAGGCGATCCCTTGGGTTTTTTGAACTATCAGTTGATATGTCATATTCCTGATGATAGATAACCATAAAGGAAATAAATAAAGGTTGCATGACACTTCAATGTATGGCATCTCTAAGTAGCTTTGGTATAAGATAAGATATAAGATTGGTGTGCCAGCTACATAAAGGATAAGAAACTCAGGTTTATGACTATTATACAACAAAGTACATCCAGACAGTCCTAAACTGTGCCCCATACATAATAAAATGAACTTATGTTTCCAGTGTCATGCAAATCCCATTTCTTAGTCAAACATGATCCATACTTGCAACACATGGTTAGGCAGAATTTAAACAGATAAAAAGACTTCAGACACCCCATTCATTTGGTCCATCCACAAAAAGAAACCAAGATTTGGAGGGGTCTAACAGTTACCTGTCCTCCTGAAGCTACTAAAGAGCCAAACTCCAGCACTTTATTAATGTCGAAGCTGCTTTGGCCATAAAAAAACTCATCTCAATGCGCCTAACATGTACTAGGAATTTGAAATACAAATGATGTTTAAAAGTGGACATGTTTCAGCTGCAGATTTAAAAACCTTTTGAACGAATTGCTTGACAAAATTTCTGCATCAAAGCTTGACCCTTCCAAGACATTTTCAGTATCGGGTGAACACCCAGCTTCAGACATCTTGTTTTGGGCAAGCCGATAAAGTTCAGACAGAGATGTGCATTTGACATTCTCAGCAATAGCCCCAATGGCTTGAGCTGCAGCGACCCTTGTATCCCAATTCTTACTATGTAAATACTGAGATACCTAATTAAAAAAAACAGAATTAATAAATTGATCCACACACAATTAGTAAATAAGTAAAATTATGTGGTGCTTTCAGGCTATTACATTAAGATTAACTAATAATATTACAAAGAGAGAGGTTAACTTTAATAACAAAACTTCAGAACCACAACTGAGAATTGTATCAATTCAAATTTGATTTAAATCAGTCTCGGTATAAAAGCCCGAATCACGAAACCTTCTTTTGAACACAGAAAGTATGTAGCTCCTCAAGAGTAATACTGGTACATAAAATACCTGTAGTCGCATGATTATGAAGTACAATATTATAAAGTACAAGTACTCGCCCGTGCCGTTGGGGCTTGTAATTGTACAAGAACGACTACTAGTAAAAACATGAGATAACAAAAACATGCCGGATACTGTTATGTTGTATGTCCCCAAAGTAAGCACCTTATTTAGCCAGCACAAAGACCATTGCTTCAGCTTTTGTGGAGCTTCCATGAAAAAGATCAAACTATAGCTAAAAATTTTTAAACAACACAACCCTTGAAAGTTAAGCATGATAAAACACTAACAGACTACACTGACACAACCACCACTTAACACATCCCACTACAAATTCAACTCAACTTATAAGATTTATGTTGTATTTCAACTTATAAGTTTGAATTCAACTTTATGAAGTGTTTGCTTAAAACACATATAAGCTACAATTTCAACTTACAAGTTAGAAGCTACTTCTTTTAATGTTATTCAAACACAAATGAAATTCCATTAATAGTGAGAAACTGCTAAGAGTTACCCATCATTTGAGCAGTGAACAGAACAACGTACTACAAAGAATGCTACCAGAATCAAGAGACAACACATCTAAAAATTTGGGTATGGAAGTAACAGAAAATATGGAGAAAAATATGGGCCGTTCTACCAACCCTATAGAGTTTTTCTAAATTTCACCTTTCTTAATAAGGAACTCAAGTCCTGTGGATGCGATCTCGCAATCTCCCCAATCTGACGAGCAGCGGTTAATCGTGTTGTTTGATTGGACCCAGCTGTGGTTTTGATTAAGGAATCTAAGTATGCACAAAGGCCTACACAGTTATCCATTAAATATGCTACCAGAAAATCACACTGAAGCAAAATCAACAGGAATCAATCCTAAACTAGAGCTTGTTACACAGAATTCAAAAATCCATCCCTGATTGGAAACAAAAAAAATTAAGCAGGTAAGATGAATTGAAATGAGGATACTGTCCAACAGGGTGAGAAGGCGATGAAGACGAGACGACTGCTGCTGAGCCATAACAATGCTTAACCGGCAGCACAAGAATCGATGATGACAAGCCTGAATCAAAAGCCTCTCTCATTCCCAAACACTACTCCCCTTAATCCGGATTGAAATTCGCATCAAGAATTCGTCTTCCAAACTCAAATCACAAATCCAAATTCCCCGCATTCACCAATTCCAGAACCATCAAACTGTCCGGCTCCGGTCACTCGCGATGATGATAACGGGGACGGCTGTCTCAGACTTAGGGCTTCGCAAACTGACGACGACGATGACGGCCTCTCGCTCTGCAATCTCCGTTTTCTCTCTCTTGTTCGACGAGATAGCAGTGGTTATATGGAGGACGAAAGCGTTTGAGGCGGTGCACCCGCCCGTAGAGGATTGTGACCACTTTGTTAGGCGTTGTGCGGTTGATGCGGTCAAGAACGGACCAAACCCTAATTCGGTTCGTTGCGGTGGTTCAATGTGAGGTAATCGGGTGCGTTGAGGCTCGCAGTGAATGAATATTCGCCAATCATATTTTGACACGTATTTATTAACGAATTTCTTATACGGTCAGAATTTTTAGTTCACGAATATGGCGATATTACGAAAGCGGGTTTGTTTCCATAATGAGTCAGACTCAGAGTACGATAAAAAATAAATTTATATAAAAGAGTTTTTTAGTTTAAATTAAATAAATACTCAAAATTTTAAATTAACAAGTCATTCATTCCCTAAAAATGAGATTAAAATCATCCTCGGTTAGGAATTATCCAACACTACACAAAATGAGATTTTTTATTATTTTGGGTGAAATTCACTTTAATATATATTTTTTAGGATAAGGTACAAAAACATATTCGAACTATCACACATTTTAAAATTCAATACCGAACTTTTTAGTTATTCAATTTCAGTATTACATGCTTAGTAGAAAAAACCAATTAACATGTGATAAAATTTGTATAGAAAAAACATATTGTGTGTCTGACATATTTATGCAGACTTCAAAATCTTAATTAAAGAGTTTTAGACTCCCAAACTAGTTTTCCTATTTCATGATAATTGCTTCTTTCTAAAGTCTGTAGTACTGAAATTGGATAATTAAAAAGTTCGGAACTGAAATAGAATAATTAACAAATTCGGTACTGAATTTGAAAATGTGTGATAGTTCAGAGTACGTTTATATAGTTTATTCTATTTTTTAATTCCAAATTTAAAAATAAAATAAAATACAAAACAGTCAAACAACTTACAGCAACATAAAAATATCATGTTTTGAATTCAAATCATCAACCCACAGCTTCATGTGTAAATGATGTAATTTTAGATGGTTGTGCAGCGATTTGATTGTTGTTCCCGATACAAATCATTTGATGTATCACTAATTATCATATCAAATATTATTTACATTGAATTATCAATAGTTTTTATTTACTTATATATAGTTAATTAATCTATGTGCTTTAATTATTATTAACTAATTAATAAAGTAAATTTGTCAACATGTAATAAGTAACAGACAAAAGTTATTAATTTATTTATTTCTTATACACTTTTTATGAAGATAAATACTACTCCCTCTGTCCTCTATTACATGTCGTTTAAGGTTAATTTGAGTAGATTAAGATGAAGTTAATGGCGGTTGAACATATTTAATGAATGGGTGGTTGATGTTTTTATAAAAAAAATCGTGCAAAAAGTAAAATTGATAGATGATTACTGGTTAGAAATGTATTTTTTTATTGAATATGATAATGAAGTGATTAATGTTTGACATTTTAAGGTGGTTGTTGACATTAAATACGCATTGAAAATTGTTAAGTGACAAGTAAAAGTGGACAAAAAAATTCGGTTAAGTGACATGTAAAAGAGGACAGAGGGAGTAATAGTTTTTATTTACATGGTGTTTGAAAGAATACTTATTTATAAATTATTATATATAACTAACACACTAATAAGAGACAAATGACAAAGGAAGAAGCTCGCTACAAAGAACCCTTTAAGTAACTTATCAGTTCATAAAAGAATTTTAAGAACTCTTTGGAAATAAAAGTTTTTTGAATAACTTCTAAATAAAATAATTTTGAAATGGTCTATTTTTTACTAACCACGATATGAAAAATCGGTGTTGAAAACCAGCTGCGGTGTGAAATCATAGTTGGACAGTGGTTCAACTATTTGTACAAGATGTTCGGTCATCAGGCACGTGGACAAGAATCCGTTTGAAAATGGTGCTAGATGAAGTCTAACCGCGTTCTGAAGCGACGGTTGGACTTTGAGAGCCAACCACGATTTAAAACGCAGTTGACTTTATGTTAAGTCGGTTTGAAACAACTGTTCAAATTTGACTGCTATGAGAAAATTGGTCAGCTGAATCGTGGAATGAAACAACAGTCAAGTACCAATCCGCAAATTTTTTGGTGCACCAAGAGCACCCACACACTCGAAACTCATCTAAATTCATCTAAAATTAAACTCTATATACTAAATGAGCACTCAAGCTCGAAAACGATTTCATTTCACGTCATTTTTCATACCATTTAGTCCACTCCAACCCAATATGTATAGTAAAAAATTTAAAAATAGAAATTAAAAAATATTTCGATTCATAAAAGTTCATTAAAAATAAAATTAATAAACTCACAAATTTTATATTTTATGTTCATTAAAATAATTATTTTCATCAAATAGATATCTGTTTTGTCAATTGAATACCAATATTCATCAAATGAATAATTATTCATCCGTTAGAAACCTATATTGATCAAATGAATATTTATGTTCATCAGTCAAATATATATAATCATCATATGAATAATTATATTCATCAACTAGATATATAAATTCATCAGATGAATAATTGTACTTTTGAAAATGAATATTTTCAGTTATCTCGAACTAAAATTATTTTTTTGCACCATTTAAGTTGAACAGCAAACCATTGGTCGGCTCTGCTAGGGTTTCTTCAACAGAAATTACGAGGTCGCATCAATTTCTGAATACGAAAAGCTACAAACTGAAATGTCGGATGCGCGGATCAAGCGCAATCATCTTCTGGCTACTCGCCAAAGAACCTGTGAGTTGGAAGAACTCAAAAACGCATCTATTGCAGCACCTTCAGATGAAATGGCATCAAATCCATGATCCTCATTGCCATTTGACTAAGTGTGTGACCCGGTTCCAGTTGATGCTGCTAGCAAAATTTGAAATATTGAAAACTATATAGTTAGCAATATTTATAACTGTATGTTTTTTTAAAATATTTCACTATCTAAGCTGATGAAATCCTCGCATTTTCATGATGAACTCATCCATCTTCCATCCAATGAAGTTTTTATTCAAAATTTGATGTTTAAAATTACATTGAATTCATATGTGTGAGATCCCTTGTACACACTCACAACAAAAATCACCGACTTTTTCTTCTTGACGATCATAAGATACCATTTAAATTCAACCCCATCTTCTCCTTCGCTTCGATACTCTAAGTTAAAGAAGTTCAAATTCGACTAATCACATTTTATTTCATCCGATTTTATAAGAAATACATTCGAAAAGCATGTACTATTCTTTCTTGTTGACCAATATCTAATCATTATAAACCTTACCATTGCTAGGACTTTCGAATAGCAACAACATGTCATCCTCGACAACTGAAATACTGATATCGCTGAAGGCTTGATAATTCAAGTATAGAGGTCTGGGTTCACTCACATCGCACACTACTGAGTTCGAACAATATTTAGTTTCAAAATATTCATTTGGTTAGTCCTCATTTTCAAAGAAATCGTGAGGTCCATCATCATCCTCTTTAACTAATAGTCCACTAGGAAAATGTTCTGTCACATTGATAAGGTAATAACTATCCTATTTTAGGTAACTATATCAGGATATTTGAGTCATCTCTGAGTAATTATGAGTAATCTATAGTTGATTTTGTGTCTTGTAGTTTAAATAAAGAGAAAACAACTCTAAAGGGGAAAAAGATTCAAAATATGCAATTCCAATAAAAAGTTAACTTCATGGGTCGATATGTAATAAGGCTAAACCTCATTTTTTTCCATTTTTGCTTGATTTTGTTTCAAAAATACACTAGTTTTTATCTTTTAGTTTCAATTCCACTATACTTTTACCAAACCACTGATACCACAAATGGTTTTCTCATATCAAACTGCACATTTGAAAGGAGGATTGGCATCACATAGTCTAGTTGATCACATGACCGACACGAAGAAAATCCAATTGGTAACTTTTCAGAACTGCACATATGAAAGATGGATTTTTTAAAAGAAATGTGTCACACTCCAAAACCCAAGAATCACTCCAAAACCCAATAAATTTATTTGAAGAGATGAAGAAGGAAAGGAGAAACGACGACGGCAAGCTTGCAAGTGACAGGTGTCGAAGAGACATGTGTCATCAGCAGTGGAGAGAACTTCAAGTCAGAGCGAATAAGTGAAGAAAAGAATTTTAGATCAATTACTCATGCAAACCGCGGTCCAAATAATTATAGTTTTCAACAGTTTAGGTGCCATCAAGAAGGGAAATTTGTAAGGCCAAAGTGTAACATACTTCGAGAAGTTTAGGAGCTAATTTGTCAACCAATGAAACTTAAGTGGCTAAATTACAAATTTAGAATGTCAGTTGACTCGACTGATGACGTAGACCGTGTAGCTTGTTGATTTTGACCAATTCGACCGAGTTGACTAAATTTGACTAACATATAGTTCTCGCTTTCTAATTTTATTTGAGCCACTATTATCTGTCTAAAGACTAAAAATTCATCAAAAAATCTAAGAAAGACAAATTAACTATAAATAAAAGACTCAGACTCAAATTTTGTTAGTCATACATATCACAACACATCTTCCTGTCATAAAGACAAATTCTATTCTAAGATGGAGCTTCAAAATACTAAGTCTTCATCTACAAATATTGCTTTACCATCATAAATATTTTATTATTGCTGTTTCAATTATGTGTAGTGAGTTTTCATCTCTATTATAAAATCCGTAGGATTTTAGATTGTTGTGTAATCAATTTTATCAAGTTAATGTAGTAGTATTTTTCATACATATTTGTTCGTGCTTCTTTGAATATACTAAGTATGATATGTGTAGGCTTAATTGGTGAATTAATCTTCCATTAATTATCTTATGGACACCACATAACGTAGTAATTTAGAGTTTGAATATGCTATAAGAGTTGAATTTATGATCAAATTGACAACTTTCTAGACTAGAGTACTCAAATCCATGAAGACCAGAATCAGAATGAATTTTTTTTTCTAGTTGTAGTCAATGACCCTTGTCAACTCAAAACCAGCAAGGTGAGCTTGTTTATGAATATTGAGTAGTTTGTTTATCTAACTCTATGCTCAAAAAATATTAGTAATCACCTTTAACTGGTGTTTTTGAGTCATGAAGAACAAAAACGAGATACACAAAATATGAAATTAATTATAATAAATAATTTGCCGCTAGACACACTTTGAAATCATATTCGTAGTAAATTATTGAGTGACTATCTCGTATTATTGAAATTGTAATATTATAATGATTTATCTTCATCTGAATATCCACATAAGGCAATTTATAAGCTTATATGATAACAAGGCATATCAAACCACATAAACACATATTCATCCCATAATGGCATATATCAAACCACATTAAGTCAATTTAATGAAATTTGATAACATATTCAACCACATCAAACTCTAAATCCATGCACAATTACAATAAACTACATCAATCATAATAACAGGAGGGAGACACTCACAGGAGGGAGAATTGAGAGAGTGACAACAACATGCTTAATTGAGTTAGTAAATGAATCAAAAAATGCAGGAGGCGCAGGGGTGCTGAATCGGAGCAGCGCTGATAGGAAGAATCGGTGCGGCGGTAAATTGTTGGACAGATGAAGAGAAGGAAAGGAGAAGAGGCTCCGTTCGTGTTTTCAATCTGGTTGAACCGCCGTTTCAAAAGACAGTCTCGTTTCAGCTCAATGACGTCGTTTCATTGAAAATCTATAACAGTCTGATTCTTAAATCGAACCACCGTTTGAAACCAATTTCACATCAAGGTCAACCATCGTTTCAGAGCGCAGTTGACACTTAAGACCCAATCACAATTTCAAAAAGCGATTAGTCTTCATGCACACAAATTTCAAACTGGTGTTTCTTCATGTGTGCGAATACTGAACTGGTGATTGGACAAAATGCCGAATAACTACTCAACCCCGATTGGTCTCCAACATACTGCACTTTCAGACAGCGGTTGAATAAAAGTAGGCAATTCCAAAAAACTTTCTTGAAGAGAGTCCATTCAAAATACATTTATTTTCGAAAAGGCCAATTTGAAAAAAATTCCCCAAAATATTATCCTCAAAATATTTCTGCAGCACCCGTGAATATGATTTTTTTTTATTAAAAAAAAACACACACACAAAAACAAAGCGAAGTGAAATTCATATTTAAGCTGAATTGGTATGTAATTTGAGGTTGGGGGCCGAGCAAGTTTGTGCTTATAATAGACCTTCTTCCGGAAAAATTGCTCTAACCAAGGATTATATTCCTTTTTATCGATTGCTTCGTGGATTTTATTTCTTTTTAGTGATTATTCTGTAGGGTAATTTTTTTTTTTTTTGCTGGTTTCTGGTTTGCTCAGGGACGTGTGGCTACCAGACCATCTCCATTCTTCACCAGTTTCACTAATGATCCAGGAGCAGCCTGTAAAGTGGGCGATGGAGATTAGGGAGCCTACTTCCATAAAACGCACTGCAATTTGCCAACTTAGCATCAGAATCCAGAGAGTCTACAAAAGCGGAACTCGAATGAACATCCTGACACCACCGATGTCACACACACAAACTAATCTATTGTTACAAGAAACTGAAATAAAGACGATAACAAAAGTGGTTCTTTAATATAGTGGCAAGTTTGGAAAACAATTTTAACAGTAACTAGCCACAATAACTATCAAGCAAAATTAACACATGAAAGCTGTACATATAAACAGACGCAGGTCTGCAATTACAATGATTTCACAGGTGGAACATTTCAATGGGATAGGGGAATCAAGAAACAAATTACTCGATATACAATATAGTAATGAATGCCCAAAATCAGTACCTATACTTCTTCAAGTGTCATCGAGATGCGAGGGACCAAAAGTTCAGAAGGAAGGATGGCAAGACAGCAAACCAGCAGACAAAAGCCAAGGCCGTGGCAGTCTCGAACTGAGTGCAGTGATTGCGAGAACAGATGTTAAAATCATTGTCAATGAGGACTGTGATGCCGGCTGATGCACTGGCTGCGGCAAATGTGAGTGTACTCGTGATCTACATACAAACAGCACATACTCAGCTATGACATTATATTTCTCTTATCAACCATGTTGCTTAACAGGAGTGTATCGTGTTCTAGTAGTGTGAAGAGATTTTCAGATAACAAAATGTGTAGAAGGAAAGAAGGGTTCTCAAATAAAAAAGAATGAGGGGAAAATTATACAGAAAAAGGTTCAACCGACCCAATTTTGTTCCTTTTATTCTCACTGCAACCGATCTTAAAAATGAAAACTTAATAGTTTTATTATTCATTTTTCCATCTATTTTTGACCCCATTTTCTTGGCATAACAAAACCTGGAATTCTAAACGTATCGAAAGATTCTACTAAAGAGGCCAATGATTGGTGGACAAACAAATCAAGTGGTTTATATAAACTATCAGGGGTTGTGGCAGTGGGGTTAGCTAAAAACCAAAATTGATGCTCACACTTAATATTATTTGTGGACATCTTACCCCATCACCCACAGCGAACAAAGAAACGACTCCGGAGTTTTGCAAGCATCGCTTCACTAAAAGGGCATATATATCAACAATAGCTAGTGAGAGGCTCCACAAGCTCTGCAAACCGACAGCAGCGACCAGGTAGC
>NQLW01000056.1:551029-584575 GCA_002312845.1 Kalanchoe fedtschenkoi
CTCCCCTGGGGCGGGCGGGCAGCGCCACCTCCCCGCCATCAAGCACCGCCGGCTGCGGCGGCGGCGGATCCTCGACGGGATGCACTACCGCGTGGCTGACGCTCATCCAGATTCCGATTATCAGGCGCGCAGTCGATCAGTGAAATCGGATTGAGAGAAAAATGGTCTTCTGCTTTTACCAAACTCGACTCACTTCCCTTTGCTTTGCTGATTCTTGGATTTTAATATTTTTATTGATTTGTTTATTACATTTTTTATTGGCGGTTAAAAGAATAATTTTGTTATTTATGGATAAGGTTTTAATAAGAAGTTTTGATTAATCTCGCTGTTCGCGATCAGTAAATACTGCGAGTCTGCCGTTAAAATTTGTAATAAGATGTTTAATCGTAATATATTGATTAAGGCTGCACCAATTGATATTTCATTTTTATGTTATTTATTACATAATGTTAATAAAGTTATGTTTGATTTTTTGAAAACAAAAAAATTAAAATAAGATTAAAAGAAATTTACTCATAAATTAGCCTACTTTATAAGCAAAACATTTTTATTCAAAATATTTATATAAGAGAGAACACAGTCCTCTAAAATAAAAATCAAACGTGCAATCATCCTAAGCACAAGTTTTATAGTTTCATTTTTATAAATCAAAATCATATATATTAATCATCAAAATAAAATGTTACCCATAATTTGTGAACTATAGTTAAAAATAAAGAGAAAAATACTATCTCCATTAACTATCTTATAATGCTATTTAAAATAAATTAGTTCACACATTAAACACATTTTATCTTACTAATTTTTTTAATATTATGATTAGTTAACTATAAAAAAAATTTATTTTATTTTTGTAAAGAGAAACGATGTCATTTAATTTGATGATGAAATAATTAAATTTTTACATACCCATCTTATCTACTATAATAACATTATAGGATGTCGCGCTTCCGGCGGTTATGCTCCCCCTCCCGAATCGAACCGGTTCGGTTCAAAATCGATTGGTTCGGTTTCAAATCAGTCAATTCGGTTCGATTTGAATTTTTAAAAAACTGTTCGGTTTGAAACGGGTAGGTTCGGACCGGTTTGAAATGTTAATAGTTTGATTGCGGTTTCAAATTTTAAAAAACCGATGACTAATAATTTGATTCAGAATTTAATTTTTACGAACCGAATCAAACAGAACCGAACCCGTCGATTCGACGGGTACTCTCCCTAGTTTCTATAATAACATTAATTTAGGAATACGAATTGTACATTTTTTTAAGAGAAAAGTACAAAATATGATATTACTATCACCCATTTAAAAATCACGGTCATAACTATTCGATTTTAAAATTCACGGTTCTTATGTGCTGTGGGGTTCAATTGTATCTTTAAAAATTTTAATCACACCCAAAAATTATTTATTCAATTTAAACAAACTCCCTCACATATCAATTTAAAAATGAAAAAGTAAAAAATGAAGATATGTACTTCATCCATTTAAAAGTATGCTCATAATTATTCAATTTTAAAGTTTATTTTTTTTTACATTTTACCCCAAAAATAAAATAGAAATTTTAAAATAAATGTGAAAATTAAATAATTATGACTATGATATTTAAATGTATGATAGTACATACCTTCATTTGGTACTTTGTCATTTCTAAATTGATTGATGAACTTTCTCATTTCAAAATTGATTGAGAGAGGGTTTATTTAAATTTAATAAATAAATTTTGAGTGCAATTGAAATTTTTAATATTACAATTAAACCCCACAACACAAAAAGACAATGAATTTTAAAATCAAATAGTTGTGACCGTAATTTTTAAATGAGCGATAGTACATACCCCATTTTGTAGTTTTCCCTTTTTCTTAAAATAAATAAATGAAAATTTATGTTTCTTTCAATATTTTTGATAGTTTATTACGCTTTTAAGTTTCTTATCAGTATTTACCATTTAACTTTTTTGTGTGTGGAAATAATGCCGCTCTCAACCATTTTGTTTTTAGGGGAAAAACCCAAAAGGGGATCTGAACTATCACTGCTTACCCAATTGCGGTCAGAACTATACCACGATTTCTAAAAAGGGTGCGATAGAAAAAAAGTGAACTGATTTTCTAAAATAAAATTCAGTATTACATTCTAAAACTAATATTATTATAAGACTTAGATTTGTGTGTGAAAATTACGTCATTTGATTATCAAAAGACGTCGTTTTCTTTGTGTACGCAAAACGATATATTTTATTTTGATGACCAAACGATGTAATTTTCACACACAAATCTAAGTCTTATAATAATATTAGTTTAGAAATGTAATGGTAAATTTTATTTTAGAAAATCGGTCCAATTTTTTTTCATCGCACCCTTTTTGAAAATCGTGGTAGTTCTGACCGTAATTGGGTAAGCGGTGGTAGTTCAGAACCCATTCTGAGTTTTATCCTTGTTTTTATGAACAGTAATTAAATTTAATTAAGCTAAGCTGAGCTAAGCTGCAGGCTACGATTTCCTTGGGCCTTTCTTTGCTCTCGATCTTCACGGTCTCTCTTGCTTCGGATCTCTCGCTCTCTCTTCTTCGACTTTCAATCCATCTCCGCCCTGAAACTAGGGTTTTCCGACTCCTCAGGCTCGAATCCCCGAGCTACTCCATCGAGTCTCCGGCTTGCGGCCTCTGGTTATGACACCGCGCTCTCTCGATTCCAAAGCACTCGCGCTTCGTCCGGCTTCGTAGATCCAAAACCTCACTGCTCCAGCCATGTTCTGGAAGCTCACCGCTCTCTCCACAGCCTCTCCTGTGAGTTGATAAGTTTCATGCTCGTTTTCTGATATGTGTGCTGAGGCTGTGTGGTTTGGAAGGCGGTTGTTGAATTGTGGTGTTGTGTGGGATTCGAGCCGAGTTTCATGCTCAAATGGATGCTTGTCGTTATAGCCTCAGATTTGATTTGACTTTAGAACTCATTCGTGAGACGTGTAGATTGGTCTGCGGGCATTTGATTGCCATTTTATGTACAGCTTATAGGCTTCTTTTTGTGGCTTGCGGGCCCTAATGTGTACAGTCTGAGCTTCTTTGTGGATTGCTGGGCCTGGGGCAATTTGTTGCTTCAGAAAGTTATGGTGCCGTGTAGCTTTTTTGGCTGGCCATTTTTTGTTAGCAGAATGCTTACCTTTTCAGTCTCTGTTGCTCGCTGCAGGTAGAAGCTGTTCTAGACAAGGAAAATTTTACCTTGGAAGAACTGCTGGATGAAGAAGAAATTATCCAGGAATGCAAGGCGCTGAACAGTCGCCTCATCAATTTGTAATTTATCCGGCTCTGTGCATTTGAATTTATCCTTCCCTGAATTATGTTCAGCTCCTCAATTTTCAATAGTAATGAAAACTGTCTGCCAGAGCAGTATGTTGTTTACTTTTACGTAATCTGATTATTATCATCCACAATACTTACTTAAACAATGAGCAAAGTGACGCTCAGGAAATAATCATATGAAATTACTTGTGCTTTTGTTCAGTCTACGCGACCGAGCTCAAGTGGATCAGCTCCTAAGATTTATTATTGAAGACCCTCCAGAAGATGCTGATAACAAAAGAACTTTTAAGTATGCTACTGAACTTGATAAAAAGAATATCTGTACTGGTTTATTATGCTGATCCCCTCTTTAAGTGGAATACTTATCATCATTTATTTATTTAGGTTTCCATTTATCGCCTGTGAGATATTTACTTGTGAGATTGATGTCATATTGAAGACTCTGGTGGAAGAAGTGGAGGTATTTTTAGTCCACAGATTTTGTTTGTTAGCCTTACTGCAGTACAATGCCACGATGGTAACGCAGAAATATTAGACCCAAAATAAAGTACAAATTTGTGGAACTAAAGCTGCAATTGGTACTGGTTCTTATGGACATTGTTATGATGACAAACTCTTATCGGTCTTTTTATTCAATACAGCTTATGGATCTTCTTTTCTCCTTCTTGAAACCTGATCGACCTCACAGTGCTCAGTCTGCTGGGTATTTCAGTAAGGTTGATCTTTTAAACCATTATCAGATCCATCCGTAATAAGGATTGCAAGTATGGGGTTGTCACCCTCTCATCTGATTTGAAAATAACATTTCTATCCTCATTCCACAGGTTGTTGTGTGCCTCATGTTGCGCAAGACGGCCCCTCTCATTAATTACGTCCAGGTGGGCTCATGTTATATAGCTAAAAGTCTCTGTTGTGATTATATCAATGTTTTGTATGCAGTAAAAAAATATTGGATCTAGGTCTCCATTTCAAATTGTGATGTCAAGTTTTTTATGAATCTTATACAATGGACATTCTTTAATTTTCACTAAATTCTTATTTTGTTATGCAGGCCCATCCGGATGTTCTTCAGCGGCTAGTTGATTTAATAGGGATAACGTCCATCATGGAGGTATTTCATTCATGGATTCCAGAATCTGATTAACGTTTCGTTGACAGTTATTTGTTATAAGTGGTTTTGGCGTTATGATGTCAGGTGTTGCTTCGTCTGGTCGGTGTTGACGACCATATGTATCCTAATTTTACGGATGTTATGCGATGGTTGGCAGAGAGCAATTTATTGGAGATGATTGTGGATAAACTGAATCCATCGGTAAGTGCAGTTGCTAATTTATAGTTTATTATTTCCTTTTGCAATGTGGATCCTATTGAGCATATTCTTTACACATCTCTACACTGTAAATTTTTTCTTATTCATGCAACCTCATGATGAACCCATTTGTTGTATCAAATCAGAATCCTCCTGAAGTTCATGCAAATGCTGCAGAAACACTATGTGCTGTCAGTAGAAATTACACATCAGCTCTTGCCACTGAACTTGCAAGTCCAAGGTATCATGATACGACCAACCTATGGCTCTGTAATCTTGGAATTAACTTAATATGTATTAAAAAGTTACTGGGCTTAACCTACTGTTTTTATGTAAAATGATTTAGTTCATTGCACATTTGTTTATCTCAGACTTTTGAGTAAGATAATACAGGTAGTGAACAAAGAATGCGTTTCTTTTTTGTTACTTATTTTTACTTCAACTTGTTGAAACTGAAAAAAAATAATCCAAAAGAGCTGAGCTGAAGTATAACATTTTCATACTTAATTCATTTTACTGCCTTTTAATGCGATTTACTTTCAATATACAGTTTCATCACAAGAATCTTCGGGCATGCACTGGAAGAGTCAACTTCTAAGTCTGGCCTTATCTACTCACTGTCTGTTTGCATCTCCTTGTTGAACCCTAAGAGATCAGTTTCACCTCCACTCTTTCACTCTTACCGAAATCAACACATGTATGAATCTACAATTCCCGTTAGCCCAGACACTGTGAATGCCATGCTGCCTAAACTAGGTGAGGGCATGATAAGGGTTGAAAACTGTCTATTCAAATTCAGTTTAACTGTGAAATTTGAAATAGCTAAAAAAAGCATACAGTACTCCTTGTTTTTTCACCAAGGCCGAAAATATTATTTGCTTTTGTGGGGGCTACTTGTCCACTAACGCAATTTCTGTTCAGTGTATTGTTAGTTTACTATCAAAAAATGTCCGTATAAATGCTGCTGACATAGTAATGCTCAGGTGACTTGCTTATGCTTTTGAATGTATCTTCTGATGATACTGTTTTGCCTACAACTTACGGGGAGCTAAAGCCGCCACTTGGGAAACATCGTTTAAAGGTTGTATACTCAATTATGCACGCCGTATATGGTCATGTTTTTCATTTTGGTTTCTCTTCGATAAATAGAGTTGCGAAATTTATGAAATTTCAGTTTTGAGATACTAAATTGAATTGGGTGTATTATCAAACACTATTCTTATCGGTTATGGTGGAGAAATATTGGAGTCATGCTCATGTTCTTCATTTTAATGACTTCCTATTGGCATGTTGATGTGATTCATGTTGGTGAAAATAGTGTCATTCATAACTTTGTTGTTGCCTGAGATGTTTGGAATCCATTTCGAGCCGTCATCTATAAATTTGATGTTATTTGGGCTCAGATTATCGAGTTTATAGCTGTTCTACTGAAATCTGGAAATGAAGTTACTGAGAATGAGCTGGTTAGTTCTGGAGCCATTCAGCGAATTATTGATCTTTTCTTTGAGTAAGTCCTCTTTATTTTGTTTTTAAATTCTCCAGGGTCATTAATTTCTGTTTGTTCTATGATTTTGAGTACTACAGTTAATGCTTTTCATGATTCCCTAACTACGCAGATATCCATACAATAATGCTTTGCATCACCATGTCGAAAATATAATAACGTCATGCCTTGAAAGTGGGAGTAGTGCCATTATTGACCATCTGCTTAAAGAGTGTGATCTCATAGGAAAGATTCTGCAGATGGATAAACATCCAGTCCTCGCAAATGATACTAATAAGGTATATAATTAAATCAGAATGGGTACCCACTCTGGTGTTCCGTTATGATATTGATATGTCACAATCATTGGCCATCAAAATACTATCTCGTTGAACAATATATATGCTGTATTGCATGCATGACATGCTTTATATCTTTGAATGGATAGAGTATTCTGCCACCATGATATTCTTACAGTTTTCCGACTGACCTTATATATTGATCTGCTGCCATGATCTTTTTGAATTTTCCCTACTTAATGATGAAACTTTAAAGATAGATTACTTAATTCAGTCATCTTACATGACCTGGTAACCCAATGAATCAAATAAATTTATTGCATATATGTTTTACACAAGTAGAGTTTAAAGATAGTTTCCTTGAGGGATTACTTTGACTCGTGGTAATGTTTGAATCAGCAAATCTCAGAACGGCGCAATTCCCTTGACAGTGAAAATAAGATATGACCTTTGTTCATACTTCATAGTTCATAGATGCATCTCATTTGAGTTAGGTGCACACATATTAAGATCACCAATAAAATGAGTTCCTTAAAATTTGAAATTATTTTCTAAATTCAGATTATGTTGACCTATTTAAGGATGGTTATGTAAAAAATTCATTGCTTGTGTGTTGTTTATGTTAAACATGTATTAGTGTCCTAATGAGATTGCCTTCAGAGACATGCACCTGTGGACGGGGAATTTAGGGTTAATGTAAAAACAAGCCTCGATTGTAAACTGTTTGGCATGCCTTCCATTTTTTTTCCGCATGATCAGATGAAAATAGGTATCACCTGAAGTTTGTTTTTTGGAGCAGCCAACGGTGCCGGCTTCTGGAAAGCAGGCTCCACGTGCCGGAAACATAGGACATATAACCCGGATATCTAATAAGCTTGTTCAGATGGGCAGCAACTCGAGACATATCGCGGCATGCCTTCTGGTAATTAGTCTATTGCAATGTCTCTTTTTTGATACACTTGCTGACATTTGAGTCTCATTTCGATTCTTTTAGAAAATTCATTTAGCAACCACAAGTAATGTTCATGTCAATTATCTGTTTGGTTTTTCTTCTTTGATTAAACATGTAGTTTTTATTAGAATGGCAGAATTAGACTGGTCTTATTGCTTGTTTGGTATAAGATTCAACTGCTGCTAATCTCTGTATATCTATTGAGAGCTTTAATGTTCACAAATAAAAAAGAGAGAATTCCATTAATGCCAGTACAATTTTGTGGTAGTCTGGCTATGTTTTTCTAGTTATTCAGGTGTATCTTTTTGTACCATTAAAATTCTGATAGAAAGTTAGATTTATTAGTTAAATTGCACATGGTACTCAAGTTTACATTTGAAATCTTTCGTGTACATATTGCGGTGTCTCAGCTGACTGACTAGTTTTACATGTACATATTACGGTGCTAGAATCACAATGAATGGAGCGAATGGCAAGCGGCGGTTTTGCAGGAGCGGAATGCGGTTGAAAATGTTTACCGATGGGGTTGTGGGTACAGTCCTTGCCTGAAACTGTGCTCAGCATATGACCTCAGGAGCTTTTGGAGTTTGTGCAGTCATGTTAACTGTATTCATCTTATCATAATGTTTACTGCTAATAAAGATCAAATGCGGATCTCTTCTCTTTGCCTTCTTGGTTAAAAACTAGAACGTGATATAATTAAGATTTTGCCTCTTTTGCCTAGGAGCTGAAGCTGATATGAATTGGGAGATGTTTTAAATAATGGAGTGTTCGCATTTTAAATTTACAGTTTTGATATGTCTGAAACGCATTTGTTGATGGCTCAGTTATTTTGGATTTAGTTACTTCCACGTTTCTGGTTCTAGGTGGCATTTTCAATTAAAAAACCAAGGAATGTTTTTCCCAGTTCAGGGTCCTATTCTTTCCAGCTGCCGAATGACAGTTTTTTTCATGTTTCAGCATCTTGGACATATATATGCCTATCAACTGCTGTCTTCCATCTTTCTAAGTGACTTGCTTTTCATTTGCGTATACAGCCGCCCTACTGCATTGCAAGACAGAAATAGGGACAGCGATGATGATGACCATGACAAGGATTATGATGTAGCTGCTCTGGCGAACAATCTTAGCCAGGCTTTCAGATATAATATGTATGACCACGGAGAGGCTGAAGAGGTACTGCTCGAATAATTTTATGCAATTTGTTTATCATTTTATGGTAACGGAATATTATAGTTACACATTGATTTTCGTGGTTGCAGGAAAGTGGGGCTCTCGATCGTGATGATGAGGTTAAGACTGTTATTTTATGTTCAGAAAATGTTAAATAGTTTTATCTGATTCCTCCATCTGGATTTTTCCTACTGAACTTGTCATGATCTTATTTACACAGGATGTCTACTTTGATGACGAATCAGCTGAAGTTGTTATATCATCTCTGAGGCTTGGCGATGACCAAGGGAGGTGAGTTTCAAACATAATTTATAAGTAAAGTATGTTTCTTTTGCATTATACCAGTTTTTAAAGATCTGTGGATGGTCTAAGTGACTGCTATTACCTAGTAGTGTCACATTTTGAAAGAGTGTTCTCCAAAACTTTTGAATATCTTTTCCATTCATTTAATATCTGTCTGAAGTCAGTTAGAGATCTCATCGATAGATATGGACTTTTGGACGAATCAACATAACTACTGAACTGATCATATTAACAGATAGTCTTGCCATTAATTTTGGGTATGTTGGTTAATTGCAAAAAACTGAATGTATCCCTACGTTTTTGAAGTATAGTTTCAGACATGTTTCCAAAATGAGGACCCATCAGTCAATCCGCGTTTTACTGCATCGTTGATTTGCATCTTAATCTTTAAAGGTTTCTAAATAGTAAAAGATTACAATAAATACAATATGATACAAACAAAATGATAATATTTATATGTTTTATAGAAAAATGTGAGACTAATGTAAATTTCTATATATTGTTTGGGTTTTTATTTTTATACTCAACTTTTTTGAATTTTGTAATTAAAAACTTTTGAATTAGGTTGTTTTATGACTTTTTTGTATTTTTGTTTTACAGATCGTCTCTTGTTTTAGTTTTGGTAAGAGTCTTAACATTATAAACTTTAGTAGAAGAAATCAAGTTAATCATCTTGAGTAAAAATATCTCAACACTGAATTAAAAATATAACTCAATTCATTGATTGAATACATTTACATCCAGGGCAACTCACCGGGAAAAAAAAACGTGTTAAGATAAATAGTGGTTCTGTTGCCATCCAGAGAGGAAAAAAACTGAAAAAGAAAAGAAAGGAAAAAGTCTCCAGAAACAATCATGGTGTCTTATTGTTAACCCTGCTTACATATCTTCTTCTAGTCAATCTTCATCTCTTTTAATGTATTTAGCATGCGAAATTGAGTTTGAGTTTGATGTGTAAAATGCATAATGTCTTATGTGATTTAACTGAAGCAGCTTGTTCACCAACTCAAACTGGTTCGCATTCGACAATGGGATTGAAAACACCCCTGCCAGCACATCTCAGCCAGATATGTTGGACGAAGTCAATTTAAACAGAAATGGGAACAGTGGTAACAACAGCAGTGATGATGAGGTTGTTGTTGGAGAAGACGGGGAGTTTTCTGAAACCCAAGATTCTGTTGGTGTAACGAGTTCCTCTGAGCCCTTTTTTTCAAGTATTGCTGGGGGCAATCAGGTGAATGCTAATGACGTGAAGACTCTAAATGACAAGGCAAGTACTTCTCAGTTTATGACACTTGATGGCGAGGACTTGTTTGGAGATAGACCTGTACCGGATTGGGCTGAATGGGGAGAGTCGCAGGAATTGCAATTTGATGGGTCTAGTGTAAACCCTTTTGATTATAACACCAACAACTCAGTGGCACCAGTTGGACCTCTTACAGTTTCACCACCATCAGAGAATCCTGGTTTGCAAAATGGGTCAGCAGATGTAACGGAAATCAGCAAAGCTTCACCAGGCACGGATTCAAACCAAACAGCCACCCATGTTCCTTCTTTATTTGAGGATGATGTGGAATTTGTGGGTGTGGAAATAGAAGGCACTGAGAAAGCAATGGAGCATGCCCTCAAAGAAGGGATAGTTGGAGAAGCCGGACCCTTAAAAAGGAACATGATTCCAAGTCCAGAGAAGGAACAGCCTAGGGATGATGGAGGTGGGGCGAAAGAGTTTAATGATGCCAACTACTGGAGGGTGGAGCAAGAGGTGGCAGTCGTGGAATAAAATCTATCACCTCCTGGACATGTCAGTCTGCCGTTGAAAGAAAGATTATCTGTGACCATATGCAGTACATATAAAATTTTTGCTTACAAATTGTTTGAAGACTGAGTGGGTTGGAAAAGATTCATGGGAGCAATTGATGGATAGGTGGTAGGCTGTGTTGATGTTGTCTCTGTTTTTTGTTCAATTTCACTCTTTGTTATATATTTTTTCACAAGTCTAGTGCACTCGGCGTTCATTCATATTATAGGTGGACTTGCAATGCAAGAAATGGTCACTACCCGCCTTTATATCGTATTATTTTTTTAAAATTATTGGTCTGTGATCATATATTTGTGTTGGGTAGCGTAGCAGTAACCCTGGTCTTCGATGGTGCATCTCCGAGGGCCTCCGCGAAGGATTTGGAGGCTGTTGCTTTCGGGGCATCTGGTGGTTGTTGGCTGGCCGTTGGGGTGGGCCAAAAGGTCTTGCGCCTGTGTGGATGGAATGCACGCCAGGGCGTCTGAGGGATCTGTAAACCCCGCGAAACACCAGAATATTCTCTTTCTAACATTCTTGTCACTTTTTTTCCTCCCTTCTTCTTGATAACTTTTGGATGTTAGGATATTCCTTTAAACTTGTGAGTTCGGATCTCACCTCAGACCGAGGGCAATTGCTGACTGGACGTAGTCATTGGGGGTGGAGAGGCTAGGGGTTTGATAATAAACACAGAAAGAGACTACCAACAGATTGTGTTGAAGAGCTTGGAATAAGAGAAAAAGAAGACATCGAAGATGATAGAGAAAGTGTTGAGCATCAGCTTGGGAAGAAGCAGGCGGAGAAGAGGCACACTATCTCCTCTAATCCTTCCAAAAGATCCATACTAGGCACGATATGAAGTACTATTACCTTTGTTTCCCTAGCCAATTTTTGTTACTGGAATTCGTCCTGTTTATGATGAAATATTCCTCCTTGTCTTTTCCCGCATCGTGATCAGTATGGCATTATTGTTACCCCCAGCAGCTTGCTGTCTTTCCAATCTCGTTTTGAATTTCTGCGTATCATATCGACGCAAACATATACCACAGGAGACTTAAATAAGTAATTAGTATTGTGATAACATTACCGCAAAAGATACTGGTAGAAGGCTGGAAATCTTAGTTTCTACATAAGAATTGACTACATAGAATAAAACACAACTAGTCAAAGCACATCTATTAGTAATACTACTACCTACCACCTTCCTTGTGCTTCCCGGCTTCCACCTCGTTTTTGAACACAAGTAACTCAAGACTAAAGGTCCGGAAGGGATGGCCGAAATGGACCTGTGGCCCTAACCAATGGGTGCCAGAATGGGGTGGTTCAGTCAAATAGTCAGCATGAGTTGCTGTGATATATTGATTTCACACACTAAATAGCTACTGGAACAGATTTGGACGGGTCTAGGTGGTTCAGACGGCAGGTTCCAAGAAGATATTCTGGGAGCTCCTCATATGTGTTAGCCTGCCAGGGGTAACCAATTCATAATCGGCAATCACGATGGACAAAACATATTAAGCATAATGAGCTTTCAACTACCTGTATCAGAAAAGCCATCTCAATAACAAGGTGGCTCAGATAACCAAAAACAACGCTAACAGCTCCCCTTGCAAGTGTGGACGATCCAACATCAATCCCCACCTAAAATTGCAACCAATAACAAACAAGTGTTAGCAATCACAAGGACTTTGAAGGCACATGTCCCCAGTGACTAAAACGCATGTTGAGTTAAATCATTCATCTTATGATTACTGATTCACTCACTTCCAAGTAGTTTTTGCCCCGGAAGTAATTTATTTGGAGTTGTTGCCCTATCAAGCATGCTTTGTTCCTCACTGTTTGCTTCACAATCCAAGGACCCTGAGACAAAAAAGAATAAGTCATGGAAACCTATCTCCTATCAGATTCATGTATGTTAATAAATACATGAATCAAATAGTGTTTTGAAAGATGTCAGAGAGCAGAAATAATAAATAAGACAGCATGCTAAATAACTTTTAAAATGTATGAGAGAAGCTGACTGAAGATTATCCGGTGCCTTTGACATCAGTAAAGGCACAAACCTTAGCAATGCATGGTATCAGTTTAAACCTTGAGTTTCTGAATGCATCGTCTCCATTCACAAAGCTCTCCAGCAAAGGGACCTCCCCTAATGGAGTACTCATCATATAATAAAAGGCTAGGCTGTGAGGTGATGACCCTGGGACCTGGATCATATTCCTTTGTCTGTAAGTAGTTCAGGGAACACAGATCCAAAAAAAAAATGATAGTCTATGCTATATATATTTTTTTGGTCCATTCTATGTTACCTGTATGTTTACAATAAAGAAAAACTCTGGTCCATCTTTGGCTGCATATTTCTGAACAGAACAAAAGGTCTGTGAGAAAAAGTTTGAAAGAGAGATGTCTATAATGGCATATGAGCAGTGTTCTGCTTGAGAGTGATGTGAACACAACTTGAAGAGAGCACATAAATACTCAGAGTTTCCTGTGGGTATCTAAGCTAACCTGAACGATACTATTTGGGCGTCCACCAAGATCATCTTCTCTCATGTCTGACTTTATCCAATCAGCACCAACCAGTTGCATTAGAGTTCCTTTTGCTTTAACCTGGCAAAAGTAAGATATATGATAGCTGAATCAAGTGTTTGTTTCAAGGTGAAAGATCAAAGCAGGTGGACTCATAAAAATGGAACAAGCGGAAATTGCTCAGTTTTAAAACAGGGAATCTCTCAGAATAAAAATGATCACTTCACTTTGAAGTCAACGAATCAAAGCTGTAACTGTAACAGAATTTAACAACTATATGGCATTCATATGAATAAAAGAAACTCGAAATGCATATTAACTTACAATATTACATGGAACTAGAGAAAAATGGCAAAGCAAGCACCCTCTACATAATTTCATGATTAGCTATGAATGTTCAAAAAGCGAAGAATTTAAACCAATAATACCTTCTGATTGTCTTCAAAGAAACTCTTGCCACGGATTAAAAATGTGGATGGCTCTGTCGTAGAGTAACTGGACAGCAAGGTGGAAGTTGAATCTTTAAGAAGAGTACAACCATAGCAGCAAGAATCTCTATCTACACTTGTCATCTCCCGTAAATCAGTATAACCCCTTTTCTGGACTGCAATAAACCTCAAAACTTTAAGATAATGTCCTAAAAAGGACAACATTCTTGCATAGTTTCATATGGTATATTTATTGATTAACCTGCAAGATCATGTAATTTTTTTACAAATCCAGCAGCAGTTGATAACCTTGAGTGCCGAAGATCCTGTGAAACCCAATAAAAGATTGTCTTAGAAGGGAAAGAAATGGCTGAACTTGCATAAACAGTCATGATCAGCATGCGTTGCCTTAAATAAGGTATGGTCCGCAAGGATTTTTTAGATCATGTTTCAATCCTTAATAAGGTAGCCGAGATTAGAAGTGAGATTGGATAATTAATAACTGTCTAACATGTTTGGTTTAAAATAAGATGAGTATTTAATAATATTTTAGCTTTAAAAATTAGGATTATTTATCCCTCCAAAATAGGTGAGATTATATATTCTGTTACTATTAATACCCGAACTACTACCAAAAATGTCTTTTATTACTTTTTAGAATCAAAGATTGAAACTACAATGTCTCAAATCCCAATAGAATTTATGATAACTGAATACTGACTAGCATCCACCAGACAATTGATCTTACACCCTTTTGTTTTTTGGATAGTGCAAATATGTTGAAACAATCTGGTGACAGAATCAAGAAAAAAATCAAAATAGCTCTAACCTGGCACTCAGGACCAAAATTAGAGGTCCAGTCATCCTCTGAATGGTCATAATCTGATGGTTCGGGTACATCGAAAAATTCATCAGCATCGTCATTCAGGTCACCAAGGCTTGCACGTCTGGAAAGTGTTCTACCCATATCTGACTCTTTAGTCCCGAGAGAATTTCCATTACTTTCAGTAGTCCAAATGTCGACCTTTCCATCACCTACACTGTTGCACTGGCGTATCTCCCTAGACAATTCCCCGGATGAGAAGTCTGAGGAAGGCATATAACCAGACTTTGCCCTAAACATCTCTCGAAGTGCTGAAATGCATACATAACAGACATGAGAATAAATTTGAATGCCCATGCCTGATTTGAATTAGTTGCAGAGAATTACCGGCAACTCTTTCAAGCAATTTGATGGTTATGGAACGAGCGAGGGAAGGTTTTAAGTAAGACCTCCAGAACTTCCAGTCAATAGCTAGCATATGTTTGACAACTGAATGTTTTCCTTGATTTGTTGGAGATATAACATACCCTCCACCTACAAGTTATACAGTTATTTTACACAGCAGCACTTCTAAGTTGCAATGGAATGGTTTCTGGTGTCCTCAGCACCAAAAACAATAGATCTCGGACCACTAATATACTACTATTCAGGACAGATTGACTGAAAATAGCGAATAATCTATGCAGGAAAAGAAAAGCATTTAGCGATCACAAAAGGATTCATTACTTTTCAGACACGCGCGAACATAGCCTTTTTGTGTGGGGCATCGTTTATGAAAGACTGAGTGATAGAGAATTACTGTGGCACAACAAAGGAAAGATTAGTCTCAAATGAATTTAAAGCCTATATACTTTGAACTTCCCTTAGAATTGCTACCATAAGTTCCATCATCGTCCCTTCTCCAGTAACGCCTTAGCAGCAGGTCTCTGCACTTCATTCCCCTGAAATCACCCATACGGTGATTTATGATAAAAATGTGATAATAATTTAATTTGAGTATCAAAATTGGGACAAATTATCAAAAAGTGATTACTGACCAAGGCATCCAATCACTATGAAACTGCTTGTGAATGATATCAGTGTGACCGTCAAGATGTTCGACCACATAACCTTTGTAGAAACAAAAATCCCACCTGATGGTTGGTTCACATCGGTATAAGCATTCCTGTTTTTTCAGATTACTTCTCAAAGGAATATGTTTTGCTTGCTTACTCTGATCTTGAAGGGCCAAGGGACATGATAGTCTGGAAAATAGCCTCTGAAGTTCCTTCAACCACACCAACAGCCATTAGTGCTGGGTGATCATCCTGCTAATCCAGATAGAACTGCGTGAAGTACCTTAAAATAAAATTGAAAGAATGGACAAGGAAAAGTATACTGACCCTCCACGAAGAATCTTTGTCCTTTGGTTCTTTGAACAGTCTAAGCCCTGATAAATGAAGACAAGTTAGAATTATATGGCCACAACTCAAATAAGAAAAATCTGGTGTTGTGTACCATTCTGACATCCGAAAATTGTCCACGGGGAAGGAGCAATAACATCAGATGACACTGGATCCGCAAATGTGGAGGAATATAAAGTCCAGTCAATTGAGTTGCTTTGGTGTACCCTATTGGAACCACTGAATCTGTATAAAACATGTTTAGAGCAGGCAGAGCAAGCTGGCAAGTTTCTGATACTGATGCAATCAATTAATAAAACCTTATGTATAAGCCAACATGCGGGCAAAAACACCACATTCTTTTTCTGCAAGATAATATTTTCTGGCAAAGAACTCTTCAAATTACAAACAAAATTACCTAAACGACCTGCAGGGGCTCTTCGAGCAATCTAGCACATTGTCTCCGACATTAGGCCCAGCCTGCATCAAATGTTTAGCTTGTCAGTCCCGTGTCTCAAAATGAACTTTGAGGCTCACACGTTTTACTTGATTAATATCCTAACCTTCAAAGATACATCCTGTAAAGTTTGAATCCATCTAGCGGCTTCATCAGGACTACTTGCTCCCAACTAATAGTGACAAATTATGAAGTTTACAGGTATATAAACAAGTGAATGCTTACAAAAGTACTGCAAAAGAGGCTACCTTTAGTTGATCATTGTGATTTGAGGTGTTACAGAGGGTGAAAATAAAAAAGACCTGCATTTTAATACAGGACAAACATTCCAGTCAGCAAGATCCTTAATTCAACTATCGCAATGGGATGTGTCACAATACCATCCATCAATTTTCTCACTTTGCGTTGTATGCTTTCTCTCCCATGGTCAGTGACCCTTATGCATGAATCTATCACAGCACTTCTCACAGGATCCTGACAAAGCAAAACAACACTCTGAGATCCCAGGCATATCTTAAACAATTGGCACCAACATCTAAACAGACAAATAACGATATTTTGACGTAAGAAAAAACGTCCGTCGTGATACATTGAGTCAGCATTCTGACATTGAGATTTGTAATAACTATCATTCTTTGTAAGACCATATAATTAACGAACTACACCAAATAACGAATACAGATACCAAAATTATTCTCCTCAATTAGAGAGCATTAAAAGATAAAGAAGCAGAGAAAAATGAAATGAATTAGGTACACCCATTTTCACCTCAATCTTCTTCTTGACATTCTCCCCAAAATGGAATTGGCGAACAGACTTCGAAACAACAGAACAATTCGAAAAATGTGCTCACTCGGATCTGAAGACTCTACTCAGGTGTTCATATGCAACTTATGATGATCGACATCCAAATAAGTAATTGAAACAGGGAAAAGAAAGCTCCAAAATTAGTCCCAAAGTACAAATCATTCCCAAAATTCGAGCTGCTGGAGTAATCAATCAACTTAATAGAAAAATAAAACCTCAGCGCACAGGAGCAGATGCATCACACATACATCATCAACAACATTATGCACCCAGACACCAGCAGCAGCACTAGACTCAAAACAGAGCAAAAGCAGATCATCCAGATGTCAACAGACATGCACACACCACCAATCGGTAAAACTAACAGTGGCAACAAAAGAGGAAGACCTGGCAGTTAGAATCGGGAGCAGATTTGAAGCTTTTAAGACAATGATCTTCGAGAACAAAGTAACGCTTGCGTGAGTACTGCAACCCGAGGCGATTCGATCGTATCATGTACAGCCATCCTTCCATTCTGTTTCCACCGGACGGCGAACTCATCGCCACAGAGCTCCAATCTCCGATCGCAACCGTCGCGTCTGCCGAGCCACGAGCGCACCAAATCCGCACAGATCAGACTGCCAGCACCACCAGCGTTTGAAAACAGCGGCCGTCAAGTTGATAGCACTTCGGAGTGGAGCCGCTGCAGCGTCACGCGCCGGCCATTTCAGCAGCAGCGGTTGGTCTGGGAGGAGGAGGAGACGGGAGGAGTTGCAGACCAGGACGCTTTCGCTTCTCTCGTTGCTTTGCTTTCCCTCTTTGAATTCTTTTGTCCAGCAAAAACAATAATAATTTTAAATTGAATAAAAAATAAAAGGAGAAAACGTTGGTTGGAGTCTTGTGCGTTAGACAGGAAATGCCACTAATCAATAATCATTGAATAATACGTTACGATTCCCAATTTGCCCCTCATTCTTTATTTTATTTAAAAACAAAAACCTGTCTCAGAAAGACCTTTTTCTGGTGAGCGTAGTCACAAACGTTGGACGCATTAACATTTGAATTAATAAAGTGAGATATTATTCTTTTAGGATTTAAATCTCATGAAGTTAAGTAAGTTTACACTCACTTAAAATTGAATGGTTTGATGCAAAATAAATTGATTTTCGAATAAAATATGGTGATTTTGATTTTAAGAAAATCATTTAATTTGTACGATACACGTGACAGATGATGTTTAACGATTGCAAATCAAATCAATATAATTTTGATTTGCCTGACTTGATTATTTGAGATTTTTTTTAATCATATGATTGAAGCATACTTTTTTTTTTTACCAATTGATTCAATTTTTGTAGGTGATAGTGTAAGGTACTATTATCACACGTTTACTATATTACAATTTGTTTGTGAATGGAAATGTTAGATTTGGAGTTTGAATTCAAAATAAAAGGCATGATTAAAATCTAAGAAAGTACACTTCTTACCACTATATCATTTTGTTTAAAAAAAATTATTAAACGTAAATTACAACGCACATGATCTACCATCAATAGATTCGAACTCTGGTCGTGGAGATTGTTAGGATTCACCTCTCACTCTATTTAATTATGTCATTTAACTAATCCTTTTTATGCATTTTTATTTGTCACTTCAATTTCAATGCATATATAATATTTTTATTTTCTTTTTAAAAAATAAAAAATTAATTATTTCATCATCTAATCTATAAAAACACTCTATATCAGTGGTAATGCACTACATATTATATTTTATAGTAATTTCAAAAGTTACATTAAATAAACATCTATTAAATTTGATCAACAATTAATATTAATATCTCATTAATTTACTCAATTTAAACTTAACCGATTACTATTTGAGGATGGAGTAATAGTTCATATTTTTAAATTTTTTGTTTCGATGCCGTCTTTTTAACGTTTTGAATATGTTAAAATAAATATTAACTACGTGAATAAAACTCGTGGTAACAACTATCAATGCGGTACATAAATTTGTTGATGTCACAATAAATTATTCTTTGAGAAAAGTATTCATTTTTTTATTCAAATAGAGAAACATTAAATATTGATGTCCCGTTGAATTATTCAAATATAGAAAAAAAAATATTGACATTAAATTATTCATTGAGAAAAGTATTCTCTCTGTCCCTATTTATTTTCTATTCAAATAGAAATACATTGAATGTTGATCAATTAATATATCAGAGTTTTGATATGGACAAAAATCATTAATAAAAACATCCTATATATTGGGGCACATATCAATACAAACATAATTATATTAAGGGATAAAACTCAAAAGGGGCCTGAACTACCACCGTTTACCCAATTGCGGTCAGAACTACCATGATTTCCAAAAAGGGTGCGATGAAAAAAAAATTAAACTGATTTTCTAAAATAAAATTTACCATTACATTTCTAACCTAATATTATTACAAGACTTAGATTTGTGTGCACAAATTACATCGTTTGGTTATCATAATAAATTATACCATTTTGCGCACATAAAGAAAACAACGTCTTTTGATAACCAAATGACGTAATTTTCGCACACAAATTTAAGTCTTAAAATAATATTAGGTTTGTATTGTAATGGTAAATTTTAATTCAAAAAATCTGTTCAATTTTTTTTTCATTGCACCCTTTTTGGAAATCATGGTAGTTCTGACCGCAATTGGGTAAGCGGTGATAGTTCAGAGCCCCTTTTGAATTTTTCCCCTTATACTAATTGTGTGCTATACTGTTTTATAATATTTCTGAACTATAAAAAGTATTTGTGTTGAACAATTATATATATTTTAGTTCAGAGTCACTTTCCATGGATAATGCAAATATTATATTACACAAAAAATAGAAGCATGAGAAAATAGTATAGTAACCAAGTGTACCATGACGCTATATATAATTTATATATTTGAGTAATTGAATAATCCCGTTCTGAATGGTTTTTAAAAATTTTAAATTTTCAGTATTTTAGTGCATGTTTGGTAATCATTATAGGATAAAGTGATACTATTTATATCATCATAAATAATCTCTCCCTTTATGACGAGATTACTAATTTGGGTTGGGAAAGCTAACGTTATCGAATCAATTAATAATATACAATTATACATTCTTATTTTGAATTAATCATGTTATAATACTATTAACAATCTCATCTCATAACAACTACTACCAAATGTGGGATTAGAGTTTTAATATTTCATATTTTTAGTGTTTTTAGAATATTTTTAAAACATACAAATGATATAAATCAAAAATTCCAAAAATTCTAAGATAATAATATGGAACTGCCAAGCATGATTACAACCACTTAAAACTACATATTTTTGTAATTGAACATTCAATGTGTTTGACTGTTATATTGTTGATGTTATTAATATATTATATTGTATGTGATATTAATTGATTGCTTATAAATTTTAAAATAACGTAATTTTCACATATTTGTATGACAGCATAACTATTTCGGATAATAATCCAAATTCTATAGGCTCCAAATTTTCACATGTTTGTACGTTTAGTATGAGTAATAAGAATGAGTACTATTTTAAATAGGCTCCATATTTGGTATAGCAACTAACTCAATACGCAACCATCTAAAATAGGGATTTTGTCAAAAACAAAGTGATTTTATATATAAATGAGGAGGAAAAAATAAAAAAGGGTCATGAATTATGACTACTTTATCAGTTGTGGTATAAATTATCTGAATTGTGAAAAAGTGTCTACAAAAATTTGAACCGATTATCATTAAAAAAAATTACAGTTGCACTCTTGAATCATATTAATATAACAAACAGACTTGTGGGTGAAAACTGCATCGCCTGGTCATGAAATGAAATGATATCGTTTTATTTACTTAAGTAAAATAACGTATTTTCATATTCAATATATCGTAATCATTAAAAAATTTAATAAAATCAATTTTATTCAATGAACCAAACCAATAGGTCTTAAGCAACATTATAAATTAGTCCGAAGTTTTTCATCGCACTCTTTTTGACAATTTGAGTAGTTCAATCGTAATTGAGAAAGTGGTAATAGTTTCCTATTCCTTTTAGTGTTTTTCCTATAATTTACAAATCAGATGAAGCCACATGTAAAATAATTAACTTTTAAATATATTTTTTTACAAATTTCGGTTTAAGATTGGATAATAAAATTTAAAACTTCATAATTTTGAACTAATTGCAAATTGCTTCACAGATTCATATTCTTTTAAATATATTTAAAATTTTTGTTTGGTAAAAAATTGGCAGAAAAGATTATTAATAATAAAAAAATTAATAACACTCTATCATCCTATATCGACTATAAAATATGTAAAAAATACACCCGACCATAAGTAGTTGAGTTGGTAGTTGGCTGAGACACCAAGTTGACCCCCTCTGAGTCTCAGGTTCGAATTCTGACTATCACCAATTTAACGTTTATCCTGTGGAATATCCGGGAGGTGCAAAAAATGCTAAAAATTCCAAAATCTTAAAATTTATTAATATTATATATTTTTTTAACAATCGCTAATAATATCATTTAACTTTTCGAATAGGTATTTTCCTAACAATTATTTTAAAAAAAATTTAGACAAGGTATTTACGGTTTGAGTTAATAATTCAAACAAATGACAGAAAAGTGTGTCGTAACTGCCAACACGGGACCCACGACCCTATGATGAGGAGTGGGGATTAACAAAGTACAACTATTTTGTCAGATGCCTGCTAATGATTGGTCCACGTCGTAAGGATAACGGGATACAGTTTTATAGTAAAGCTGCAAATTTATTGCCAAAACGCTTATAGTATCGCGCCTTCAACTACAAAGCCTCGCAAGTTTTTGCAATTAAATTAAGTGATAAAATTGAAAAGTATTTTGAACTATCACCGCTTATCTAATTGCGGTCAGAATTATCATGATTTTCAAAAAGAGTGAGATAAAAAAAAATGGACTGATTTTTTAAAATAAAATTTATCATCACATTCCTAACCCAATATTATTATAAGATTTAGATTTGTGTGTGAAAATTATATCATTTGATTATCAAATAAATTATATCATTTTTAAAGAAAACGACGTCTTTTGATAATCAAATGGCCTAATTTTTGCACATAAATCTAAGTCTTATAATAATATTAGATTTGGAATGTAACAGTACATTTTAATTTAGAAAATCAGTCCTTTTTTTTTTCATTGCACCATTTTTGGAAATCATGGTAGATCTGACCGCAATTGGGTAAGCGATGGTAGTTCAGGATCCCTTTTGGGTTTTCCCCTTAAATTAAACGAAAAAATCTAAAAGGGTATCTGAACTATCGCCGCTTATCCAATTGCGATCATAACTGTCACGATCTCTAAAAAGGGTACGATGAAAAAAAATTGGACTGATTTTCTAAAATTAATTTAACCATTACATTCCAAAACTAATATTATTATAACACTTAGATTTATGCGTGAAAATTTCATTATTTGGTTATCAAAAACCGTCATTTTCTTTATAGACACAAAATGATATTATTTATTTTGATAACCAAATGACGTTTCACAACTGCAGTTTTCTTCAAATAGGGTCGAATCAAAGTTAAAGAAAAATGAAGGATAGATTATATAACAAAACTTAAAAGATAGGATAAGTTAGAAAAAAAAAATTATATCGAGGGGTATAATAATATTGGTGAAATATGTTGAATTTGAAAATTGTAATTTAAATCTATCATTTTGAGTTAGATTTTCAGTAGAGTCAATCGACCATCATTTCAAGTTCTGAATATGGTTCAGCCACTACCATCAATCCAACTGACCACCTACTGTAATGGCTCCGCTACTTCGTTGTTTCAGCTTTCTTTTTTTTACTTAATACTTCTTCTGTTCTCTTTTACATGTCACTTAATCGAATTTTTTTGTCCACTTTTACTTGTCACTTAACAATTTTCAATGCGTATTTAATGTCCACAACTACCTTAAAATGTCAAACATTAATCACTTCATTATCATATTCAATAAAAATACATTCTCCACCAGTAATTACCTACTAATTTTACTTTTTGCACGAATTTTTTTATAAAAACATTAACCACTCATTCATTAAATTTGTTCAACCGCTAACATTAACTTCACGTTAATCTACTCAAATTAACTGTAAATGACATGTAATAGAGGACGGAGGGAGTAGATCTGATTGCGCTATGTCGATCAAACTGGCACCGATTTAGGGTATAAGAGGAGAGGTTCCACAGCCACCACCTCATTCTCCATCTTCCCTAAATCTCCGCTCCGATCAGATCATGCGCAACCTTCTCTCTCCGATCACCACCAGCAACATGTCTTCCTACTACACCACATTCCCACCTCCCTCCGGATGTGTTTGGTGCTCCAAGCCTGGATCTTTCAAAAGATAATTAAACATAGAACGGATCCTCTCATCTGATTTAGGTGAAGATGTCTTTTCGGTTGTTTTGATGAAAGAATAAAGAAAAGAAAGGCGGAAAAAATGAAATGACGTCGTCCGATTCTAGCAGCAAGTTGCTGGTCCATCTGAAGGATGGTAATAAGTTGCAAAATTCTGAGATAAATAGAGAAACGAGCTCACACGGTCGGAAACTGAAACTGTGCATTGGAAACATGGATTTTTATTAAGCTCCAAAATGTTGTTGTTACACTATAACATTGGATGAATACCAACTGTTCTCCCAAGCACACACTATAACATGTTGTTTGTCCTCCACTCAAATGTCGATCACTCCAAAAATTGACTCATTGGCTTCGGCCATTGCTGAGTTGGACTTTCAGCTGACAAGAATAAGAGGGGTAATAGGAAAAGGGAACGTCGATCCATACTCATGTATCTATATGATATTACATGAGGCTAAGAAGGCAAGCTTTGTAAGCATTAACAAGCGAGACTCCATGAAAAATGAAAACAAAGAAATGACCATTAAAATTCAGTAACACTTTCCTAAAATCACCAGATTTGACATACCAAATGCACATCCTTCTCTTTTTCTGATCTAAGAAACACATTTTTGTTAAAATTTAGCTTCAGATTTCAGAATCTGAACAAAGTTAATCTGACAACGCTCGTGGAAGCGATGAGTCGCACTGAAAATTCTCATTCAAGCAGGCAAGACGAACAATTTTGGAGCGTGTAAGATTCAGAGTACAACAATAGGCTTCTACATGTACAAAATAAAAACTAAATAGTGCATATGTCTACTTTTTTTTTCTTTCATTAAACCATTAACACAAGTCAACTAAATTAAAAACTGGCCGTTTAATAGAAAATTCCTGTAGAGCTCTAAGTGGCTTACTAGTAAGAAAGAGGGCGAAGGGTCTAGTCATTTCCGTTAATCCTGTGTGGAACAAGCTGGTTCTTTCAAGAATGTTCTCATTATTTTGCTTAGCTTTGCACATGCATCAAGACAAAGCTGCATCGCCTGCAATTGCAAGAACAAATCAATTGAACTTGCAATATCAGAACAACTAATGATTGAATCTTAAATGCAAATGTAGTTAACACCAAACGTAAAAATCGACAGGCTCTGATGTTGGGTCGATGAGATTACATGAAAATCCATCAGCAGGATGTTGATACCCGATACCAATATGAAATACCTGGTTAATTTTAGGGGTGGACCATTCTCCTGTAATGGTCAATTGGGTCACCTCATTACGAGAAGGCATGCATGCAATCATTAGATTCCCATCTTCGTAGCTTTCCTCTTCATTAATAGGATCTATCACGAGGTTCGGACCGAGGCAAGACTATACCAAGATTTTACACCATGAGCTTGAGACAAAGCATTAAAATAAAGAAATAGAGTTCATGTTGTTTGAGTCACCAATCAGTAAATAATGGGATAACAAGCATGTTTGCAGCAGCTAAATAACCTCACAAACAAGAACAGCTGACGTTTGAGGTAAAATATTCAGCAGTAAAAAGTGTCACACATACCACCGACACTGAGGCAACTAGATCATACATCATAATCCCAGCATCTGCCAGGGCAAGACTTGCACATGATATTACAACAGAAAGATCACCTGCAATCAGAGGTCCTAGCTGAGTTATACTTGATCAATGGCTAGATTTTGCTGCACAATTTTCAAAGACATCGCCAATATCTATATCATAAGATGATATAGCAACATGACATATAACAGAATGGGATCAGATTGCGTTCCAACTTGCAGGAGCTTACAAATTAACGTACTTAATGAAGGAGAACCCAACAGCAAAATTCATCTGCAATAATAAATAGGTGATAGCATTTTTTTTCTTTGCTAATGAATTGTACACAAGTTATTACCTCCACCCGATTCCAAAATCAATGCAAAAACATCAACAGTAGTCTTGGGAAAAGTTTCTAATATTATGGCGCCCTCTAACGCTTTATGAAGCATTGTCGAAAACTCTTTATGGTCTGATCCCTGAACACAGAAATCCAAAAGTGTGACAGCCGAACGCACTTCTGATATATGAGGATGAGAGTCGCTACTTCGGCCCACATACCTGCGCACCGGAAGGGGTTGAAAAAGCCGTATAACCGACATCACAATTTAGCCGACCAACATTGCTGTAAATCATTGCCTTCTTACTTTCCCTTGGACCAAATCTGAAACAAAAATAAATAAATCAAAACATGAACTACACTATTGACCATTTTTATTCAAGAGATACATGAAATTAATCATCTACTTGCAATCATCCGGTAATCAAAACTAACACAACACCTAAGCCAAGTAGCAATGACAAGTATACTCACACGGACACGATAACCTTAGTATTCCCGAACTCAGCGTAGGCTGATCCAGATGCAGAATTCACAGCACCTGTCCTCACAACTGCAAACATAAAGTAAAATTCTGAGCATGTACACGCATACAGTTAATCTTATGCTATCAAATTGCTATGGAGTTTCAAATGGACCTCACTAAAATCCAAGTCAACTGGCAGAAGCTTTGAAAAAATTCAACAAAAGGATAAACAGCAACAGGCCTAATGATCGTATTCAATTGATATCTGAACAAATAAATAAACTAAATGAATTGAAATTGATACTCACAAGCAGGCCTGCACTGCGCCAAGCCGCGGCCATCTGGACGAACCGAGTCATAGGCGTCGTGTTTTGAAGGGTTAGATTTGAGCCTCGGAGAAGGAGAGTACGTCGTCGGGGTCTTTCCGGCCATTGTTCTCTTCTTCCTCGTTTTCAAAACCGAGCCGAGCCAAGCGACGACGTAGGTCGTTCTTCGCTTCCCTCACCGCTGAAACAAGCCATTAGAACTTAATGGGCCCGGCTTATTGGGCTTCAGCCCGCAATCGAGCTCATCACGTCGGCCAACCTTAGTTACTTCTTTCTCACGGTAAAAAGTATGAAAACTCATTTTTCAATAAATCAATAAATATTTACATGATTCAGTGTAATATTTAAGGCACAAGAAAAAAAATAAAAGTAATTATGAGCAATTTGGTGATTGAAATATGAAAGAGAAAAAGGATAAAAAAATGAATAAAACCTAAAAGGGCTCTGAACCATCACCGCTTATCTAATTGCAGTTCAGACACAGACTACCACGATTTTCAAAAAGAATGCAATAAAAAATTGAATTGATTTTAAATAATGTATAAGATCAGTTTGTTTGATTTCTTAAATATAAATGATCTTTTTAAATTTGTTGAGAAATGCAAATGGTTGAGCATAAAAAGATGTCATTTTCTTTATGCTCGTAAAATGATATTATTTACTAGGAAAGGTACCCGTCGACCCGACGGGTTCGGTTTGAGAAAAATCAAAAGCCAAATCAAATTATTAATCATCGATTTTTTAAAATTTGAAACCGTTACCAAACCATTAACATTTCAAACGGGACCGAACCGATCCGTTTCAAACCGAACAGTTTTTTAACATTTCAAACCGAACCAAACCAGCCGGTTTCAAACCGAACCGAACCGAAATGGCCGGTTCAAACCGAAACGAACCGGTTCGGTTCGGGAGGGCGACATGCGCCATAATATTATTATAGTAGATTTCGATAATCAAACGACATAATTTTTACACACAAATCTAAATCTTCAAATAATATTAGTTTAGGAATGTAATTGTAAATTTTATTTTAGAAAATTAGTCCAATTTCTTTTTCATCACACCTTTTTTAAAAATCGTGGTTAGTTCATACTGCAATTAGGTAAGCGGTGATAGTTCATGGCTCATTTTGGGTTTTATCCCTAAAAAATAGTGAATTGTATTTTTTTCACTATCAATTATGTTCATATTTAAAAAATGAAAGATAATCAGATGGAAATATATTTGTTTTTTATCCGTAGATATTTTTTCTTTCATGTCAATTACGGTCTCTATCCGAAAAATAAATATGACCCATCAAATTACGGGTATAATTATTAATTATCAAAATACTTAAGAAAAAGTATTTGAAGACCATATTGATTTTCAATTTATGTGTATATATTATACAGTCACAATTTGTGTGGCTTCTCTGTTTATTAAATAAAATTTTAATTTTAATTTTTTAGAAAATTGTATTTGATCACATACCTTTCAATTATTGGCAGTGGCGGATCCAGGATTTTGTTTTCGGGGGTGCAAAACTACATAATCAAAATTTTGGTTGAATTTGAGGGGCAAAATTAAAAATTTAATTGAAATTAGGTATGTAAATTTATTATATATATATATATATATATATTTACATAGACATGTTTTAGGTGGGATTCGGGGGGCGGCCAACCCCATTGCCCGCCAGTGGCTCCGCCCTGATTGTTGGTGTATTACTTCGAAATTGTGTGAACCATTCGAACAATCACAAATGTGTTGGTAGATAACATCTTCATCTATTTGAGGGAATAATTTATGTTAACGTTTGACAACATGTTGTGTAAGAAGAGATTCTCAGAGCCAATGCCACTGATGTACAATCTAATAAATAGAGTGATAATAATTCCTAACAATCTTTGAGATCAGATTTCAAATCTCTATGGAAGCCTACAAGAAATTTTATATTATAATGACTTCAAAATCAAATTCTTCTTTACACAAACTAGGATAACCAACAGTGGGGATCATTTCAATGAAAAGGAGCTCTCTGAATGGCCATACAAAACAATCCCAGGTAGAAGCCAAAACATGCCTATCCAGACTTCTAGATGCTTCCACGACTTGGATCAATACAATCAGCCTCAGCAAGAGTTCTCTCTCTGTGTTCTCCAGATATTTCTATTTTCCGACAACGTACTTTGGAGCATTGATTTATTTATTAAAACTACTTTTACAACATTTCTGAGGGCTGCCTACAACCTAATCAACCTGCATATTCATGCACAGTGTGACCTCCAAGATGCTGCCTCATTCGGTCTCGCTGCTGCTGGAAAAAGGTAGTCGGTTGACGCTGACCGTCTTCCAGTCTGTACATCTGATCGGCGCTTTGCCTGAGCCCTAGAGTGAGAGAAACCGATCCCATTCCACCCATCTCGAGCCCCGTTTGATGGTATCCCGAGATACTCATCATTCCTTCGCCCATGCTTGTCATGTCACCGTTTACAACTCGAGATTGATTTTCTTGATTCCATTGTTTTGCTGCTTGATAATCTCCCATCTCAGACAAGGAACCCATTTTAGAACACTCCAGATTCCCGGGCACGGAGGTTTTTCCAACCATTTTACTCAAGGAGTGATCGGCTTTGAGATGAGGGTCGGCCCCATTGGTGGATACGTTGTCATCAGCAACTGTATGGCTGTCCATTTCTGCTAGTCCTTTCGTCTCAAGCATGTGTATTTCCTCCACCATCGGCTTCCATAATCGTACACGGGCATTGATGAACCAGTTTGAAACCTACATTTGTGACAAAGTTTCAATCCATTTAAGGTGCATGCTGCAATTATCTTTTTGAGCCATGAATTTTTTCCAACCAATGCCTACAAATGGAAACTCATTCAATCTTAGAGTCAAACTTATTGTAGATGCTGGCTGATCATATACTAATCAATATGGAATGACTCCAGAATATCATAGTTCCAATCATTAATGTGTCGGTACACAAACAAGTATCCAGGATAATCAGTTTCGATGCAGGCTGGCAAACAATGGAAAACTACACAAATTATGAACTGAATTTTCCTGATGTTTAAACCATAAAAAGCGCAAGAAACCCTACAATTGCATTAAGTAATTGAAGCTCATAATACCTGGCTGCGAGTTAACCCCGTTTGTGTGGCTAGCATATGCTTGTCAGTGTCAGTGGGGTACCTGGACAGAAAGATGCATCCAAATTAACATTATCGGAAAAGCATTAATTATATGAATGACAGCGAGATATGTAGTATATGAGCATATATACATGTATATGCACATGAAAGGGAGGGAGAGAGTAAGAGAGTGAGATTTACGGGTGTAGAAAATGCTCAAACAGCCAAGCTCTAAGAACGGACACGGCACGTTCTGGCAAGCCTCTTTGGGGCCTCCAAATGTGCTGTTGGGGTTCAAGAAGGCCCATGTTGCTCCCACCAGATTTGAGCCTTTGAAAGCCATGGTCAGTGTACTTAAACCTTTTGGCGTTCAAGTCCTCTTTATTCCTAATAATTCCTGGCAAGGCAAAGTCCTCTCCCAAAAAGGTCTTGATGTGCCTCAGCTGATCAGAAATGGCATTCTTCAGGTGAGTAAAGTGCCTGGAGACTGAGTTGAGGGCAGAAGATATGTACGGCGCGGCAGCAGTAAGACCCGCCACAGACTCGAAAGCTGATACCACCATCTGCATCTGCTGATAATATAGCTTGTACCTTCTGCTCACCTATTCGACAATAAAAGACACAAAAGTGTCAATCAACTTATTTTCATCTTCACATTCAAACTACATAATCACATGTTCAAGCAGTAGGAAAAAAGCCCAGCCTACATCCATCTACCAAAGTTCACTACACAATATGGGATTGATTGCTTCAATAAATCATACAGTCAAGCTCATGGCGAAAACTAGAATCAAAATAACAGTGGCTTAAGAAGAGAAGAAATAATATAGATCGAGGACATAAATGGATAAGACATTTCAATTGAAGAACGTAACATGATACCAAAATATCAAATGTCATGTTCCTCACTAGCTGAAATGAAATCAACTTGAATTGACAAATCAACGGTACCATTATGAGCTGGCAAATCAAAAACACTGTTGAAAAACTTTTGAGGCTTATCGCTTGGCCAAGTTGCAGAATCATTTCATAACAAGAAGACAGATAAATTTGAAGGTCTTTGAATATCTTGACGAACCAGGTGTGGTTCCTACCATCAACTTTAAAGTCTCGAGATTTAGAAAACTCAAGATTCAAGTTGAACATATATATTCACATGTTTTCTGCTTTGCTCTCTTTAAATGCAACCCTAAAAACGTTGAATTTAAATCACCACCTACATGATATTAGCTTATTCAACATGCAATGAAAAAACAACTTGGGTCCAATGATTAAGTACGGAAAAATACACTACTACTGACTTTATGACGATCACTGTGTCAATTAAAGAGGTTACGAAATTAGACTAGCTATACAACTTAGCCAAAGCACCTAGTTTCTTTAGATGAGTATCTAGCGAATACACGATGGGGATTGTCCCGTTGTCCGGTTCATCCAGGAGCAAGTCAGTCACAACTATCATTTTTTTGGGCTCCTTCAGATTATCACAATAATATTTAATATAATTCATTAGTCCTCATGAACTTGTAAGAAACAAAACCCCCCATTTATTCATCTTTACTACAAAAACCCTAATGAATCTTTGCCTCATTTTTAAAAAATAAATCTTCTTCAATTTAAATAACCTACTTACTAATGCACTCACCTGAAAATAACTGCTTCTGCACAAGTAATCTTAGTTGCCAGGATGAGAAATACCATGTTTTTCCCACTGACCTACCACTACCAAAACAGTTATAGGCCCCTAGTTTCGATTTTGCAGAAATACCATGTCTGGTAGCAAGTATTTGATTATGATGTAATATTAGACAATTAGTATCAGGACTAGCTATTAATATTTCCTGTGAATTATTAATACTAGTCTTGATGAACCAAACACACGTTACGTTGGTATTATTTATCCTATCCGATTAGTAATAATACAGGCTACCAAACAGGAAGTATAATCCTAAAACCAAGCACACCAAGATTCATTGACCGATGCCAGAGGCAAATTAGTGTTACTGCAGAGACATTAAACAACATTCTGCCACATGAAAAGGTAAATAAATGTGCAGAAGAAACTAACCTCCTCTAGCATGTGCAAAAGCTTTGCCTTCTTGAGTTGGTAATTAGGCCGCTGAGCTTCTTCTGGTCCGGGGCTGCTTGTAGGTCCTTTAATGATCTCATTGGAGTCTAGATGCCTAGAGGTTGAAACCCCCAAAATATCACCTGAAGTCCCTACTTCACTTTCAATAGAATTAACCGCAGTAGCCAAGTCACCAGCCTGGTTAGTGTTTCTGTCAGATGCCACTCCAGTACTGCCACTGGCGAGCTTGCCGATTACACCACAATACTCATCCAAAAGCTGCTGTGCAGGTTTCAAGAACCTGGAACTCTTTAGAATTGCTGCATAACCTGTAAAAGGTCCAAGAGGACCTGTTTGCCGATGGTAATTAGCTGAGGCTCCCACTGGTTCCTGAAGGGAGCTTCCTTGTCCTACACTAGCTGGCCTAACCAAATTAGTAGGGCTTAAAGGTTTGGAGTCTTCACAACTAATGTTAGCAACAGTGGATAACGGTATGGATTGAGGAATAATGTGGGCATCCCCAAATTGACTTCCGTTGATCATTGATGCGGCTGGGTTGGAGCAAAGAGATAGAGAAAGACCTTGCGAATGTGAATCAACTACCATCGGATCAATTCTACTGTGCGGGAAGCTCATTTCCCCATTCCAAGTTGAGCCACCCAGGAGTCGATCTCCATCTAACTGATGATATACATGCGGCACAGCACGAACATGTTCATGATCGCCACCATAACTCCCCCAAGAAACAAAGGCAGTGCTTCCTCGCACACCATTGTTAGGTTGCAGTCCAACCACAGCTGTCGTAACCTCATCACTGAGTGCACTCTGGTAACTGAGTTGAGGATCAAAGTTCATCTGATTTTGGCGGTGTCCAGTAGTAGTATTGTGCTTCGCTCTCATACCAAGTGCAGATAGATCACTCGCTAAACCTACACTAGTATTCTTCCTATATCTGCCAAGATAATCCATATTCCAGTTTCCGGAGTTTGAATTAGGACCTACACTTTTCCACACCCCACAATGCTCCAGGTAATTCTCTCTTCTAGGTTTCAGCGAACCATCAGCGTTAGACGAAACAGGATTACCAGAAGAATTCCCAGCGAACGAGGAGGCTTGCTCTTCCGCACCGCTAAGTCTAACGTTGTGGCAAATATTACCAGAAAAGTCAAGAAGCAACTCTGATGAAATCCTGGTTGGATGATGACACACAAGATCACCAGCATTTCTCACATTATCTTCGCCAACTTGAATCGGAGCGGGGTCGAAAACATGATTAACAACTTCCATACTGCTAGTATAATCATCTACCCGGTGGCCGGATCTCGAGGGACTACAGTGCTGAACTCTCAGTTTCTCTCGGCGGCTTTGCTGGGCCACATGGAGCTGATCCGAGATGAAGTTGTTCATTGTTGAATCCATGAGATAGCAGATTGAATTCACTTACAGTGATCAAACAGCACGCAGTAGCTAGAAATTAAGCTTGTCTTTCAGCCTCAACCAACCCAACAAGTGTGGCCATCTTTAATTCTGACATGACAACAAAACCTTTAGCAACAATAAATGTAAATCATAATATTGGCACTTGTGAACAAACAGAAAAGGACCCCAGCTCAGATGACACATCTAGTCAGGAACCTTTACTGTATTGAAAATGTCTGAAGTGCATAGATACGGCATAGAAGAGGATGAAAACACAAAGCGAAATGACCGGAGACGAATCCAGCCTGACCCAGACTGAAACAGGATGAATGGAGCGAAGAGAGATGAGGTAAATAAGACCTACCATACGAGGATGCAGTGAGAGAAAAACAGTTCAGTCGGAAGTGAAATGGTGACTCTGCTGGGTTGGTGTGTAAGTTTCTGCCGGCGAACGTGTCTTCAGTCTTCACCACCTTGGATAGCTAGTGGACTGAACGGCTCCGGTTCCCTAGCTAACACAACCAAAAACACGCATCTTAAATCACGATCACAAATCATACTTCCAGCATCAGACGTGTCGATAGATTGGCTTCACTCTCAGTAAGACAAAAGCTATATCATATATGACACCACCATGGCAAACCCTAACTGAGCTGAGAGAAGAAAATGAATGACTGCACTATAAAATACATTAAAAAAAAGAGAGAAACCCTAGCGTCTACTAAAGAAGCAGCAGGAGCATCAGGCGAGACGAAACTGCTGGAATAATAAAATCATCTATCAAGTCATTTCCAGCAACGACGGATATCTCGTGTTTACTCTTCTCAC
>NQLW01000056.1:585933-647259 GCA_002312845.1 Kalanchoe fedtschenkoi
AGGAGAGCATTTTATTTGTAGTAAATACTAAATCTGTCATCGTTTAATGCGCTATCCTTTCCTTCCATATCTTTTGCTTCACCTCTCAGCTTTTGCTTTTTCCCATAAACTGAAACCCAGACACAGACATGATGAATAAATACAGTGTGTAGCACAGAGAAACCCAGACTACCAGAAGAAGATGTTGATGATCGATGCTGATGATCACAGTATGTTAAAACAGTGTGTAATAAAGTTTATCTTCTTTTAAACTCCCTCGCACTAATTTCATTCCTCCTAGTCCAACTCAAGTACTGCTAGGAAAAATGATTCACCCGCTTTTGCTCCAAAGTGTCTAATCAAAGCTCACCACTTATTCAAAATAATAAATCAACGGGTGAACTATTACAAAAAAAATATATCTAAATTATCACTTATTTTTAAATTAATTATTTAATTGTTTATTTTTTAATTTCAATATCGAACTTTTTAATTAATCAATTTCAATATCATAGATTTAATATAAATAGAAAATTAACATGAATTGTGAGAATTAGTTTAAAAGTCAAACTCTTTATATAGAATTTTAAAATTTACATAAACATATCGAACACACAATCTACTTTTTTATATAATTTTTTTTATTTTATTAAGTTTATATTATTGAAATTGAATAATTAAAAAATTTGATATTAAAATTGAGGAATTAAAAAATTTAATACAAAATTTGAAAATGATAGTACAAATTATATTTGAGTAGTTTACTCTAAATCAAATTAGTACGATACACAACTTGAGATAGGTAGCTGGGCACAGCTAGTGATTGATTTGATCAAAAGTTGGCATCATCAGCTCATTTAGCTGCAGTCGTAAACTTGAAGCGTAAAGTAATTTTCAAGCAAAAAGAATAATGTACAGTAGAGTAAAATAAAATGAAAAAGGGAAAACTTAAGCTGTAGATTAGACTGCAGGCGACATATACACGTAACTAGTATATAAGCCTTTCACGCTTTGCATAGCTTGCTGTAGTGAACTGTACTGTAAAAGTGTGCGTACATAATTACATTTGCATTGCTATTTATTTACTGGATAGTTTCTGTACCAGAAAATCGCTGCCTACTGCTGTGGCCACTATTAGATTACTGTAAGAAACACTGTTTGTGTATCACTAACCTTTACAACACTGCTGTTGCAATGCACCAGGAATAATTGCAAAGATGACAACTTTTTGGATTTTTTCAGTCCACTAGTAAGCTTTGTAATGCTGCTTTTTCATCTAATTTAGTAACCGTTACATGACTTGGCCCTTTACACCCCCTTGTTAACGGGCTGAGCTGGGCCGGGCAAGTCCCTGCTCAGCCTCATCATTTTACATAATCTCCTCCGTCCATTTCAACTGCAAGTCCATGAAAGTAATGCTTCATTGTGCACCAATGCTGTCTGTGTGTGATGGATGATGAGTCGAGGAGTCTAGCAACAATGGGTTCATTTCCTTTGCACTAACATCAAACACATGAAGGCAACTGCGCGGCTAGCTAAGCCAAAAACCACTAGAAAGATTAAACACCAGTTCCAGTCGTTCAGGTCGTATCCGTAGTTCATTAGCGACCCGCAACGAGTAATCAGCCACACACCCGAGTACCTGAACAAATGAGCCACAAGGTGAACACCAGAATGTAAATCTTGGCCCAAGAACATGTTTACTGGCGGGTAATATTATTGTCAAGAGATGTGAAGGTGTGGCGAACCTCTTGGCATTTGCTATGACAAAGGCTTCCAAAGCCCATTTCGTGAAACAGCAGTCCGCTAAATACTTCATGAATTCACTTTCTTTTTGCTGGTTAGCTATGAGAGTCAAAACAACTGGAAGCAGCACCGACCACTGTAGCACATGCAGGTTAATGGTTAGGGAACACGATAACTTGAAAAGACTAGAGAGTATGGGAAATGAATTTTTTTTGAGAGTTCCTCTGATGACTCACCAGCTGGGCGGGACTAGGCTCGAGCACGATCGCCAAAGCATATGCAATTCCGGTAACACAGTATACAAGACACAGTAAAATGACGTAATTATCCAGAAAGGATGATCTCGGGTTGTTGAAGAAGTAGAACATTGACAGGTAGACCAGTGGCTTGACCACAGTGCTAAAATGGTCAACTGTGTCCTTCCCAAGAAAGTAAGACAGCCTGTTCATACCAGAACTACTTTCCCTCCAGAAATGTAATTTATCCAAAGAAAATGATCTTAGAGCGGAGATTTTTGCAAGCAGAGCTGTAAATTCAGCAAGTTATGTTAGTCAGATGCGTTCTATGGTGAATTTTTCGAAGAAAAGGGAGTACAGTAGTGTTTAGTTTTGTAATAATATCTGTAGCAGTTTCAAACTTTCATGAGGCATGATAGATTATAGCTGTATTTGGTTTGAGAATGATGATGCAAAAAGGAAAATGCCAAGGAAAATAGATTATATTGTACAAGATTTTCTTTCCTTTCATTTTTAAGGCATTTTCCTTTTCGCGTCATTTTTCTCGAACCAAGTAAAGTCTATGGCTGTGTTTGGTTTATAAGGAAACTGGCATGAAAAGGAACTGAGAGGGAACCAAACTAGGATATTCTCTACTTTTCCCTCTCATTTCCTGTTCGACACATTTTCCCTGAACCAAACTCAGCCTAAGGGATCACTGAATAGTTATAGCAAATCGAGAAGAGCTGAGGAATGCGCTGAAGATACTTACATACTGCAATGACTGTGTAAGTATAGCCCATGGCTCCCATTGTTTCATCACTCACTTTGGCAAGAGTTCCTAGGCAGATTCCAGCAAGCAATAAAATTAGGAAATCAACTGCTTGAATTCTAGCCTCCCTGAGCCGTTGCTTACTAATCCTGCAACCAGGAATTTTACAGGAATTAGCCAGGTCGCTTATCAAATATTGAGCCAAAATCGACAGTCACAAGTTTTTTCAATCATAATTTATAATACAAATGAGAAAATGTGCAAGTGACAATGAAAGAGAAACAAGCTATGTAGTCTCATAAGAAACTGATTGCTGGATAAATAGATACATATGTGAGGATTTTGCAATTGCAGTAGTAAGTTAATGAAACGTTAGCAATGTCATTCCGAGAAAATATTTGTACTGCATTGAGTTAGTTTATGAAATGTTTAGCTTTTACCGTCCAAGAAAGTATTTGTACTGCTGGAAAACATTGGGAGTCTTGCGCCCAGATAAGTCCTTATATGTCAAGAAATTAGGCTCTATAGCATCCTTCTGATGCTCAGTATTACTCTTAACATCTTTCCACAAGTCTCCAGCAAATGATGTTCCGTCCTCACTAGCAGCACTGGATCCTCGATTTGACTCTGCTGTAGCCATGGTTGAAAGCATGTCCGGTGGCACTGGATAACCATTGTGAACCATCCATCTTACAGGGAGTTCTTTAACATTGACCGTAGTGGGTTTGACAATTCCCTCCAAAATGTCAATGAAATAATCTGGAGGATTTACACGATCTGGCACATTTATACCAAGGCTGGAGAAGTACTCTTCAACTTTCTTCACTGACCCATGATATACTGTAAGGCCACCTTTGGCTAGAAGGATTAAGTCATCAAACATCTTGAACAAAGCATAGCTGAAGGCACAAAACACAACATCATCTTTAACTTTGAAGGTTAAATAAAGTTACTTGACTATCCTACAAATTTATATTTGGCAGGTAAACAAAAAATTGCAGGCATGCACATGAAAACTGAATATAGAAGAACATAACAGGAAAAGACAATATCAAAAGAAACAAATAAAAATATAGAAGTTGAGACTTTGACATCAAAGTTTACCTTGGCTGATGAACCACCATACATATATTGACTCCTTCAAGAGCTTCTCGACGAAGTGCTCTAAGTAACAAATTTGAAGAAGAACTATCTAAACCAGATGTCGGTTCATCCAAGATCAAAAGTGATGGTTCCATGACCATTTCTAATCCAACATTTACACGTTTTCTTTGTCCCCCAGATATTCCACGTTTCTCAACAGTGCCAACCAGAGAATCCCTAATTGCTTGCAAACCCAAGGACTCAATCACTCTCTCAACAACTAGCACCTTTTCAGGTTTTGACAGATCAGCTGCTAATCTATAATAATAAAAGAGCATGGAGAAGTATCAGAATTAGGAAGATTCCAAACACCTATCAAAATACAGAACAAAGCATATAAATGCAGGCAGCTTGCCAGTTTCATAAGTTTGCACATTAATTATGTTAGAGCAATTTAATAAAATATCACATCCGATTATAATGAAATTACTTAGCTTTGCTAAACATTCAAGAACCACAAAAGGATTTACAAGCTAGTTCAAGTTAAACTATGTCAAAAGATTTGGTTTCATATATAAAAATATCTTTAAGCTATAAATTGAATGTGTTCCACCAACCACATTAGACTAACAGTAATCTGAAGTCATCTGCCTAACAATCCAGGTCCCTTCTTCAGAAAGAAAATAAGTAATTAACATGCACAGACAGTTTCTAGATTTCTTGAAATTCTAAAACAGGTTGAAGTGGATATTGTAAAACTCAAAGTAGTATACCTGCACCGCGCACTGAACCAAAGATTCTCCTCTACGGTCAAATTCCCATGCACTATATCGTCTTGGGGCACAAAACCAATAATTCTCTTGTAACAATGTATAGATTCATTCTTCCCATTTATGAGAATCATACCACTCATGGTGCAACCGGTGATTTTACCACCTAATGCAGATAAAAAGGTCGTCTTACCAGCCCCAGATGGACCCATGACAGCAGAAACACGTCCTGGCATGATTTTTCCTGTCACGCACCTCATGAGATGCCTGTGTTTGTTTTTGAGGGTAAGGGTTAAGTCTTTGAAGGCGACCTCAATCCTAGGCCTTGGCCTGATTTCAATATCAGTAGCCATTGAAATGACCCCAGAGAATGTCATGTTCTGATTTTGCTCTTGAAGAGCCTTTTCTTTCTCGATCTGACCATATGCATACTTGAAGATTTGGCTACGAGTATGCAACTGCTTTCCCTTAGGCATTTTATTTTTGAGGTTCTTATCTCCAATCTCTACATTAAATCCTTCGTGCCCTTCAGGATCATCTTCAATGGAGCGCATCATCTTTGTGAGACTGCTAGGTTCTTTGTTCTTTTCTTTTGATGAACTTGGCATTGGTGGGAAACCACCATCTGTCCCTGGTTTGGATAGCCCCAGGCGCTCTGACATTGTGGACTTTTTACGAGAGAATGTGCGTGACAGTGAAGTTTGCAATCCAACTGCACGCTTTTTAGCAACATCTCTTGCAGATTTCCATTTTTCGCGTGCTTGCATAGTTTCTCTAGCACTTCTAGCTGCAGCCTCTCTAGATTTTGCCTGTCTTCTTTCTCGAGTAGTGAGAACTTGATCAGAACAGTTATGTATAATCAGAAGAAGAAACATCAATCCAACCTGCATAACCCGAACTTGTGTCACGGATTAAAGATACTTAGAATCTGAGTACTCAAATCCACAAACAAGCTGTATTACAACTACGAGATACGACGACAACAAGCAATCAGTCCAAATCCAAACAACCTACTACTGGCTACGGTAACATAAACTCATTATTACTCACGAAAATTAATATTCCATATGCCGTGATATTTTGATTTACTGATCCAGCCTCACAACTGGTTAACCGGAAGCAACCTGAAAGAATCAAAAAAGTGTAAGCCATTTTCGAAAGGGCACTTTTCATTAACAGCAAAAATATATTCAGCGAAAGAACTAAAGAAGAACACTTACTTGTTTGAGATGTTGATCCAGTTCTGCAATAATGCCTGAGGTTGGGGCGCCCAGGAAAAATAAGAAAAAACAAGAAGTAACTATGAGTTACACATTCATGCGAGATTTTGATCGTATGTACCGGTAAAAAATAATATTGTCAAATTTACTTGTCGGAGATAAAATCAGTTTACCCTTTACTACATATTATTTTTTTAATAGTGGATGGGCAGTAGGATCCTGGTGCACAGAAAACCTCATTACTCCTGAGAATATCGGCCCATATATCTGCTCCTCCACAAGTGTGATTTGGCTGTCCGGGAGGGATTTGGTAACGGTAGCTGCAGAATGTTTCTGCGAATAAATATTAATGCATGCTAAAGCACACGAGACGTAAGATAACAGACAAAGCTTTGAGGATCAGAATCCAGACTTACGGCTCACAAAGACCAGTAGTTTTGTTGAGCTTAGCAGCGGGGCAGTACGCACCAAGCGGACAAGCTTCAATGATATGATATGATATGATACATAATCAGCAACAATTTCAGAAAGTTTACTTAAAAGTGCTACTTTAATAACTCTCCGAACCAGTAAGCGATCCAGCTTTTCTGGATTTGAAAGACTTACGTATCATGCAAGTAAGACCACTGGGGCAGAAAAATCCATCGCAGCAAGGTCCACAGTCAAGGGTCCGAGAAGGCATGTCTTTGGAATTTTTTAGATCAACCTTTTGGTCTTTGCCTACACTGCAAGCCCATCCAGGTTCACACCCTGAAACCCACGAGCTCAAGTTGCAGTTCTTGTTAAGTCCGACAAAACTGGTGACCTTATTTGTTGAAAAAAAGCTACTGAAATAGAACTTGATTTCCGCAGCCGTGCAAACTTTCCTTGTAAGGGTTCCTAAGAAATATCACATTATGATCACTGAATCAGCAGTAAAAATGCTTCAATTTTCAAAAAAAAGAAAGAAAAGAAAAGCTGTAATTTGCTAATAAAGGAGTCATCCGAGGAACACCAGATGCTTGATATTATGGGCAGGAAATTTAGTGGCACATGAGAGACCAGAGCTACCTTTTGTCTTCTGAAGACATTGCTCCATGAAGGTCAAATCCGAGGAGAAATTAAACGCTCCATTCCAATCCGAATCGCTGCAATATATTTGTCCTCAGCATTCAACCCAACTTCACATCACATAAAGTAAAATCGGAAAACTCACACGTCGTCGATGCAAAAGCTCAGCTCCTTTTTGACATCGTCGCTCAGTATATTGCTGAGATTGGAGATGCGGCTGAACATGACCTGGGAGAAAAGCTGGAGCGCGGCAGGGTTGTTCCCGATATCCTTATCGTTGTAGTCATCGGCTTCGTCTTCGCCTTCGTCCGATGAGGCGGCATCGGCGCATCGCAATGCTGTGACCGAAAGGAAGAGCAGCAGGAGGAGGAGGCGGAGAGGAGGAGGGTCGCGTGGTCGCTTTCTCATTTCGAAGATGATCGAGGAGGAGGAGGAGGAGAAGAGCAGAGAAGTTAGAAGTTGTTGCTTTGGATGATTTTGATGGAAGAAAATTTTGGGAGAAGGAACGAGCGGCGTAGGATCGTTCCATTCAAGAAATGGCGGGGAGCAAAACTAGCACCGAACAGAATCAACACATTTCCTTACCTTTACCTGCTCTCTTTTCACTGTCACGGTTCCTCCCCCGTGTAAGGCTGTGTTTGGTTTAGAGAGAATGGTGTGAAAAAAATATGAAAAAAAAAACTCATAAACTATACAAAAAAAATGAGATAAAAAAATGCAGACTAATTTATGATGATGTTTAATATTGATTAATTTGATTCATTAAATGTAATTTATTATAATAAATTTGTTGAGTTATAATGTTGATTGAGTAAAAAAAATTATTTAATTATGTGCATTAAATGAGATCATTTAATTTAATGTCACAACTAGGCTTCTTTTGTTTATTTGTAATTATAAATTTTATTTTTAAAAAATCAGTTCAAATTTATTTTCGTGTACACTTTTTTAACAATTTTGATAGTTCAGATCCTAATTCAAAAAGCAATGATAAATAAAAGGTTTTTTATGTGTGCAAAAATACATACCAGATTAAAAAAGTGGGATCTCTAATTTTGTAATTTTTTTGTTCACATTTTCTATTTATAATAATGTTTATTTATTTTTTAATATATCATACCAAATTAAAAATGCCGTATCAATTCAAAATAGCGTGCAAAAATACAGTTGCAACAGACGGTTTATAAAAAAGATAAAACTCAAAAGGACCTTGAACTATCATTGGTTACCCAATTGCGGTCAGAACTATCACGATTTCTAAAAAGAGTGCGATGAAAAAAAATTTAGACTGATTTTCAAAAATAAAATTTACCATTACATTCCAAAACTAATATTATTATGAGACTTAGATTAGTGTGTGAAAATTACATCGTTTGGTTATCAAAAGACGTCGTTTTCTTTATCTGCGCAAAACGATATAATTTATTTTGATAACCAAACGATGTAATTTTCACACACAAATCTAAATCTTATAATAATATTAGTTTGAGAGTGTAATGATAAATTTTATTTTAAAAAATCAGTCCAATTTTTTTTCATTGCATTCTTTTTAAAAATCGTGGTAATTCTGACAGTAATTAAATAATCGGTGGTAGTTCAGGACCCCTTTCCTAATTATGAATTGCTATTTTTGTAAATGTAAGATAAATTGAGAAGTATACAAAAATTATTTCCACTAAAAAAATTCCCATACCATTTTCTCTCAACCAAACACAGCCATAAGTTCAAGTTTCATTTTTGGCTCAAGTTGGTACTCTATTATTTTCTGCTTAGCCATCATACTGGAAATTGGAACATTCCATTCTATGAATGATCCATTGTGGACCAATAGTACAAAACCAATGAGACAGATAGTTTGCTGAATGCACAACCAAGGCGGGCAGTCCTCATTTATATGTTTTCCATGGCTAGAGGAGCATGCTCTGTGAAAGCAGTCGCTATGGTGATTTGCTGGCTTCGCTAGATTTTGTACTTGTAGAATTGGCTGACGGAGCATTATCAGCTGGTTTCGCAGTGGTGTTGCCACCTGATGGGGCTTTTGCGGCTGACTTTGCAGCCTCTGCTTCTTTAGCACGCTCACGCATCTTCGCTTGTAAGATTCGCACTCTGTCCTCCAACTTGCGGAGCGCTCTCCATCTGTAGGTCAACCATAAGCCGAATCCCCCGTAAACCACCCCATATGATGCCCATACGTATGGGTAGGTTTCTATATCCTGTTTGGCCCACTGGTACTGGCGTTTGATTGCTTTTATCCAACCTACTGTAAGGGGGCCTCCTGCTTCTTGCTGAGACTGTTGCGGAGCCTCTTCTTGTTTCTCTTGACTCGCCATTTATGCTTGTGACTAGCAAGTTCTTTTCAGTCCCTCTTTTGGCCTATGCATATGTAATTTGCCAAAAATTAAACACAGCATGAATTATCTAGAATTCGTCTTGGAATAACATAGAGTAAGTGAGAAAGCATTGTAGATCACTTAGCCACGTATTGTTTGAAGGCAAATAAGAAAACAAACGGCAAGATATTTTAACAACCCTGAGATGCAAAGCCATAACACTTCGAGACAAATCCAAAAGATGATTGATTGTGTAAGGTTTTGATCCCGAGTTCGGAGATGGAAAAGAAAGTATGTGGGAGGAAAAGAAAAGAAATAATTTGAGGGTGGAAATAAAAAAATAGGTTTTATTGAGTTTATGAGTGATTAGTAAGGATAAGAGTAAAACAACGAAATTACTAAAATAAACTTACTAATAGAAAAAAAATGAATATAATATAAAGAATAGTAGGGTATAAGGGTCATTTTATGTCGAACCCCACCCTTTCCTCCCAAATCAAATGGAAAGGAAAGGAGGTTCTTAATCCTCCATAACCTTCCAACTCCCTTTCCTCCCATTTCCTTCCCTTTCTCTGCAATATTTGACTCGGTAACACTACCTAAATGCAAACAAGCTATGTTGCACGGATAGGGGGATGGATACGTAAATGGGTACGGGTACAGATACGGCAAACGTGAATTTTAAAATTATTAGGAAACGGGTACGAGACAAAAACGGTTGACAAATGTCTTGAAAATCAGTTATTTTCACTTGTTATATGAAAAATTTGCAAATAATTAGTTGTTATAAGCAAAATGAGATAGAAATATTATGATTCTTATATACAAAGTTACAAACATCTAACAAAATATATCTTTAAGGTTTTTCAGACATATAATTAGTTATTTTAAGCCACTAAAGTTATAGGAGAAAATTCTTTAAGTTTCTGGAGTTTCTATTCTAGAAGTTTCTGTGCAACATAGAAGCTGACTCTTAAAAGTGGCATTAGGTCAAACAGTATATCTACACCCTAAACAAATGATGCCCCAACCTCAATCAAATGAGATTGATCAAGCAAATAGTCATATAACTCTACAAAAAAGATGCTATATAATAAAATACGCCCAGAACTGCAAAAAAAATCCACCTGAAGCTTCCAGAAAATGACGAGCAGACATTTTACACAAAAACTTAACAAATCTATTTCAAGCTGCAGCTTCCAAATTCCATCATCGCAGTAACAGGCCATTCAAATCAAAACAGCTAAGTCAATTTCCAAGAGACGCGCACCTTTAAACCGACAGGCAGGGGAGAGATTGAGACCGTTGTCGTCGCTGATTCGGGGTTTAGGGTTTTAGCAGGTCGGTGTGGAAGGCGAATGACGATCGGGGAGATTGCCGGCCTGCTGAATTAATCTGCGAATTGGGCTTTTATACAATCAATAATGGGCCTCTGGTTACTGATTCGAACGATGGCCAAACGAGTTGAAACCGGGTCGGCCGAACCAGAGAGGAAACTATATAGTTTCGACTCTCTCTCCGAATTAAAATGAAAGAAATATGAGACAAAATAAATTTCTTCATTATTTTTATTGTATATTATTTTTATCTGTTTGATGTTGATACTTTTTAGAAAACAATATTAAAATATTATTTAATTTAACCAATGTCACTAGGTGTTTGAGCGCAAATTCTTGGACGCGTCGAGTGGGTGCTCTCGCTCGAAAATGACATCGTTTTGTGTCGTTTTGATTAAATTACTCATTTCTATCTCAAATGAGCTGCTACATTCATCAGATCATTTGTTATATTCATCAGATGAGCTGTTATGTTCATCAAATGAGCAGCTATGTTCATCAGATGAGTTGTTATGTTCATCAGATGAGCTGGTATGTTCAACAAATGAGCTGGTATGTTCAACAAATGAGCTGTCATATCTATCAAATGATATGTACATCAGATGAGCTGCTATGTTCATCAGATGAGCCAATATTTTCATCAGATGATATGTTCATCATATTTGATAATATGTTCATCAGATTTAAGAAAGTGTGAAAATGTTTTAATGAAAATGAAGTAAAACGACGTCGTTTTCGAGCGAGAGCACCCATCTTCCACCCATGAGTTATTGGTGTTTGAGTGGTCAGGTGGTAATCTGTCATCGTTTTAATTTCTGGCTTAAATTTATTGGTGGTTGAGTGCATGAATTTTTTCTTTAAAAAAAATTAATCAATTTTCTTTCATAACTTCCACTTCCACGATTTTTTTCAAACAAATTTCTTTTGACTTTCATCACATTTCCTTACACCCGCGTTTCTCTGAACCACACAAAACTTTACACTACTTTATTCAGAAAAATGTGTAGGAAAAGAAAACAGTATGGAAAATGAGATATTCATTTTCATGTCACCTTTATCTTGTTTGGTCATGGTAGAAAATTGTAAAGAAAGTAATAAAATATTATTTAATTCATCTCACCGTTTATTTTATTTTTCTATTTAATTTTTCCTCTAAAATTTCATCTAAATCAAACATATAACTTCTTTTTATCTTCAAATTTTCCTCTACTTATAAACTTTCTTAAACCAAACAAAGCCATCGAGTTTAAATACGGTTTTTATTAGTTCAACAATTTACCTTTTTTGGTTCAGGGAAAATAAGAAAGAAAACATTCGAGAGATAAAATAATTTTGCATGAATTTCATATTGTTCCACTCTTATTTTGTTAAAGGTGAAAATCTGTGGAGAAATTAAAAATATTAAAATTATATCAATTTTTTTTATTTTTCAACAATTAGTCGGTTCATTATCTCAAAATACAAACATAAAATTGATCAATTTGGAAAAGTCAAAACTGGTAGAAGAGAGGGATTCTATATGATGGCTCATCTCTGGCTCATTGCGCCTCTCTATCCTTCATCCCACTTCCTCCTCTTATAACAGTTATCTTTTTGTTTTTCTCTCTCACTTCATCTACAATCTTTCTTTCTTTTTTTCATCTTATCAATCAAAATTTTCAGATATAGTTTAGTATATTCTTCCCTGAAATTCAATCTATTATCTTTATATATTCATTTCAAATCATGATGTTTTTTAGTTGACATCATCATCCATTAGTATCGCATGCAACGCATAATTCCAATACCAATTCTCTCAACCTATTGGTAGTCATCTAAACATATATCATTATCGTCGACAATGCAAAACGACATACTTGTTGACCGACACATTTTGTAGTTCATCTGAATAGATATCATTATCTCAACCTATGAAATTCAATCCACTTGTGTTGAGAAGTTATTTGATAATTTGGCTACTGTATCTCCGATGAGATATGCTATGCTCTCTTCACTAATGATGACTACTCTGTTATCAACTATATGAGAATTGTGATCTTTACAAATATGACGATTATGGTATCTCCATTTAGGGGATGGCATCTGTCGGTTAACCGAACCGAATTGCTGTTCGACTAACCAAACCGAATTAACTGAATCCTAAAAGTCTCGACCGATAATCGAACTGAATTATATGGTTAACCGATAATTCGGTTAATTCAGTTATCGGTTAAACATCCAATTAACCGAAATTAATAAATATATTATATAAAATCAATTTATTTATATGTAAAAAATTATTTTTTATTTAACAAATTTATTATTTTGGTTAACCGAATTAACCGAACTTAAAATTTTCTCTTCCATTAACCGAACCGAATTAACAAGTTTTTCTTAGTTTTTTACTGAATTAACCAAACCGAATTAGTTCGGTTAAGCTATTTCGGTTCGATGATTCGATTTTTATCGAACAATGCTTTCCCCTATGATGTAGGGTTTCTCCGGTTGCAATAATTACAAAAGCGACGTTTATAGGTTCTTTAATCACGCAGCTAGCGTTTCTCCTTAGACGCTTTATTTGAAAATCATAATGAGTTTTCTTCAAATTTGGTTAAGTTTAGATGAATTACTCTTCAAACAATGATTCAATTTTGTATTCATCTTTCTCCTCTTGCTCAAAAGGCTATTATGCTCTTCAGTCAATTACTCTTAATACAGTTGTTATTTTATTTATCACATCCACTTAATTTGTAAGCCTATTTTTTCTTCAAACTTTGATATTTTGTGAGATCACAAATCAAGCGAATAATTGCTAAATGCAAAGAAATTTAATAATCTCATTGCAAAAGGATAATTTGATGACTCATCTAAAATATTTGAAGAAATTTTTATTCTCCACCTAATCCAAGTAAGTCGAATATGTACAAGTGTATTGATGATGTTAAAAATATTTTTCGTACTTCTGCTAGTTCATATGCGAAAAAGAAAGATTCAAATTATTTACTTTTGACTGTTTTGCATTCAAATTTGAATGATGTCTTTCATTTATTATTTTTATTAATAAATTTCATTAACAAACCAACATAAAATATATATGTATATTAAAAGTTTTGTCTCAATTTTCATTCCATCACATTAGTCTTAAACAAAAAATAGCTTCAAAAACAATTTTGAATGGCACACAATAATATAGATTTGCCTAGAAGATACAATCTAATTAAGATCATTTGTAATTTATTACATGGGGACAGTTCATACAAGAGCTTCGATTTTTTAATAAATTTGAAAGCCAATCTATCTTTGTGCCCATTCGATTTTGAGCAAAAAGTGAAATTAATTGGAAGAATTTGTAAATGTGAGTATAATGATCCAATAAAAATGCATTTTTCTACCCATCTGTTGCGTGTCCACCTACCCTCATGTCACATGCACTTTCTTTTTTATCAAATTCATTATTTATTATTTTTAATTTTTAAAATAAATTATGTAATTATATTGATTTAAAAAAAATTAAAGTACTCAATAATTTATAAAAAAAAGTATACAATTTAATTATGAGTAGGATATCTAGATATTCATCACATATATACATATTTTCATGAGAATAAGAGATATGTTCTTGAGTTATACCTAAATTAGAAAGATAAAAAAATAGAAAAAATGTTATTTAATAAAAAAAATTGAATAAAAAATAAGAGTAAAAAATTCACAAATTTTAGGCATAAATTTAATGCTCCTATATTAATTGGTTTTATTTAGTGATTAAAATTTTATAATTAATGAATATAAAGTATAAAAATCTTTAATTTTCTTTTTTTTTAAAAATCAAGTAAAATAAATAAATTTTCTATTTGTTTCTATTTTTTATGATTTTTAATTTTTTTTTATTGTAATGCATTTTTGTTGCCTATTTCATGTCGGAGTTGTTGGTTGAGCCAAACGTCGTAAATTCAGACCGTTATCGTGCGAGAACAGCCTTGCTTAGCTATTCCTTTTAAAATATATATATAAAAAAATTGCCTGGTCGGTTATTGAGGATTTGAAATGGTCGCAATCACAAGGCACGCCGCCAGCTTTATTCATTTACATGTATAAATATTTACACAAGACGACGGAGAAGGAAAGTGTGTAGTCGTTGTAAAAATTATATAGAAAATTTCATATTATTTTATAAAAAATCGAATATAAGGTGACATATTTAAAAAATATGTTCGGACAATATAATATATTTATGCTCTTTTTCTTTTAAATTTTACGAGGTTTTAGTATTCTAACATGTTAGAATGTTTTGTTTTTAGGGTTTAATGATTTTTGGGGTTTTAGGGTTTATAGACAATTGAATTTAAGGTTTTTAGATTTTAGAGTTTATGATTTAAAGATTTTAGGGTATTTAAAATTATGTTTTGAATATCCTAAAACATCAAAACGAAAATAAAATAAAATGATGATATTTATATTCATATAACTTATATAAAATCATTTAATATCATTAACCACTTATTTTATATGTGAATTTTATTCTCAGAGTTCTTTATCTTAATTAAACAAGCAGTTTATTTATTTCTTATCTCTTTTTTATTCACCCTACTTTTTCGCGAAAATTATAATGCAAATAATTTTTACAAGTTAAAAATTTTATTGTGATGTACTCCCTCTGTCTTCTTTTACATGTCATTTAATCGAATTTTTTTGTCCATTTTTACGTGTCACTTAACAATTTTCAATGCGTATTTAATATCAACAACTACCTTAAAATGTCAAACATTAATAATTTCATTATCATAATCAATAAAAAATACATTTCTCACCAGTGATTATCTATCAATTTTACTTTTTGGACGAACTTTATTAAAAAAATATTAACCACCTACTTATTAAATTTATAGAACTGCTAATATTAATTTCTTTTTAATTTATTTAAATTAATCTTAAATGATATGTATTAGAGGATGGAAGAATTATTTTAATCTTGATAATAATAATTCATAATCATGACCAGTTATTTAAATTTAGGTGAAATGCCAAAGTGGTTGCGAAAAAGACGGACGGGTATATTCGTGGGCCGCCGTATTAGGTGAAAGCGCAGCCCAAGTGCAACTTCTTGCGGGGTCGCTTCCTGGGGATTTGAAACGATCGCAACGCACGCGACGAGCATATATATATAAATATTTCCACAAGACGACGGAGAAGCGAGAGGGACGAGGAAGACGACGAGAAGGGAAGAGCGAGTGCAGTCGTGGAGGCTCTGAGCGTTCGATAGGTGGCAGACCGCATGGCGAGATCGTGACTCACGCCTAAAGGACGCTAAGATCGTAATGGCGGATCCGCGCTTGGCCTCTTCAAAACCCTAGCCGGCACATCCACCGCTGCCGATCGTACACCGCGTCGCGTTTTCGGTGCGCCGGTCTCCTCTCGCAGGTGTGGATTTGTCGTTTCTGGAATCTGCATTGCCTATTTTCATTCGCGTGTTCCGTTTTTGTTTTCTGTTTTTTTTTATGCGATGCGCTGCGGAAGAGCCGTGCTGCTTTTCGAGCTTGAATTGCGTGGTTGTTTTTCGTTATTTGTAAGGTTTTGATGATGCATTGAGGAGATGGACTGATCTGGTGGTGGATTCGTCTTTTGTGATTGTGCAGAGATGGCGGATGTCGCGAAATTGCTCTACATAGTTGTCATGGACGAGGATGATAAGGCGGAGAACAGAAGCAGAGAGTCTTATAGGTATACCAGGTCTGTGCTGCAGAGTACTTTGCAATTGATGGGATGCAAGGCTCGACATGCCTTCAAGGTTTGTTTTATTTATGGATGATGGTTGAATGTGACTGATTTGTTTTATTACTGGAATATGTGGATGATTGTGTGATCTAGGTGCTTGTTGTAGTGTTCCTGTTTGCATTCCTATTTAAAGCATGCAAATCTATGATTAAGAAAGTTGGATTATCTGAAGATACTAAGGGAGCAATTGTCTGATTTGAACTCTGTCTTATGCTGTCAAGTGGCTTGGGGAGTCACTGTAGCTTTGTTCGTCTGTCAGTCTCATGTTTTCGAAACAAATTTACCGTGTCAGATTATTTTTTCGCTATAATGCTTATTCCAATCAGATTCGTTTCTGAAATTGAAGTTTTATTTATATTTGGCATCTTGGGATGGGGTTTATTTGGTACTGAGATAGTTTTTTGCTATCTGTCTGAAATCAAGAAAAGTGGGTATTTCTAAATACTTATCAAATTGACATTCTTTTGTAACTCCCACACTTGTTCTGCCAGATTAGTAAAAGGGTGTTTGACATAATGAGGCGTGAATGCCCTGGTGATGCTTTTCTTCTTACGGAAACGGATACTCTGGATTCAGATTCCTTATCAAGGAAGATAGATGAAAATGTCATCTGTGCTAGTTGCTACTTGGACGAAAATAACAAACCTGCAGATCCCGAGAAAGATGATAGAAGTAAAAGGGTACCATTTGAACTGTACAAAAGGCGCACTACTGTAGTTGTCAGGAGAGAAACCTTTTTAGATGTCGTTTGTGATGCTTTAGCTGAATATAAGTATTTCGGCCCCAACCAAAGGTCTGATTTGATACGGGCTTGCAGGTGTGTTCCTCTATCACTGTCAGCTAATGATCCCAGTGATTTTTAGCTGTTGGTATCATTTGAAACCGTTACTCCATAAGCTGTCTCGTTATTGTTATTTTCAGGATTCGAGAAAAGAAAGAATCTGTTACTGTCTTGCTTTGTGGTACTAGTGGATGTGGAAAATCTACCTTATCTGCATTGCTGGTAATTGCAACTCCATCCATCGCTCAAAAAAATTATTCTGCTCACCTTTCATGGTGATCATTGGATATTTCTTTCTCATTGTTTTTTCACTTGTGAATATTGATATAACTTATCAAGAATAAGTTTGACTCTTGTGTTTGTGCTCGTGGTGTGATATTAATATTGTACACTAACTTGCCCTTTGGGAAACACGTCACCAGTCTCTGTGTCAGTAATGAGCCTTATTCGACAACCCTTTTGTTGCTGGAAGTAAAGTTGATTTCAAACTGGCTGCAAGTCTGATGATTTTTACCCAATGTGCAGCCAGTTGTATGATTCTCAATACTGCATCTAGTATGAACTATCACACAAACATCTCTCCTTTTACCATAGCGAGTTAATTAAGCACTTTGACATTGTACCATTTTGTTCAAAAGCATGTTTAAAATCTATTCATTGTCTGCCTAAGCTCAGATCTCATGTCAAAGGTGACAGACTCTGATTGCATATTCATACTGCTGCATGTTTTGTGGTCCATACAGGCTAGCAGGCTGGGGATCACAACCGTGGTATCCACCGACTCCATAAGGCACATGATGAGGAGCTTTGTGGATGAGAAAGAAAACCCTCTACTTTGGTCTTCAACATATCATGCTGGTGAATATCTGGACCCAGTTGCTGTTGCCGAAGCCAAGGCTAAAAGAAAAGCCAAGAAATTGTCAGGTGTCATGCGTTCAATATCCAAGGAGGATATTGGAAATGGTTCTAAAGGTGGCAAGCCTGAATCAGGGGTGTCAGAGTCTGGCACTGCAACTGACTTGATTAGTCCGAAGCAGATGGCCATTGAGGGGTTTAAGGCACAGAGTGAGATGGTTATTGACAGTCTGGATCGCTTGATCACCTCTTGGGAAGAAAGAAAAGAATCAGTAGTTGTTGAGGGCGTCCACCTAAGTCTTAATTTCGTGGTATGGAAATTTTCATCAATGCACACAAAAGTACTGTTCATTCCAAACCTGCAGATCCATTACTATCAATAATCTCATCCATGTTTCTTGTTTATTTTTGGCTACACAGATGGGGCTGATGAAAAAACATCCTTCAATTATACCATTTATGATATACATAACCAGAGAAGATAAGCACCTAGATAGATTTGCAGTCCGGGCGAAGTACATGACACTGGATCCTGCAAAGAATAAATATGTGAAGTACATAAAAAACATCAGAACTATTCAAGAATATCTATGTGAAGGGGCTGACAAGCATTATGTCCCTAAAGTAAATAACAGCAATGTTGACAAAAGTGTAGCCGCCATCCATGCTACAGTCTTTGGTTGTCTGCGCAGGCGTGACGCCGGGGAGCAGCTTTATGATCCTGCGAAGAATACGGTTGCTTTGGTTTATGAAGAATACAGAAACCAATGCGATGCTAATTCAATAACCTCGAAGGGAATGTTTCAACTGATTCAGAGGAAAGGTTCTTCCCGGAATTTGATGGCTCTTTTTAACACAGATGGATCGGTAGCAAAGGCGTGGCCTGTTAATTCAATGAATAACAATGGAAAATCTGTTGAGAGTGGGATTGGGACTCCAATGTATGGGCCATTACAAATTGACAAAGCTGAACCTGTAAATCTTCAGTTCGGGCCGTTTGGCCTCAGTGCGTGGCCTACTGACATTGGTTGTACAAGTCATGCCGGCAGTGTCGATGGTTCTAGAGGGGATGGAACTGAAAATGGAAGCAGATATTTCTCGTCATGTTGCAGTTCCCCAAAAATATCTGATGGACCTTCAAAAGAGGTATCTCATGCTTATTATTAATATTTTGACTGCAGATCCCTAGCATGTGACTTATACGCCGCTCCAATTTTTCTATTTATTATTTAACTATAGCCTTAAAAGAAGGGTTAGGTATTTTCCCCGAAAAATGGACAACAAAGCTTGAACATAATGGCTTAGTGTTTATTCTTTATTGAAGACCAAATTTTGTTGGACTGAGGGATTCGCATGTTTGTGACATATTGGTGTAGTAATTGGCACTATAAACATGCCCCCATGAGACAAAAAAACACGGAGACATAAGAAGTTTAGGTTCCCAAATATCTTTCAAAAAGCTCTATTCAATTTATTTTTTTGGTCTTAACTTGAGCTATACCTTTACATGTTATTTATCAGTTAAGACGTGTGGATCCCTTTATCTATCCAGCCCTGTGTTTGAGTTATCTTCACTCAGCTGGTGCAGGCCACTGATGAAAACTCATAATAACATGTATTGGTGTAGCTTAAGAATTGGTTGTCCATTTATTTCTTGGACTCAAACTGTCAATATGGCATGCATATTTTAATGCTCTTTTCCCTTCAGCTCATGGAAGACCATTCAGTTTTTGGCAGTGAAGAAGAGGGTGATGGCCCACCAGATGTTGATAGTGATGATGACCTCAGTGATGTTGATGACAAAAAGTTGGATGAAGAGGTACTGGAAACTGGATTGTTTCACAGTCATTTTCAAATTTAGTCATAACATATTTATTCATTTTGATCTTCTTTTTTTTTGTCAAAAGAATTGCATCCTCTAAATGTTTTTGTTGTTTGCATCTACAGGTTGAAGGTTCGGTTGATGAAGAGTCAACAAAATCAGATGAGGAGTATGATGATCTAGCAATGCAGGATGTGCAAGAAAATGAGTATCCAGCTGACATAAAGAACGATGAGGGAGAGGAAGATAAGTGGGAACCCTTATCTGATGAGAAATACAGACAGAATCTTGAGCGATTCATCAAAAGCACGGAAGATCTTTTGCCAGGGAGCCCAAGTACTTTGAACTACTTGCATATCATGAAAAATGGAAAGAAAGTGGCCTCTACCAGCCATGTGAGAATGAGGAAGCGATCACAAAGTATTCCAGCATTCCGTGAGCATGGATCCGTGCTCAACGGTCTCATTCCCTCAACGGGATCATGATGTGAATTCGACAGAATGACTACTAGTTAATTTCTAGATGAAATGGACAGAAGAGGTGATACTTTGAGTGGTAAAGCTGGGTTGTGGTCTGTGTTGTTGATGGCAATCTATGTAAATTAACATATTATTCTCTGGTGCATGAAGTTGAACTGTGGATCAAATGAAAACTGAAAAAGAAGAGTCACCATCATCAGTGGCCGGATGTGGCCGATATGATCACTACTGGTCCGAATGCAAAAACAGCCTCTGGGCTTGTGGCCCTACAAGGGGCCCGCAATCCCTGGTGGGGCAGGAGGTGGGAGGACAGACCCCCCCTGTAACCGTAGGGAAAGGATCTCAAACCGGTCATATATTAGTTATTCCGGCCCCGGACGATGCTGGTTGTCTGAGAGTCACACTCTTCACGCGTCCATCACCACTCACAAACGCATAACCCCCTCGAGCAGTTTTTTTTTTTGGAGCCAGCGGGGTCTGCCGCGGGCCTTCGAGCAGTTTCACTAATCCGGTAGATTAGGATTTGCATGGATGAAAAATTAGTTGATTTGTGAGCAGATAGCACGTGTTTTATTTTTCATTGTAATTTGTAGACAATTTTAATTATTTAATATAAAATAAATATTACATATAATAAAAGCAATCAAAGTTAATCACCATCTTGAATTTTGATGGTACTACTGTATTTATGTTTTGACCAGTTGGAGGTGCAAGTTATTTAGTCCCCAATGAGTATGGAAGTTAAACAAACTAATTAAATTAATATGAATGATCATGATTTCAAAAATCGTGTATTTTAAATGTCAAAATTAATAATCAGTAAAAATGTATTAGTGCCTACTTATTTTGTATATAGTGAATCTTTTGACAGCCAATAAAATGTATTATCAGTACAAGAATTAATAATCCAAAGTAGACGTATCGCTAATTCAAATCTCCGAGATACATAAATGATTAATACAGATTTATTTTAAAACAATTGTATCAATTATTGTTTATTTCGCTATCTATCTATCTGGCAAGTCTGTTTTTGGCTAGAGAAGAGAGAAGACTTTTTCCGTGTATTCTGACCAAGGCTTTCCGTGTCAGAGTTGATCGCCCTTCGTTTTCCTCCCGTTATTCAACTGTTGATTTCTCCGTTCTTTCTTTCTTTCTTTCCAGGTTCAGTGTTTATTTATTCCATTGATTCGGAGGAGAATCTCGCTGAGCCGTCTGCTCTGCGCAACTCCTTCCTTGACTAACTCTATTCGTAAGTCACCTCGATCTCTCGCTCGCTCGTTCAATAAATTGTAGGGTTTATATATTTGTTGGTATGAACTGCCTGCCTGGCTTTTATTCCTTTACCTTCCTCCTGATCCACTTCGAATAGAATGATGTGATGTCAAGCCAGTTTGTGTTGCTGCAATTGGTTTTCCTGTCAAGTTGATTTGATTAAATTACTGCTGTTTCGTTGAAATTGGTGCCATGTTCTTGCTATTTATTTAGCTTAAGCCGCCGGATATGAAGTAGCATCATACTTTTCTCAATCATGTTTGGATACCTACCAGCTCGCTCAATATATTCTTCTAAAAATGACAGCCCGAACTACTTTTTTTTTAGGCTTTGTTCCTGAGTTTTGAGAGTAAAGGAGAAGAGAGGAGAAGAAAATAAAGGAGAGGAAAGGTGGAAAATAAATGATGTTACTGTTTAGAGAGAATTTGGAGTGGATGGAGAAAAAATATAACAAAATTACTAAATTGTCCTTGTGTTGAGATAAATTAAAGGATACGTGAGTGTAAAATCGTCATTTTCACCATTTCATTTCCCATCCCTTCCCCTCCCCCTCCAATTTGGGAGGAAAGGAAATGTGGGTTTCTATCCTCCCAAATCCCTCCAAACCCCTCCTTAAAAAAAATCAGGAACAACACATTTCATTCCCTTTCTCCTCCATTTTGTCATTGTATTAAATGATATTGTTTTGCACAAAGAAGACAGTGTTTTTTGATACTCAATAAATACTATCACTCAACAAATTTAACAAGATCAACTGTATTAAATGAATCAAATTCAGTTAGTCTTATATGACATCCTGAATTAATATAAAAAAATTCTTTTGCACATTTTTAAACAATTTGGTAGTTCAGACTTCAATTGAGGAAACGAGTGGAGGACTCTTTTAGTGTTTTACCCTTTTGTTATGATGGATGGTAATTCAAGGATTGTGAATGCATCTTAGTATGTCTATTTGTTTCTTGTAATGGCAATGATCAGCCATTTTTTCCTGATTTGAATTTTATCTACTTTACAAAAGCTTCTTGCAGCCATGAAAACTCTTTAATCTCTTGATTGAACTGTTTGCTAATACTCAGCCGGTATGCTAATAGTCTGCTTTATTGCTAGTAGTCTGCTTGATTGAACTGTATGCTAATACTCCACCGGTAACTGTCCAGAATGGCAGTATCTATTCCGCTTATTTGGGATTTAGTGCCTCTTTATTTCACACAAGCTATTGACATTGATGTAGTGATTTTGTTACAACATCACTAATCTGAGTTCTTGGAACTTTTTCAAAACTGCTCATCTTTCCAGTCTCCATTTATCATAGTTAAGGACACCGGCCCTGAATGGACATGAATAGCCAGTACGGTGAAACTCACGTAAGCCATTAACCCTCTTAACAGTAAAATTAAACTCTACATAAGCCGTAAACATTTACCGTTTATGTATGAAAATATGTATGTAATAATGTTAAAAAAATTGCGCTGCAGGATGAGGTGACTGTACCGGGATTCGAATCACCAAACTCTCCAGATGCTAGTTACAACAATGTCTCTGATTTTGGGGATGAGGCGCGCGATCCACCTCCAGTCCCTACCCATCTGCAGCACACGCTTCTGCATCACCCTGCAACCAAAGACTCACCCTTGACTCTTCCGCTGCCGCAGCATGTCACTCTCAACCACCTCTACATTGAAACCAAGGACGGCCCACATTCAGGAGTGGCTCTCGGGCTCACCCACCGCTTTCTTTCTAAATTCGTCACTGTCGTGCTTTATAAAGCAGGCCGTACAGGTGGAAGTTCTAGCAACAGCAGCTGATATTGTACTAGTATATCACGGCCGACCGTATTTTTCCAGGACCTTCTGTCTCACCAATCTCCTACTCGTAGGAATTTATCAACTGAGTGATCAGGCGGCGCTGAAAATGTGCAGCTTGTTGTCTATTTATGAGCAGCAGGCGCCCTTCCCACTTTGATCATTTCCACAACCAGAAGATTGAAAGCCTTCGTGCAAATTTGTTACATACGCTGAGCATCAAGCCAAGTCAATACGCTAAGCAATCTTTGCTCTTAGGGTCTAATATAATAATGTTCTGGCGTCTGTCGCCCTCCCGTATCGGTTCGGTTTGGTTCAGTTTGAAATCGGTCAGTTCAGTTCGGTTTGAAATATAAAAAATTTGTTCGGTTTGAAATGGATCCGGTCCGATTTGAAATGTCGGTTCAAAACCAATCGGTTCGGTTTAAAATGTTAAAAAACTACTTGGTTTGAACAGATCGGTTCATTCCAGTTTGAAATGTTAATGGTTTGGTTATGATTTCAAATTTTAAGAAATCGATAACTAATAATTTGGTTCGGCTTTTAATTTTTCACGAACCGAACTGAATCCGCCGGGTACGTTCCCTAGTTTCATAATATAAGGAAACAGAGTCCATGACATACTACATACTGCAATTAGCAGTTTGAGAATGCTGTTTAAACTCGCACCATTCTCCATACCATACATGTTCCATGAAAACAAAGAAAGTGAACAAATGACCCTGTACCACTGGAGAGAACTAGACATGCCTGTCCTCTACTCCGCGGCCTCGGTCTTCCCTACCCATGAAAAATAGCAAGCGAGTGCAATGCTGTCCTGGGTCTCCGACAATCATAATTGGAACTACTTCAAGGATCCATTCAAAATGTAGTTATGACTTGCTCCCTCTCAGGTTTGAAGATGAGACTGGCATGCTCGCAGCCGTCTGTTTCAGTTTGATAAACCAGCCTTGCTCTTCAGGTGCTCTTTGAAGTCCATGATATCTCCCCCCCATCGGCTCACAGTCTGGTTCTCACACACCCATATTTCCTTCGCAACTTGATTGATGAGCCTGAAATCGTGACTGACAAGGACCAGCCCGCCATCCCATTCATTCAGCGCCTGCGCCAGGGAGTCAATAGTCTCAATGTCCAAATGATTAGTCGGTTCATCCAGTAGCAACATATGCGGCTGTCTATAGGCCAGCCACGCGAAGATCACCCTACTCCTCTGGCCATCCGATAAATTCTTCATAGGCATGACCTGCGCCTTCCCTGAAAGCCCAAACTTCCCTATCGCTGCTCTCATCCTCTCTTCTTCATTTCCCGGGTACTCTTTTATCATGAATTGGAGAGCAGACAATTCCAAGTCAAGCTTCTCAGCTAAGTGTTGATGAAATTGGGCGATTTTCAGGTGGTTATGTCGACGCACCATGCCATCCAAAGGAACCAAGTCTCCAGTCATCAGTTTCAAGAGGGTGCTCTTACCCGCACCATTGGGTCCAACCAGCGCTATTCTTGAATCGAGGTCTACGCCAAAATCAATATTCCTGTAGATGAGGTTCTCAGGTGTGTAGCCAAACGAGACTTCAACAAACTGTAGAACTGGCGGCGGAAGCTTTCCCACATCAGTGAAACGGAAGACCAAAATCTTATCTCTTGCCACCTTCTCGGTCAACCCACCTCGCTCCATCTTAGCAAGCGTCTTTTCTTTGCTCTGTGCTTGGCGAGCTAGTTTTGCCGAGCCATGACCGAAGCGGGCAATGTACTCCTTCATTGAAGCAATCTGTTCCTGCTCCCACTTGTACTGTTTCATTTGGTTTTCCTCCAGTTCAGCACGGGTTTGAACATACTGGTCAAAATTACCAGTATAAAGTTTGAGTTTCTTGTTCTGCATGTGGATGATGTTTGTGCAAACCCCATTGAGGAAGTCTTGCGAATGAGATATAACAACTAAAATACGATCAAATTTCTTCAGGGTCTCCTCCAACCAGACACATGCTTCCAGATCTAACACATGGAAAACCAAGCAAACAGATAAACTGCATTAGAACAAAAACCCTACGCTTACATCACATCTTGCGGTCAGTTAGTAATACAGTGATTCGTATTCCAGGCTTCACACCATTTGACAAAATAACAAGTTGATGGAATCGACACTCACCAAGATGATTAGTAGGTTCATCAAGTAAAAGAATGGTTGGATTCATAAATAATGCACGTGCCAGTGCGATTCTCATTCTCCAGCCACCAGAGAAATCTCTAGTTTTTTTAGCTTGCATTTGCTTGTTGAAACCAAGACCAAATAAGATTTCAGCAGCACGCTTCTCTGCAGTTGATGCATCCAAGGCATCCAGTCGCTCATATACTCGCTCCAATGCCTCACCACCGCCATCATCCTTAATTCAACAGCAATGAAGTTAACAATCGTGACAAGAAGTGAAAGATAAGTCTAGAAAAGCAATACATGCACATACCTGAGCGGCTAGAACTTCAGCTTCCTTTTCCAACTTTAATCTCTCCTCGTCGCAGCTAATAACAGCTTCAAGTGCAGACATGTCAGATGCTTCAATCTCCCTGGTTAGATGATATATATCCATGTGCTCTGGGATTGGAAGTTCCCTCAGACCTATTGCTGTGAGAAGTGTAGATTTTCCGCAACCATTTAATCCCAGTAAACCATAGCGTCTGAAAGTAAATAATTTAACATCTGAGTGATGGGCTAAGAATCGGATAAACCAAAGCAGGACAGGTTGAATTAGCATACCTTCCGTAATTGAGCTCCAATTCAGAGTCGACTATAAGATCATGACCGTGGAAGGTCACTGAAAGTGACTCTATCTGCAAAAAAAAAAAATTTGAAGAAAGTCGATACCAAAAGTTTAAGATCAACCCAAGAACTTTCTTGGCAAGCTAAATTTGCAAATATATCAATGGCATAGGTCAAAGTCTCATCTCTCCTCATAAAATAGAAGCAAGTTGCGCAATAGTGTACAATTCAGATATTCGACCAGAAGAATTCATCGGAGAGACATCACCACAAGCAGGTTTGATTTGATATGGACTACAACCAATAGATTACAAAAGAAAATGAAAATATCAACGAAAGCAACAGAAAATCTGTGGAGCTCTGACGATGTAAAAAATTTATGTTGCACGAGCACGGAAGGAAAACAGAAACACAAATCAGTAAAGATACAAAAAACCGGTAAAACCCGTCAGAAACGTTGCGCAGGCCGTTATTTAAAACTTAAACGTGGCTTTTACCTTAATTTATTGACTATAAAATTGAATTTTGAACAATTGCTTAGTATATGAATTTTTTCACCAACAATTGCTTGCAGAGGCCACTCGATTAGGGAAACTATAATGCATATGAATTTCGAACAATTGGGGCACCAGCCACAGTGGCTACAACAAACACAACCATAGTTAGCAAGCATCAAAAGTAAACGAAAACTCGACGTTTGATGCTTCATCAGAAACGCATGTCGTGCCTTACGGTTCTTAGCTGGGATTATTTGGATATCACACCCTAACATAATTCAGTACTCGCTTTCCACATAACTTATGGTGACAAGAATAATATTATTACTAACCGGAAAACAGTGGTCAGATACAGCTCAAAGAATAGTTAATCTCCCATCCAGATTAAGCTCAACCATTCCTGACCAGCTGGTATCATACACCTGATTTTACTTAATCTGATCTACTTATATCCATCAGCCAGTCTGGAACTTAACAAATCAGCATTCAATTACAGATTAAAGCCACAATTTTGAAAACCTGAATGATGCAACAAGCTAAAGCTAAACCAGCCTCGATAATGAATAATTTAATAACATAAAAAAGGCAGTAATTACCCGAATATCCCTCGACAGAGGATGAGAGCAGAGGACTCCCGTACAGGTACGATCCGAAATCTGTAGCGCGGACACTCCGTTGGTCACCTTGTCAAGGTCATTCTGCGACTCGGCTACCTTGGAAGACGACGATGCCGCCACTTTTCCTCCTCGCTTCGCTGCAGCCGCAGCCTTCTTCTGCGCGGCCTTCTTCTTGCTCGCGTCCGATACCATCTTCAATCCAACATCAATAAATTCAGGCGGTCAGGCACCGACACAAACCAGTCCGGGAAAAAAAAATTACTGCAAAAACGACGTTTCTGAGTCTGAAAATTGATACCTCGAAGAATTGAACTCCGATTGCGGGCAGATCGGAGGTGATCGGAGAGCGGAGCTTCGACGGATTGCTTGGTGGAGCTGCGGTAGCGAGGAGCGTGATGCGAATTGGATGTCGAGGTGTAGAGTGGAGAGCTTTCGAGGGTTTTTTTTATCTGGTGCAGATGTCGATGTTGGGTATATATATGAGTTTGTGGGACGAAAACGAACCACGTGTCCTCCTCCGATTTCAAATAGGTGGGGTGTCAGGACGCAACACCAGTTTTGTAAACGACGTCGTTTAATCACGATTCCCTTCTTTTTCGAATGTCGAAGCAGAAAAGTATACATCCAGTTCGATTTTAGAAATCCCAATTCTAGTCCCTTAGGCTGTGTTTGGTTTAGGGAAAATTTCGAGGAAAATAAAATTTGATGGAAAATTTAGAAAATTCATTGTTTGGTGTAGATGAAAAATAGGAGGGAAAGAAAATTAGATGGAAAATTTGTTGGAAAATGTAATTCTTGTCTCTAACAAATCAATCCAATCAAATTCAATGTATCTCAAACAAATAATCAATTTTTAAACAAATTCAATGTATGAAGTGATGAAATGTTGATATTTTTGACATATTTTTCCATAAAACTTTCTATGATCATGGAAAATGAAATGGATTCCAAACAATTTTCCTTGACATTTTCATAATGAAACCAAATAAGGAAAAATTAGATGGAATCCTCCAAGAATTTCATTTCCTTTCTATTTTCCCTCAAATTTTCCTTTCCACCAAATTTTTCTTAAACCAAACACAGCCTTAATTATTAAGAAATCTAAATTTGGTCTTCGAAAAAATGATCTTCAAATAGGGCTGCAAGCGAGCCGATGTATTTGCGAGTTGTTCGCGAACCAGCTCGGTTAGTACTCGGTCAAAATTCATTTATTAATAAACGAGTCGATCACGAATAACAATTATAAGCTATTATAATAAACGAGCTGAACATGAGCAAGGGGTGCTCGCCTCGTTTATTTTCGAGAACAAGCTCGATAAGAAGTTCGATAACTCTATTAAAAAGATCGAGAACTTACCGACTTAAGTTTGAATGTAACTTAAATACAAACATGTCAATCAATCGTAATAAGAGTTAAGAATTCAAAATTAGTGCAGATGATTACAATAATTAACATAAATTCTGCCTAATGTAAATGAAATTGATGTAACTTATGTCTATCATTTGAGCCAAATATGAACAAATGAGGTATTTGACTCATTTAAAAATTCCATTGAAATTCGTTTACAGTTCGTTTAGACTCGACGACGAACTTTTTTATAAATTTATAAAGTTAATAGTCTATAAAGTAAGATTTTTTAACGAATAACTCATTTAAAACTCGTTCGAACTTTTTTAAACACTCGTTTATCGTATATATTATATATTATATTATATAAATCCAAATGCTCAAATAAAGCTCGAGCTCGGCTCGAACTCGTTAAAATTAAACGAGTCGAGCTTGAACATGTATTTTAAAAGCTCGTTAATACTAGGCTCGAGCTCGAACTCGTAAAATTTTAAATGAACGAATATGAACACTTTACTACTCGGCTCGACTCCACCCCTATCTCCAAAATAGAGGTGATGAAGTTTCTAGTACTCACTCTGTTATCTTTTATATGTCACATAATCGAATTTTTTGTCCACTTTTACTTGTCACTTAACAATTTTCGATGCATATTTAATATCAATTACTATCTTAAAATATCAAACATTATTCATTTCTTTATTATAATCAATAAAAAATCATTCATCACCAGTAATAATTTATCAATTTTACTTTTCGCACGAATTTAAAAAAAAACATCAATCACCTATTCATTAAATTGTTCAACCGCTAATATTAACTTACTACTCAAATTAATATGTATTAGAGTAGTAGATATTCTTATTCACATGATAGAGCAAGCATTAACATTGTCGTCGCTGAAAATACTGGGCGCGTGGAGATGCTCCACTACGTAACCCGAACTGGGAATGTGACCGTAAATGGGCCCGTAGTAATCCATCAGCGCCTCCATCATTTTGTTCACTTCTGCACCACCCTGCCCGCTGCTGCTGCTGTTGTTATTGTTGCACTTTTTCTGCTGCTGCTGCTGCTGGTGGTTTCCGCCTCCATTGCACTGCTCGTCAGCTTTGTCTTTCTTGGCCGGCAATATTTCTGCAGATCGCTTCATCTTCTTCTTCAGGCGCGCCTGCACCACTTTGGGGTCCACCGCGCCTCGTACCGTCACCACATCTTTCTGCCTATCCATCTCCACCGTGTGAACCCCTGCCGCAATCGAAGCCCAACGTAACACACACATTGCTTAATCTGAATATGAATAGCTAGCTAACATGAAAGATTGAATTAATGGCTCAAGCAATAATCCACCTTTGGTTTTGGTGATGATGTGGCGAATGCGCTCGCAGCAGCCGTCGCAGTGGAGGCTGATTTTGAAAAACGCCGCAGTTACCGGTGGCTGGTAAATGAAGTGGAGATCCATCAGACGGAAGAAAAAATTCATTTGAGCAAAGAAAGCAGCAAAATATATAGTGAATGTCGTATTAGTAGTGCCTCTTTTGGCTTGTTTTCGTTCTTGTTATTCTTCTCTTGCTTGCTGTCGTCTTTCTTGGGCTGGGGAGAGAGGAGCTCGATTTTCTTCTTGGTGCTCTTCTCCATCTTCTTGTGGAGCTTCACCGGGTCCACTTTTCCGATCACTGTCAGCTTGTTCTTATCCGCCTCAACCTTGACAGCCTCAACACCTGCAGTATGTTACGTTAAACCTCATCAACACCACCTTCGTTTCAAAGCGATCGATCGACTGGTGGAGCTCTCTCAAACAGCAACATACCATTCGACGGAGAAACATGGAACAGGAAAATGTAGCCAGAGATCCAGACGCGAGAAACGTACGTACCGCGGTATTTACGAGCACATCTGAAGATTGAGGTCTCGCAGCCCTGGCAGTGGAAATGGACTTTCATCACCACAGTCACCGTCGCAGTCACCTCGTCCTTGTTCCTCTTCCCTCCACTTCCTCCATCGTTCTTCTTCTTCTGATTCTCGACGAGATTGTGTTGCTGCTGTTTCTCACAGGCGGCGACGTTGTTTTGCTGCCGATCCACCAGAGCCAGAGCGAGAGGCGGAGCGCCTTCCATCTGCATCAACTGAGAACAATAAGCATCATATCTCGATCAGCTTCGTATGCTAGAAACGAAAACGATAACAGATTTCGAAGACGATTACACCTACCGAGCCGAACTTCATTCTGAAGTCGGCGTCCTCCCTTGTTGTTTGCTTGCTGCTTTGTTCCATGGCGATGAAACCAAAAGCAGATGAAGGAAAGTAAAAAGCAATGATGCTTCGAGCAGGAAGTGGCGGATGGATGGAAGGCAGCAGATAATGATGGAAGAGAAGAGAGAGTGGTGGTGAGGTGAGGTCAGTGCATGAAGGAGTGTGTGGATTATGGATATGGCGGTTGCTGTGAACTGTGATTCTGTTTCTGGTGTGAGGAGAGAGAGCGGTGCCTTGTATGCCGTTGGGCCTGGGCCTGAGCCTTTGAAAGCCCAAACATATCATCCGCGTACTTATTTTCTTTCTGGCCATTTCTGCAAAACAGCGAGTGAAGCGTTGGCAGCTGATCGGGGGTTGGCGATGGACCACGAGCGGCCGACGACGTTCACCCCTACGGTAGTGACTGTTAGTGGCAATTTTTGTTCCTCAGCAGTGCAGTACTTCCGGATAGGGATGGTCCATTTATGAAGGATTGATGTGCTGCATTTGTAGTGAGAAGAGCATAGCCTCAGACGCGGAGGTGATTGTGGCCGTATGATTTGACAGAGCTGCAAAAGCATTGTTGGGCTGGTCTGCTGATGAGCTTTTCGACTTCGCCAAGGACCATCCTTCTGCAGCAAATTCAGCTTTTTCCCTTCATGGGGTCACCCGGCCTTTCTCTTCTATATGATGGAATGTAATGCCCTGCATTTTTCATGAGATTATTGAACAATTTTGCTGCTTTTGCTTCTCATACAGACATGATTTTACAAGAGCTCATATCGTAAGCATCACCATATGTCAACAAGAAGATTTTGAGGGTTGTATATACGATACATTCAATACAGCTTCGGAAGTGTGATGATTCACAACACGGATACATACTCCATTCCCAGACTACTAGCTCTTTAATTAGAATTAGAATTAGATATAGCTTCCGCTGTTAAGCACAGGCTGGTGAAAATTGGCATAGGTGTCCCATTTTCTTGATGAATTGTGGAAGACTAACAAGGTCCTCTACGACCTAACTTTGGCGAGTCGAGCTCTGATTTCTTCTAGCTCTTCCTCATCATCATCGCCTTCGGCAATAGCTTCCTCCTGCGAAATTCAACAAAAATGGGCACGGAGTTTGAATAACTGGTAATGCGAAAACAGATACATTAAATGGAGCCTCTGACCACTTTAATGATTTTCGTGCTTACTTCTTCTCTGGAAGATTGAGCTGGTTGCTTCACTTTCTCCTTCCCAACTGCTGCTGGAAGCTGTGCTGCAGTTTCACCAGCTATCGCACTCAACACTTTGTCAACTTCTTCATCAATCTCGTCTTCAATATCTTCTGCATCCAATGCTGAATCAACAGCATCGTTGACAAACTCCTCAATAACCCCAGCCTGCATACCAGGATATTACTTCATAGAAACGTAAGCATAAGGCCAGCAGTGAAAAAAAAGAGCAAACTATAAAATCTAACAAATTATCAATTTCTATAAATAACTAGAACACCCCCATTAACCAACACAATTTCTTCCCGGTTGAAAAAATGGTAAGAAGCAAGCGAACCTTGGTCATCTCTTTGCTGAACTCCTGCATCGTGACAGCAACTTCGGGAGCCTTCATTAGATTATTGACCAGCTTCATAACTTCGGCACTCTTTGACAAATGACCCACCGTGCGGGCAACAGCTATAAAATAAACAGTAGGCTACTAAAATAGAAAAGATAAGATATGAAAAATATAGTACAAGAAGCAAGTCCCAAGTCCCCAACCTGCAGCAATATAAGCTCCTATGCAGACTACAACGTTAACAAATATGAGAAGCCATTTTGTTTCAATTGCGTCTTAATATTACAACTTTAAGGGAAAACCTATATAAGGGAAAAACCCTAAATGAGTCCCGAACTATCGTCATGTACCCAATTACGGTCAGAACTATCGAAATGTCCAAAAATGGGCAAAAAAAAAATTTCACTAATTTAAAATGTCACATTGGGTTTGATACATTAAATACAATTGATCTATCAAATTTGTTCAGTATTAGAGTCGGTTTAATATGAAATTTATGAGTTTCTTTGTGTACACATAACGATGTTATTTAATTTGATGACAAAATAACGTAGTTTTAGCATAAGAACATAAGTCATATAGTATTATTAGTTAAAAAATGCAATTGTAAATTTTATTTTAAAATAAAAGTCCCAAAAATTATTTTTTTGCCCTTTTTAGACATTAAGATAGTTATGACCGTAACCGGGTAAATGACGATAGTTCGGGGCCCCATTTAGGATTTTTCCCTATATATAATGATCGTTTGTAGATTGAATATGCCATGACAAAAAAAAATAAACGCCACGAAGTAAAATCAGTGATGAAGAGATCCCTACCAACACTCTCTCCCAAGTGCATTGATATAGAGTTCAGCTGCGCTTTATTTTCAAAGAGGCGATTCACTGTTCTTCTTGATCTGACAATTTCTTTCGCAAGTGACTGGAGTAAGATACAAAATAGTAAAGAGATTGAATAGAAAATGAATTACAGGTTTAAGTAATGTCACTTTCGTTTATATGTCTACAAGTTAAAGAAACTATCAGAGAAGCAAAGGCAACTGTTTCCCCATCTTTCAGGGTCAAGGGTGCAATATAAGATGATAGTCGATTTACTATAGTATTTTCAGGATGGGCTAAAAGACATCGATCGCTTACTGATTACCTCATATCACAAAGAATAAAAATATCCTCAACACATGGAAGTGTCTTGAAATGTTTCAATGAAATAAGTAATAAATCACTGGAAAAAAAATCACAATACGTAACAAAACATAATAAAAAAATAATTAGATGAGGCACTATTATTTAAACTGTTGATGCATGATAGCCACACAGAAACTATTATAGTGCTTTACACATTGTTTATGTTGAGTTATGTCTTGCATCATTATTAAGGAAGTCTTGAGTTTATAAAAATTTTGTTTAATTAGGATTTTCTAATATTTAGAAATCCTAATTTTGTTGGATTAGAAATCCTATTTGTTTTAAGATTTTTCTGTAGCTTATATAAACCTAATCAAGGATTATTTGAAAGGCGGATTAGAAAGTCATAAATTTTCTGTTGTATTCTCTTCATTGAAGTAATAAGATCCTTGTCTTTGCACGTGGACGTAGGTCACTACGACCGAACCACGTAATTCTTGTGTCTTTGTTTATTCTCATTCGTTGTTCTAGTCAATATTTCCTGCCCTACTCTAACAATTTATTTAATAATGAATCATGCCAAATAAAAAAAAGTAATAAAATGAAAAAAAAAAGATTAAATGATAAAAACCAAATAAGAGAACAAAGACGGCAACAAAAGGTCTCAAACCTTTGTTTGAGGGAACTCAAAACATCTTCACCATTAAGCCTCCATGAAATACATCATCAAAGTTGCAAAATAGAATATTTAGATTATTCTAAAAAAATCCTGGGTGAAGGTGAGCCAGGGCCTGCCATACTAGCCTTGTGCTAGTTCCAAACGTGCATGTTATGGGGATGAAAGGGACCATACATGTGCAACATAAGGCGAACTTGCCAGCAGAAATCCAATAAAAAATAAAAGATATGGGGAAGTTCCAAGATACTTCCCATATTTCGAATTGTAAGTTACAGTTTTTATTAATAGTAAAATTGTATGAATGATAGAAAAAAACTTATGAACAACTTCAAAAGCTATTTATAAGTAGCACATAAACAGGACCATAATATCCCCTGGCCGATCACATTTTCTACTTGACAAATAGAGCACAGCTAAATGCTGTGATTTTCCCCAGCGAAGCACCTCCCGCTTGAAAGTTGCTAACAAATCAGATACTGACAAGTGACAACTTCCCTTCCATACCCAACAACATGCCCCCTAGTTACTGTAACTAAACACCTTAAGCTCATCACAACTCTATCTATCTAACAACACCAATAAGACTGAAGCAGATGAGAGATCCTTCCTAAGCTAATAAATCTATGTATCTCAGAAATGAATATGGCCTACAATAAAATAACACCTAGGCTGGTGATGAGAAACAGTACCTTGGCAGAGCCCATGTCGTTTCTCTTAGCAGCATCCTTGATTGCCTTCTGCACATTCTTCTCCTCCCTCTGAATATCTAAACGAACAAAAGAAAAGCTCAATTTCTCGCATAAGTAAAAAATCCCAATTAAACTAACCTAGAGAGGTATGAATGAAACCTATGCAAAGAGAGAAATTGACCTCGGATTTGACGCTCGATATTGCGACACTCTTGACGAAGCTTCCTCTGCCAATCCCTCAGCACCTGCTGCGGATTCGGCTTTGGCTTGATGATGTTCATCACTTTCTCCATCTTCCTTTCTCTTTTCTCGATCCAATTCGACACCAATAATTATCAAAAACACGATTGAGAGACCACCAAGATTCCCGTAGACGATGATGGGATGATACGGTTTGGGATTGGCCGTGTATTGAGTTGACCAGATTCTGATCGATGATCGACCCCTCCGTGTTAAGAACACGCTGGTCGCGATCGACGACAAGAGTCAGGAACTGGATTCGTCATCCCTCTGACGATGGATGGGCTTTTGTAAATGGGCCTCGGCCCATAATTTTATATGAGCTTTATTACATTTGGGTCGGACCAATTTTTGTGATCCGATCATCGCGGCCCAGCCACGACCAATACGTCTTTGCCAATTGTCCAAAGACGCAGGAAGCTCCACTTAATAAAACGACGACGTACCATGCACAGTAGCATTTTCTCCGGACACTGCATCGCTGAAGCAGGAGATCCGCAGATGTAACATCCTGAAACTGAAACACGTCCACATCTTCTCTGGCCTTTTTATTGTATCTATGCGCGCGATTTATTCTCATTCATTTCTATTTCAACATTCCTGATTTGGACAAATTTGTTACAAATATAAAATTAAAATTAATCAACCCCAACATTTTATTTTCACTGGTTCATTACTTCTTGATGGATTTATCCAAATTAACAAAAGTGGGAAAAAATTAATGTGGATAAACTAACTTTTTCTTTTGCATAGATGCAATAATAAATATCCATAAATCGATAAAACAAATCAAATCAAACCAAACCGATAAGTTCAGTTTGGTTTTGAGTCTAGGTGATTCAGTTACGATTTCAATTTTTTTAAATCCGACACTCGGTTTTTATATTTTTTGAACATAACTGAACCGAACCAAACTAAACTATTTCACTATATTTTAAAACATATATATATTTTTGATTAAATATATAATATAAATTAGTACATCCGTATTAAAAATATGGTTTGATTAGGTTTACTTTTATGAAACACGGAGTTCGTTTCAATTTCAAAATTTTCCAACAGATTGCACCAGCTCGCACGTAGATACCAAAATGATTCTGGCAGGTCAACCGGATGGATAATTGTTCATCATCTTATCCAGTAACTGATGGATCAAACTGGACGGCATATCATTCGACTTCTCCGTCAATCATTCAGAAACAATCCGATACGGATAACAAAGAAAGATGCGCTCAGAAATGAAAGGACAAGGGGAGATACGCACATCCCAAGCAGCCCTGCTTGCTTGACGCAACACAATAACCATCGCATATGTCATCACATGAATCCCGACCCGCTGGTACTACAATCGGGTCGGGTCGGGTCGGATCCGGGTCGGGTATATTGTTGGGCGGTGGATGTTCTTCTTCTTCGTCCTTCTCAGCCATCTCAGTCTGATATATGATGAAATCATCATTTTCACTTGGTCAAATATTCGAAATGGCTGATTGTTTGTTACTAATCGACCGTCCGTAGAGCGTCATGCTTATGTGTATTTTCAACCTTTTGACTTGTCAGAGACTCAGAGTGATTTGCGGAGAGGAAATGAGGATCCGAAGAGAGAGAGAGAAAACTCATGCTTGCGTGGCATAAAAGAATTGCGGCCAGAAAAAGTAAATGGAATTTTAGGCGGTCCAAGTGAGTCGTTTTAAAGTACAGGGAGTTACTTCGTCACGTACATTGTGGACCAAAATAAATTTTCTATTATCATCTGAAAATTAATGGTGTTAAATTCAATTTATTATTTTTATGAGTTCTTTTTTAATTTTGATCAATCCTACCATGATTTTAATTACTAATATTTTAATTTTAATTTTTTTTTTTACATATGATTAGGACCTCTAATTAGTCTTAATCGACGGACGCAGTTTTGGAATACAACAAATCTGTACCGAAAATCATAACGAGAGGATCCTCACCCAAATTCTTAGATACATGAACGTAAGATTTTTAATTAGTATCAACGACGCAGAAGTAATTAAGCTTATGAGATTAGATTAGTGAAATGATTTAGATAAACGATCACCCCTCATCTGCTTCTTCATGGCATCCCTTTCCAAAATCTGTGACAGAAAATTGTATGTATGCATCAAAAATGGAGAAATACAAATTTTAAAATCCAAAACGATCAGGTTGTGGGTCAAAAAAAGTGTATCCGATCAAAAAAAACAAAAGATTTGCATGTGGTTTAACGATGATAGTGATGTATTATTTTGTCAACTACTAAATGCTATTATATATTATAAACTATTTGGCTGTATTTGCTTTTAAGAAAAATTGGATGAAAATTTGGAAAATATATATATTTTAGATTACGGAGAGTTTGAGAAGGGGATATTATATAAAAAATGAGATGGAAAATTCTAAAGAAATAGAGAGTGCTTGAGCATTTTTTTTCATAAATTTTTACCCCATAACCAAACAAATAAAACTGAGATATAAGAAATTTACTTTCATTCAAATTAACATTTTGACGAATGTATGGTTGTTGGGAATTGATGAGATTTTTAAAGATGAAAATTGAAAAGATAATTAATTTATTTGAAAATTGATTAGAAATAGAAATTATATTTTAGTTATGTTACTATTTTATTATGATTAAGAATCTTATTTGATTTAGTATTAGTATTCTATAAACAGGATGACATTGTAGTCAGTGGGGGAACTAGAAATTTTAATTTGGGGTACAAAAAAAATTAAACTGAATGAGGTATAAAAATAAAAAATATCATATTTTTAAGCTTAATTGAGGGTATAAATTTTTTTTAAGCTGATTGGGGGTACAAAATTAAGAGATATCATATTTTTAGACATAATTGGGGTACAAAAATTAAAAATATATTATTTTTAAACTAATATAGGAATATTTATTCGGAACTTGGGTGGATAGTTGTCCCCGCTGTCCACTCAGTGATACCGCCACTCATTGTAGTATAAAAAACTTTTAAAATTTGGTGGGAGTACTCCAAGAGAATTCATAAGCGATTTTTTTTTTAAGTAGTGTAGATTTTTGGTTAAAGAAAGCATATTATAGAATTCAGTGATCTATATTCAAGAGTACTGAGAGAGACCATTCTTATTATATACATCTATCAATATTAAAAATTGTGGATGTAGACTTTGTTTGAAAGCTTAACCGCATGAAAAAATAGTGTCTTTCGTTCATCTTTTGTTTATATCATTATGTATTTGTGTGTATTATTCGTGTGAGGGTGTCATGTCGTCGTTCCACTGACGGAAAGTGGCGGAAGAGATGAAAGGTCTCCCAACCCTAACAATAGTTATCTTAAGTAAAATAATTAATGAGATTGGCCGCTAAACCATTTTTTTAATTACATGGTTTTGTCTCGAATATAGGATGAAGATTATTTGGTGTTACGTTCATGGTTGTTTGCATGTTGTGCTAGTGACCAAACGTACATTAATTTTTGGACCCTATTTCAAAAACGACATCTATATTTTCAGAATTTTCCGATCAATTTGTGAACTGCCAAAATATATAGATATTCCTCATGACGTATATATACATAGAAGATATTAAAAATTTATTGATATTTTCGGATTGGACCATTGAGCAGTGTTGAATATTCACATATCAATTAGGTTACGATTTTATTTAGATGTAGTTAAATCAAAAATCAATGAAACTGAAAATAGTTTCTAAGACGTTTCTTAAAAAGCGTCATGTTTTGCGTGCTGGAGACAATAGAAAAGTTTCTAGTTTTGAAATGTCGTCTATTATTTATTAATATTTAAATCAATTTATATATATTGTACAAATGTATATAAAAAATTTGTTTCAATATGATAAAATATTCGTGATTAGAATAATTATAAGAATGATTGTAGTATTATATAAAAATTGCCAGATACTGTAACTTTCAAACCACTATGTCAACACTTTATTAATTACTCCCTCTATTCTTTTTTACATGTCACTTAATCGAATTTTTTACCACTATTACTTGTCATTTAACAATTTTCAATGTGTATTTATTATCAACAACTACCTTAAAACATCAAATATTAATCACTTTATTATCATTATCAATAAAAAATTCATTCATCACAAATAAACATCTACCAACATGATTTTTTTTAAAAAAAAAATAACCACCTACTCATTAAATGTGTTCAACTACTGGCATTAACTTCACCTTAATCTGTTCAAATTAATTTTAAACGACATGTATTAGAGGACGGAGAAAGTAACATAACCTACAGCAGTTTTATGTATGTAATGTAACCCTATGCGTCAAATGTCGGATTCGGATCCGATGGAGGTTGCGTCCACACCTCATTTAAATTTAATAATGCTAATCCCGCGCCATAATTGTAGATTAATTAAGTGTGGCAGGAAGAAATATTTAGGGTTGATTTATCAGCCGTGCTGTTGACTGCCACTAGTCAATGGTTTGGAGTAATGGTGGCTTAATTTGATGCTAGATTGGAGCCACACAATGGAATGAATACTGGGAGAAATAGTAATATGGACCGAGTCCATCAAGTTTTTATACTCAGTTACTTTTGTGTTATAAGTTGCTTTCAGAAAAAAAAAAAAAGGAAAAAAACGCATGTCTTGAAATATAAGTTATATAAATGAGTGGTCAAAATAACATTCTTTAAATAATATTTAGAGATTTTAGGATTTCAGTATTTATTGGATTTTTCACGTTTTTTGGGTTTCGTTTTGAAATGCTCTTTTAGATTTTTAAGATTTAGGGTTTCTGAGTTATAAAATGACGTCAATTTCAAATAGTTTTTGAAACATTTTTAAAAGTATATAAATATGAAATTTTGAAACAAAACTCAAAAACACTTAAACATTAAACCCACATTTAGTAGTCGGGATTAAAAGTAGAATAGGATAAGTATTAGTAACACAAAGAGATAGATTTTAGTCTTAAAATCCAGGATTTATCTCTCTAAAATAAATGAAATTATTTATTCCGTTACGATTGGTACCCGAACTCCTACCAACCGCCCTAAAAATTTTATAACTTAGAAACCTTAAAACTTCTTCAAATTATTAAAATGAGGTAGTTATATACCCGTAGAGATTATATATATCCGTAAAAAAAATTACCCTAAAATAAAATTTTATTTTTTAAGATCATTTCGTGTTACTGATGGTATGGATACACATATCAAATTGAATAATTAAAAAAATTCTTGAATATGAATATGAAAAGCAGTGACATTATTATTCATATTGGTCGACAAATAAATAACTACTTATACCGCTGCGGATATGTATGTCGGGTTGGGCGCAAGTCAAATGAATCTATTCAGATTAGATTAACCCCACGGTCGTCGCCTTGCCGCCATTGACATTCTCACATTCCTAACTTTGGTAGACCAGAGACCACCTTGTTCAGATCTTATACTTTTTACGAGGAATGGATTGGATTGGAGCCCGGAAGTGTCGTACAAAGTTAAAGATTATCAATATGCTTTATTAGATTCAAAGAACTCTCTCCCATATCTAAATCATTTGAATAACTAATGATTATAGTGTATTATTTTACGGAATATTATCTTAATCAACAACATCATTTGTTAAAAAAGTAATTATATTTTTTTTATAATTAATCATCATTTGACACGAATGAATTAAAAACTATGTTAAATTATTCGACAACACTCCAAGGTAAATGTCCTAGATTATTGTAAACGAATCAGTTTATGGTTTGATCCGAATTCGACTTAGATAGCATTGGTAATGTACATCTCATTAGAAGCCTACTTGTTAAACCCCTAATAATTCACCACCTGAGAAACACACAGTGGTGAGTAAGCAGAGAGTAATGATTTGGTTCGGTTCGGTTTTTGATAAATAATTAAACCGAATATTTGGTTATCGGTTTAGGAAATTTGAAACCGAACTGAATCCCTAATCTTAAAAAACAAAAATGAATCAAACCACATGATTCGATCGGTTCGATTAATTTTTTTGATGAACTTTATTGACTAATTTAACTAATAAATAATTGATTTTTCATATGAAATCCTAATTTTATTTGGTTTGGATCGATTCGGTTTGAAAAAAATTAAAAACCGAATCAAATCATTAGTCATCAGTTTTTTAAAATTTAAATCCGTGCCAAACCAATAACATTCCAAACCCAATCTATTGGTTCGGTTCGATTTAATTCAATTGGTCAGTTTATTGATTTTTATTTTAGGGGAAAACCTCAAAAGGGGTCCTGAACTATCACCACTTACCCAATTGCGGTCAGAACTACCACGATTTTCAAAAAAGGTGCGATGAAAAAAAATTGGACTGATTTTTTAAAATAAAATTCACCATTACATTCCAAAACTAATATTATTATATAATTTAGATTTGTGTGTGAAAATTATGTCATTTGATTATTAAAAGACATCGTTTTCTTTATGTGCACAAAACAATATAATTTATTTTCATAACTAAACGACATAATTTTCGCACACAAATCTAAGTCTTATAATAATATTAGTTTAGAAATTTAATGGTAAATTTTATTTTAAAAAATCAGTCCAATTTTTTTTTCATCGCACCCTTTTTGAAAATTATGATAGTTCTGACCGCAATTGGTAAGTAGTGATAGTTTATCCTTTATTTAAACAGCCACAACGTCAACCTTACTGTTATAAGTTTTTGTCGGCACTCATAACCACCAATCCTCAATCTCTGCCTTAATTTGCAGCAAAAGTCCCACTCGGCACTATATATATATACATACACTCAGCTACTACCTCTCCAACTCAATAATCACAATACAACTTCATCCACATCTCACAGCTCCGATGGATCAGTTTCATTTCAGCTGCTGCCTCATGATTCTTGCAGCCATTATTGCGGCGGCAATGAGCTCGGTCGCTCACGGAGCTCCGCCTTCCCCCGGCTACTACCCCAGCAACAATTTCAGGGGTGTCAGTTTTCACCAGGGCTACCGGACCTTATGGGGTCCTCAGCATCAGCGAGTCGATCAGAACACGCTCACACTCTGGCTCGACCGCTCTTCAGGTACACCCATCAACAATAATTCTCAGTAGTACGTGATGCCCAATCATCGTATTCACCGGGTGCGTGATTATTCAATATAATGGTGGCCCTGCGCGCAGGTAGCGGATTCAAGTCTCGCAAGATGTACCGCAACGGCTACTTCGGCGCCAGCATCAAGCTCCACCCCGGCTACACTGCCGGCGTCATCACGTCTTTCTACGTAAAGCCCATCAACTTGAAACGCAATGTGATGAGGATTTGATGACTTTAACCTTACTGAGTTTAATTTCTTCGCCTATCTATCGATTTAGCTGTCGAACAGCGAAGATTATCCGGGGCACCACGATGAAATCGACATCGAGTTCCTGGGGACCACGCCCGGCAAGCCTTACACTCTGCAGACGAATGTGTACATGAAAGGTAGCGGCGATGGCAACATCATCGGACGAGAAATGCGGTTTCATCTCTGGTTCGACCCGACTCAGGACTACCACCACTACGCTATCTTCTGGACTCCTGTCGAGATCATGTGAGTCCGAATTGTCTTTTTTAATTCATTTTTTATTACATTTGTTTTAGAAGTTAAATAAAAACCAACAAATTCCGCTAAGTTTATAGTGTTAGAGGTTAAAAAAAAAAACCCGCCAACTTAAGATTCGGTTTGATTTTTTTTATTTTTCAAAAGAGTCGAACCAAACTAAACTATTTAATTGAATATATAGTATAGATTAGTACCTCTATATTATAATTTATATAAAAATTATGTTGTTTATGAAATAAATTAGCAAAAAAATTGATGAAAAACATAAATCACACCGAATCGAACCACATGAATTGACTATTTTAATTTTTGAAGTCAGTGGTTTGGTTTGATTTCAAAATTTACAAATTAATCACAAATAATTTAGTTTGAAGTTTAGACTCTGTTTCTAAGTTTGGAGGGAAAGGAAAGGGAAGGAGAGGAAAGGGAAGAGAAGGAGATGAGAGAAAATGAGAGGAAAGGGAATAAGTGAAATGAGTGTTCCTGAGTTTATGAAGAATTTAGAGGGGATGGAGGAAAAATATAACATAATTACTAAATTGCCTTTATGTTGAGATAAATTAAGAAACACAAAAAGATAAAATCATCATTTTTTATATTTTATTTACCCATCTTCTTCCTTTACCTCCCTCTCCCTCCAATTTGGAAGGAAAGGAAATGGGTTCATTTTCCTCCCTTCCCCCTCTAAACTTCCCTTAAAAAAACTCAGGAACGGCCTTTTTCCTTCTATACCCCTTTTTCTCCTAAAATCAACTCAGGAACACTATCTTAAATAAGAAAGACCGAACCGATTTTTCAAATTAATCACGAATGATGATTTTTGATTTTTCTTGTGTAGCTTTTTCGTGGACGATGTGCCGATCAGGAGATACCCAAGGAAGAGCGACGCCACGTACCCGGTGAGGCCGATGTACATGTACGGTTCGATTTGGGACGCGTCGTCTTGGGCGACTGAGAACGGGAAGTACAAGGCGGATTACAGGTACCAGCCCTTCGTGGGCGAGTACAAGGACTTCCAGATCGGGGGGTGCGGCACGGGCGGCCCCAGCTGGTGCCGCTCCCCGTCCGTGTCCCCATCGGGGTCCTACGGGCTGAGCCGGAAGCAGCTGTCGGCCATGCTGTGGGCGCAGAGGAACCACATGGTGTATGACTACTGCAGTGACCATAACCGAGACCGGTCTCAGATACCCGAGTGCTGAAATTAGACCAACTCGGTCGGGCCGGTTTAATACGGCAATTCGGTTTATATGTATTTGATTTTATGATCATGATTGGAAGCCGGTTGTGTTTTCATGGAGAGATTTGAGATGGGTTGGGGTTTGAAAATCGAACCCAGCATCCAAAACCCTCCAGATAAAAGACATTGATTTTCGTATCCGAGGATTGGATTTTGTAAACATAGTATGGTTATAAAAACCATCAATAAAAGATGGTCGTATACATGCTTGATTTCATTGTTTTCAGGTGGATATTTATCTCAAGGAGCAAAGTCAATTTACTATATTATAAAATCAGATGGTTTCAAAAAATAAAAAAGTACTTTTAATTAATAACTATCAATCAAGTTTTGCCACCTATTAACTAATGAAATATATTATTAATTAATTAAAAGACATGCGCGATTGAAAAACTAAAACTATGTTATTTTATCTCGTTATATTTTGCTTGGTAGTAGTTGATCACAATTCTTTTCCAGGAGCACTAGAAAATAACTCTATGCAGTAATTAAAAATTTTCGTTGCCAATAATAGAAATAATACAAAAATGGTAAGTAGACAATTACGTATTTATAGTGTGTTTGATTTAGGAATAATAAGGAGTAAAGAAAAAGGAAATGAAAAGCGGATTCTTTATTAAATACAATTTTGTTTTCATTGAAAATTTATGAGAAAGTGCTTAAATACCTTTTATTTTGTCAACGTTTTTATCTCATTTTTGTACTAATTTTTCTTCTTCAAGTGTTTTTAAAATTTTTTAAAAAAAAATTTCTCATTTTTTCTCAAACTTTCTGTTGCCTCAAATTTTTCTTAACCAAGCCCAACCTTAAATAAAATGAGAAAGAATCTTTTAATTAGTTTAAGAAAAATTGAGGATGGATCGATTGCAAAACTCAAACCCTGAACTTTGAGCTTAACTATGAATGGGCTCAATTACGTAAAGGAAACTCATTGCAGCCCGTTGAAAAGCCCAGCTGAAAGTGCTTATTTAAGAAGTCGAAGCCTCTTTACAGGCCTTTCGTGAGCCAGCCCCAGTTGTTGATAACTGGTTTCTGACAAAAGCATTAAATAAGGACATGGGTTAATTAATGTGTGAGATTTAAGGAAAAGAGTGTCAATCTCGTGACCAAATGACCAGCCTGGCTCCATCTGTCAGCCCCATTAAAAAACACCCAGCCCCCCTCTCACCTACTTTCATAAAACATCCTCTCAAAAGATGTCCCGTTTCAGCCCCGAATCCAATCATACAACTCATTCATTTCCCACGCACACATCCAAAATTATAAAGGATATTAACCTTTAAAAAATTACATTTTATACAAACTATTTTCCTACATATATTTATTCAATTACATTTATCATTTAACAATTCCAATATGAAAACAATAATTTAATTTTAACGCCCTGAAAACCTAATGTGAAAACAATATAAGCAAAACGACATATGTTTGTCCAATCTCGTATCCAAATTCTATAAAATATTATTTATATTCATCTTTAATATACAAAAAAAAAAATGAACCCATGAAACACCTAACAAATCAACTCACATGACAATCTTAAGATAAGATTTCAACCCATTCAATACTCAACAGATAAGCATCTACCAATTTTTATTTCCGTGATCATCAAGAATACTGCCACCTTGCTCCATCAGACACTCGCATGTTATCCATGTACAAAATTAAGGTAGTGGTGGTGGTGTGAGCACTATACGGATTAGCAGCGTCCGAGGGGTGAGAGCGGCCCCACAAAACCGCACATCCGACCAACCACGTTCCGCTGCGGAAGCCGCTCACATGTCCACTCGAAACCCTCCAACTCCGCTGGCGCAGCGGGCCAGCCACAGCTCAGCCCCCCAATCATCCAACAAAACCCCAGCTGTCTTCCACCACGCATACCCGCCACGTCACATCGCCCACCTGGCTGACAGCCCCCAGTCAGCACACGTGACGTGTCATTTCGCAACACCTTGCCCGAACCCCACTTCTCGGCTGCGGGACCGGTTCCGAAACTGAAGCAGCTCCCGCAGCACCTGCCACGTGGCGTCCCCGTCCGCGACCTCGTCGTGGAACAGTAACGCGTTGGCCACGGCAGGGCGCCAGAGGTTGCGCTGGATCGACGACAGATTGGTGGCGGCCACGTGGTCGAGGATGGCTGCTAGCTTCCCGACGTCGCGCTCTGCGACCGTGAGCGAGATGTCCGGCCACGGGACGGCCGTGGGGAAGGGGAGACGGATGCCGTCCGCGATTATGACGGGGACGCAGCCGAGCACGACGGACTCGACCAGCCTCGGGCTCCACGGCGCCCAGCCGAGCGGACACAGGCAAAAAGTTGACCGCGCAATCTCGGACTGGTATCCAGCAAAACGGTGCCGTTTTAGGTAGAATCTCCTGTCGCGACTGAATTTTTCTAAGATCACCGTCCTCACTCGCCTGAAAGAATTTCAATAATATCAGCGCGTTGAAAATCTCAGAGAGGAAATTTGGTGAACAAAATTTTATTTCTTCAAAAATTGTTTCATTTTTAAAAATTTTCTACTTCTTTAACAAAAATCCAGTTCAAATTTTAAATCTCATTTTAATTCACAAATTTACTTCAAACCAAACACAGCCTTAGCCTTTGCTTACTTGCTGTAAAATCGTCCGCTGATGTTCTTGGGGTGAACTTCCATCTTGCCTCTGAAGAATGCCCAGATATCTCTATCGCCTTTCACCGGAGCTCCGGCGAGGGTCCTCTGAAATTTCCCCGGCGACACATACGGCGGGATGACCACATTGGCAACGTCTTGACACGGGTGACGGTGTTTGACTCCAAACGTCTGCAAAACGATTGAGTTCTTCATGAATTCGGGAACCCCTTCTTCAACCGCCTTCTCCTCCTTCGAAGTTCAAATCGAAACGATTCTTGATCAGACATGGAAACAGGAAAAATTACAAACTTTTAGTGGTTTGCTATGTGTTGTACCATTGCATGGAAGCAGGAGCCGTAATCGTGGGACGCGACGAAGACGTGATCGGCGCCGTTGGTGCGATTCCAGAACGGCAGCTGGGACGAGATGAGCTGCACGGCGGAGGCGATGAGGGGCCGGGCGTGGCCGATGGCGGGAAAGCCGTTGGCGGTGCTGAAGTTGCAGGAGACGTATACGGGGACGAAGAAGAAGTCGGCCTCCCACGGATCGAACGTCCTCACGTCGCTGCTCAGAAGCGCCCTGTGGATGGCGACCTCCGCGGCGAACAGATGGCTCCCGCATCGCTCGTTCGCCAGCCAGTCCGCATTGTAGCTGGGCGGAAGCTCGTAGACGTAAATCTTCAAATCGCCCAGCGCGCCTGCAAACATCCGAGCTCGAAAACGTCAGCATAAAGATTCGATTTTGGTTTGAAATTGTAAGTAAGAATTAATTTTTCATGACACCTGCGCCGGTGCTCTTTTTTAACAACGCTGTGCTGTTGTTAGATTCGAAGAGAGCGCGAGAAGAAACGGTCGCGGAGGCGGAGCCGCCGGGGACGGTGGTTCTGCGGAGCTCCGTGCGCTTGCTGACCAGAACCGAGCTGAAGAAATAGAGGGCGAGGGAGACCCAGACGGCCCATTTGAAGTACCTATAACAACAACCAGGCCTCAAGCCTCTGCTTCTGCTGCTGCTATTGAGCCTCATCCTGACATAGAAGCCTCTGTTGCCGCCCGCTGCTGGTTTCTTGAGCTCCACCATTCCTGCTCATTTAAACAAACCCAGAAACGAAGAAATCATCGAGTTGAAGGGTCAGGGTCAGGAGGAGGTGGGTTAGGTTTGCTTGAAGTGGGTGTGAAGCAAAAATCGATTGAAGAAGAGGACGGAGAGGGTGAAGAAGCAGAAGATGGTGATGATGTATTGATGGCGGAGAGGGTTTGGGTTGGTTTGTTTGTTGGGGTTTCATCATCAATTCTTGTTCTTTTTTAATGTTACAAGCTACCTTAAAATTTTAAGAATAAAAAAATGGGATGTGAGGTGTGGTAGAGGGTTAAATTTGGGGGCTTCGTTAAAAATCCAGATGTGGCGTTGGATTTCTTTAATCTGGTTTGGTTTTCATGGTTGGCGATCGACCAGTACCTGATCATCAATGCGACTTACTATTCTTGACCTGCGTTGTATTTTCTTTTCTTTTTTTCCCTTAAAAGAAGTTATATTATATTCGTGGTATGTTATTCAATTACACATTTTTCTCTATTTTCCTCATTAAGTTTTTTTTGCCCTCTTATTAAATTTTTAAACAAAAAACACTAATATGAGTAATGAAATATCATTATCATTTTATTTGTGTAATTAAAACGATAATGTTCAATTTTATGACAAGAAGATATATAATTTAGCAAACAGTTGTTAACCTTATGCTAACATAAATTAGTTAAGAATTGCAATTGTAAATTTTATTTTTAAAAAAATTTATTTACACATAAAATTGTTAATAACCGGATTAGAGAAAATCTCCACTTGACAATTTAAGAAATTGTAAATTTGGTACCAAATTATGAAAATATGATAGTTTGAGGAAAATATCTTTTTATTTTTAATTTTTTTTTTGGCAGAGAAAGAGGAGAGAGGGGTGAGCTGGATCAGTAGCTCACATGGGTGGCTCAGACGGATGGGAGCGCGACTCGGCGAGGTTGTCGGGCTTGTCGTGGTAGCTTTTTGTTGTGTCGGGTGTTGCTTCGCTTTTTGCTGAGCCAATGTACGGTCGGATGTAGTAACCCGTGGATGATGTCTACTGTTTGAATTGTCGTGCACAGTAGGAGTGCTAAGTATTCTAAATTTACTGAATCCGTATTATTTGGATGACTTTATTATACTTGTATAAAATACAGTTAAAAATTATACATTAAATCAATTTTACTTAAAATGTAATTGTAAGAATTACGGTACAAAAATATTGTCGACCAATAATTAACATATTACTACACATTATCATAACATGTATTTCAATATTTCAAATAAATATCAACGTGTCTAATTGTCTTTCAAAATAATTAAAACGTCAGATATTTCAAAATGTACGAAATGGAAATGCAATTTTCCAATTTGTTCATACCGTTTTTTAGAATGCAGTAGTAGTTGAGGGTCATCTTAATTTTTTTTCCCTTAGTTAATTGCTTACTATATCAACAAATTAGTGGCACGTTTCTTTAAATAATTATAATAAACTATACAGTTACTTGTGAGAAATATATAATCCATATTTGGTTAACTCGTTCGTAAGTTTTAGTGAAGTTGGAGCCTTAAAGTGTTATAAAGTTTATAATATAAACTAATTTAATTTTTTTAAAATATTTAATGTGATATGTTTTTAAATTAGTATTGACAAGTCGATTATTGCGGTGCCATACACGAGCATATATTCTATATGAATTTTTATATACATTGTAAGAGAACCATTAATCTAATATGTTTAATTATAAATGAACCTTAATTATTCATTTATGAGTACATATTTTTCATGTCATTATAAATTTTTTTGTCATATGAGTGCATTTATAAACTCTTATGAATGGAATAATTAGTCGTCATTATTATTTAAAATATGTTGTAGCTGAATTTTAATACTATTAATTGTCGTGCTTAAAATATATATTTATCATCAAATTTTTTACTATTTTTATATTAAAAATGTGATCTTTTATATATTTGCAATCAGGGGCTTGATGGCCTTAAATAAAATTAGTAAATTTAAACACGATCTGTCTAAAACCTAAATTACTAAAAATCTGTCAGGGCATCTATGGGATCCATTGATATTTTACGTCACTTAAATTCACATGTAATAATTTAATAAAATACCTATTTTTTATAATATTTAACTATTGTAATATTAATATCCTATTTAAGTGTACGTAATATATTTAAATATATGGTATTGAAATTGAAATTGATTTCTTAAAATAAAAAAGTACAGAATAAGTTTGATTGATTTCAAATTTGAACTAATTTTTAAATTATTGAATTAAATATTTTAATATAATAAAATATATTGTGTAAGGTCGTGAGTTTATTCACGAACATATGTAAAGACCCTAAGCAATGCAATAAAATTTAATTTCGAAATCATAAGAGGCTTATATGAGGTGACATACAAAAAGTGAATTAAGAAAACCTGGATCAAATGTAAATTTGGATAAAAATATTTAAATATCATTTTCTATAAAATAATATATATATATATAATGATTAAGGAATTATTTTTCTCAAATAGATCATACATCAACTCCACAAATGAATAAACATGTAATAAAAGTAAAGTGAAGAAATTTCTTTAACCTTATCAATTATGTCTACATGTTTCATTTTCATATTAATCATAAAATATACATTCACTATTCAACAAGTTTTTCAGTTTTCCAACCAAACCTTGAGAACCAAATCAAGTATAATTGTTTGTTTGAATGAATTTGTCTTCCACAAAATAAAGACCAAGTCAATTTATAACGACTCCATTTTAGGTGCAATCCACACCTGAGCTGCATTCCCATTTGAAGTTTAGAGATGAGATAAGCGGTTTGTTTTATCGTGGGATATTATTTTTCTTCTCTTGACGTAAAACAGTTTTGTTCGGACAATATACAATGTTTTTAGCTTAAAAATGTCATTTATTGTATGAACAAACCATATACAATAATATTTTAATTCAAAAACGTCTTATATAATTGTCGGGTGGGTTTATACGTTGTTGTTAAAAGCACCATATATAGTTTAGAATTTTTTCAATTAAATAATATTAATTTACGAGGTACATTATAATTAAAAATATCATTTTAACTGTAAATAATTGATTCAATCAAGTTGTAACTGTTTATAGAGGTTTATGTTAGATTTATTTCAATATTAGTGTGAAGAAGTTTTTTTTTTTAAATTACGAGAATGTTGAGATGAATTGACAAATCTCATGACATGTATCTAGCCTACTTTTATATTTACTTTACGAGTAAAGGCACCCGTCGTCCCGATGATTCGGTTCAAAAAAATTAAAAATGGAACCAAATTATTAGTCATTCCTTTTAAAAATATGAAATTGTAAACCAAACAATTTTTTAAAATTTGAAACCGAACTGAACCGAACCGATCGATTTCAAATCGAACCAAAACTGAACTAAAACCGAGCCGACCGATTCGGGAGCGACGGGACACAAATCCTATTCTGTTATAATAGTAGAAAGTGGATGCCCTTAGTGGGAATGTGTGCCGCACTTTTTATTTTAAGAAAATAAAATTGAAAAATAATGATGAATAACGTAATAAAGAATGTTAATTCTGATTAGGAAGTTATAGAATTTGAATTTACAATCTTATAAAAATATTATTGAATTTTCAACAAAACAAAGAGTGTTTAAGCAGTTTTTCATGTATTTTCGATTCTTAACCAAATAAAAGAAAATGAAATAGATTTCATAAATAATTCATTTTCCCTTAAATTTTCTTTTTCCTCAAATTTTTTTCTAAACCAAACACAGTCTTAACCATCCATTCAAATAATGGTATAAGAAATCCCTACTACGTTATCGAGGCTCACTCTCTATGACACTATGTTTTGGTGAAATATTGTGCATCACGGTAACACATAAAATTTGATTTATACAAAATTATTAAATAATAATTTATAAGTTTAGATTTTTACATAGTTATTAAAATCAAAATCGTAGGTTAAACCAGATATATCTTTAATTCTCAAGTCAATCTGTTCAACCACCGATCTAATTGATAGGCAGATTATAACATAATCTAAATTGATTGTAATGTATAACAACAAATGAGCTAGCCAAGTGATGGTGGCTCGACTTGGAGACATAGTGTGCCCAGTTGCTGCAATTTTTGATCGAACTGTCCGGTTTACGCCAGTCCAACTTATAATAAGAATTATTGAACCGAATCAAAATCTGGTCCAACCAATTATTCCGGTCCAATTTTAATAATTATGGATCGTTATTGAGTCATAGTCCACTTGAGTTACGTTAATTGGATAGTTCGTTATGTATGTAATATGTGAGAGTATCTGAAATTGAATATTAAAATTGATAGTTCACCAACAAGGTGGTGGTTTAGTGGTCTTGGATGTTGTCTAATAACTCAAAACTCTTGGATTCAAGCTCTGTTAGTACCGCATTTACGTTTAGATATACGCTGGAAGTGCACGTGAGCTAGCTCATAGTAAATATGAACGCCACTATCAAGAAATAACTGATGAGTCATTATGGAATAATGTTTATGCGAATGTATGATAATCACAGTGAAACTATAGTGAGCCTAAATTCTAACACTCGAGCCTCTCACATTCAATCTTGCGCCCCAAAAAAATGGCATTGAGGCGACGCCATGTACTAAAGGGCGGGCAGATACCATGTGACATGTGTGGAAGGGCACCTTGTGGGGCGGGTAACTGAGGATGAGATGGAAGTGGCGGTGCGCTTTATGGTGTTTGTTATATTAATGGTGGATTAGGCCCCACAGACACAGACACAGACACAGACACAGACACAGACACAGAGGGGTGTGAGCTGTTCCATGCACATGCAGAATATTACAGGTAAACAGATTCAATGCAATGCAAGTGTGATCTGCGATGTTTGCACTCATCTGGTGATAGATACTACTACGCAAGTGAGTGGGCATGTGATCAATTATTGGGTTGGCAGACACCTCGTAATGGTGGAAGACCTTTTCTTTTCTCCTCACCAAAATATTCGAATATCGATATATTTGCATTGAAAGTGAAAGTAAGCTTTTCGAAATGGAGTGCTGCGAGCGATCCTTGCTGTAGGTTCTCATTCGAATCGATTCGATTCGATTCTCTCAGGTCAATCAGGTAAACATGCATGCACTTCAAATTAAAGCAGTAAGTACTATGAAACGCATCAAACGTTGTTCTGCTTTAGGAATCTTCTTCAGGCTGTCTTCGGTCTTGATAAACATTTTAAAAGCCCGATCGATCTCCAACCAAACGCCATGTTCCACCATTGCTAGAGTTTCTGTCATGACCCCGACCATCACCGCTCTTAACCAGCGTTTTCGATCTCACCTTACTCGCTGTCTTCTCTACGACCAATTCAATCCCATCCACACCCGAATCCAAGCTCGACGCCAGCAACAGCAAATAAGAAAATGCAATTTTTAAATAACAAAACAACGTCGTTTGCGTTCCGACTCCGATCCGAGCCCCGAGCCTTTCACACAATGTCAGTGTGAGTTTATGGGCTTTTGGCCCATTAAACACGGATATGCACTTTCCATTATAGAGCCATTTGCCGGTAATTGTTTTCCAACTTTTTACCTGGGCCTCATCAAATTAGGCCACGTGGCTAATCACGTATATACTTTTTTTTTTGGGTATTTGTTTGGAATTCAAATTTAATCGTGTAAGTTGGATAATGATACATTAATCAAATCCCGCAAATTGTTAGGTGCTCCTTGTTCGAAAAAATGTCATTTTGTATCCATTTTTTATTAAGACATTCATTCATGTTCTCGCTCGAAAACAACGTCATTTTGTATCATTTTCATTGAAATATTTCACATTTTAATATAATGAACATACTCATTCATCTGATGAACATACTATCAAATCGGATGAACATAACAACTCATTTAGTGAACATATCGTCTGATAAACATATCTGCTCATCTCATGAACGTATCATTTGATGAACGTATATGCTTATCTGATGAACATAATGACTCATCTGATGCACATAAAAGCTCATCTCATGAACATAACAGATTATCCGATGAACATAATAGTTCATTTGATATATGAATGAATGTTTTTAATGAAAACAATGCAAAATGACATCGTTTTCAAGTGAGAGCACTCATCTAAATGGACGCTCTTTGTGCATCCATGAGTCATTAATCAAATTCATCCTAGATACAGTACTATTATTTATATGTAATTAAAATTGGAATATCATTCAGTGCTGCAAGGCAGTATTATTGAATTTTACTAACGGTCTAACGACACGTGTTTCCCAAAAATAAAATAATTTTATTTTAAAAAAAATCATTGTATTTATTAATTAAATTAACCTCATATATATTATAGTCTCTCAGTCACCTTTTACTCGATACTTAATCAAAAAAAATTTCAACTTTTACTTGTTACTTAATAAATTTAAATGCATAGTTAATATCACTAATTATCTTAAAACGTCAAATATTAATAATTTCAAATCATAATAAATAGAAAATTATCTTTTTATTAGATATAATCCCTCATTATATAATTTTTTTGCGTGAAATTTTAAAAAAATATTAACCACTTATTTATTAAATTTGTGCTATCACAATTTCTAATTCAAAATGGAGAGAGTATTAAAATTTTAAATTGAGAACAACCAACAATAAATGGCCAGTGAAAACTGAATCATTTAAGTTTAAGATGATATTAAATAGTTACGTACTCCTCTATCCTAATATATATTGTATGTCGTTTAAAGTTAAAGAGAATGTATTAAGATGATATTTAATGCTAAAGATTGAACAATTTAATAGGTAAGAATTTAATATATATTCTTAAATATTTGTATAAAAGATAAAATTGAGATATTATTATTGATGTAGAATTATTTTTTAATAATTATAATAATTAAATAATTAATATTTTATTTTTAAAGTTAAAACTGAAAAGTTTATTTTATATCTTCGTTTCGAGTTGTGCTTGTACATATAAAATGATAGGTGAGGTCAGCGTTTGGGCTTGATGAGAATGGGCTGACAGATCAGTCAAAGTGAAAATCCGCAGAGCAACCAAGCGAACGAAAGACGTTTGAAATTTCGCGACTCGACACAGTTTGGCGCTGCTTCCAGTCGCTGTGACAGTGGAGAAAGAAACGAGTCAACCAGCGATGACGGACTTGGACGCGCCGCTTGATTTCGAGTTCGACGATCCCTTCGCCCGCTCCCCGGTCGCCGCTAAGAAAAGGTCTCCCCCTTTCTGCTTTTCTTCCTCTTCTCGCTGTTTCGAATTTCGCTCGCCCCTAGGGTTAGGTTAGGGCTCGTGATTTCGGTTCAATTACGCCGGCTCAGTCCCGTTTCCTGGAAATTTTATGGATTTTAGTTTCACATATGCAAAAAGGGTTTTATAATTGCACGGATGCATTTCGATTTTGCCCTTGATTTACTGTCTTGTAAGCTTTGTAATTTTGTATATGCTTCAATGTACATTGTTCGCGTCATAGGAAGAAGGTCATTGGGTTGGATGATCTTTTGATCGATCACTACAAGGAGCAAAATAAATCTGCTCAGTCTAAAAAGAAAAAGAAGCGCAGAAGTTATTCTTCAGATGACGAGGAAGATGCTACCCAGGCTGCTAAAGAAGCTCAAATTTCCGAAGTGCTGAATGACGCCACTACCAAGGCATTCACTTTTTTTTTTCTCTCTCGAAATTCTTTGGTATTTACATCTCATGCAATGCAAGTTTAAACTAGTTTGTTATTGTTTATTCTGACATTTAGTATGAGGAATTGAAAACCGAAGAAGATGCGTCCTCTTGGAACGCGGCTGTCTTTGGAAAACAGGTTCCATGATTGAGGATCGCTTTGCTGTATATCACAATTGTTGTACTGAGATGCAGATACCTTTTAACTTCTCCGCATTGCTTTGCAGGGAGATATGTCATTCTCCGCCAGTCTAAATGTTGAAAATCTCCAGCTGACCAATTCATTTGCTAAAACTGGGATTGATTTTCTTGATCCCGGTGACTTTGCAGGTTGGTTGATATATTATGGCTTGTTGATTTTCCAACTTTGGTATTTATACTTATGATTATTTTTGTGCTGCAGTTGATGATTTTTTTGAGGGACTTCTAGTAAATGGGTGGCTTACAAAAGTGGTTATCACAAGTGGCCATGTTGAGAGTGCGCTTGCCAAATGGGTTTTAGATTTGAGTAAGCTGAGTAAACTCTCAAGAATTTGAGTTCAACTTATATAATGATGACGCATCTTAAACTTTTGTATGCAATGTGAACAGCATTCTACTCAATGAAAGAGAATGTGAGGTCAGCTGCATGCTCCTTTTGGTGTGATATTTTATTAGCTGAAAAAAAGGTGATTCAAATTTGTTGTAATCAAATAAACTGCATTGGTAACAACAGATTGGGACTGATTTGTTAATCTGTATCAAAATTTTCAGATTGTTGTGGATTTGATGCCTTGCTACTCTGAATTCAGAAAGGCCCTTGGGGTATACGGATATTTGTGGAATTCCACGGAGAACACTTCATCTCATCCAGGATCAGTTCAAGATGGCAAGTAACTCTGCAACTTCTTCTGTTTACCCTCTCTGATTTTTATGGTTAGTCCATAAATACCTTTTGAAGCAAATGACTGTGCCATAAAAATGTCAAATGCAACATTCAATTGCAAGACTAGTTACCGTAATCCATTCTTTTGCAAATTTGCTGGATTCCCATTTCAACACTGTTTTTTTCCTCTCTATATCGGGTAGCCCCTCTTTACTTAGAATCCGCTTTCATTGTAATGCTTGTAGTTATATCCTTCATAAATTTTCATTACAGGTCCTGCTCACTGCGGACCTCCCCAAAATATTAGAGTCTGGATTCGTCTAGTGACTGCCTGCTGCCAAGGAAGAGGGTATGTACGCATTACTTAGACACTTGATAGCTTTCTGTTCTTGAGAAGTACAGACATTCTACCTTGATCTTTCATTATACGATGACTTGTTCCTCGAACGATATTTGATGATCGCTCTGCACAACTCATTTTTCTTATTATAGGCTGGCGCATCCTTTCCTGGTCACCCCAGAAGCTGAGGAGTTACTTGGAGCTATAATTTTCATGTTTTTGGATCGCCGAATCTTAGGATTGTCTACACAATTGAATGACTGTTTGGTATCTGTCATTAGCTATTTCTCAGATGACACATGGGATCAAAGTTCTGTCAGAATAGCGAAGCATCTTGCTCTCAGGTTCATACTTTTTCATCCCCACATCACCTAGGTTGGTTATATTCATGGTATTAATTGATTGAAATTGTGAACAGCTGATCCTTGTCCCTCAACTTCATTTGCGAAGCATTCTGAGGGTTTTGTTCGGTCGTTGGGTTCATTAGTAGAGCATTTATAGCACTGTATATTTAGTTTATGGTTTAACTTGTCTCTATTACAGAGTGCCAAAGGACTTGAACAGTTTGAGGATTGTGGAGTGTATCCCTGGGGTAAATACACGAAGTAAACTCCTTAAAAGTAGAGTGGCTTTTGAAATTCTAATATCATGCTTTGTGAAGGTAGATTCTCTTTCTTCAAACACCTATACGTTGTACCTGCTATTAACATATCATCTTCTTAATTCTGGATGTTCATTTCTTCTCAGGATACTGATGCAGAGGGAATCTTGAATCTGCTCATTTCGACTGATGTGATGGAGGAAAAGTGCAATCTGTTTAAAATCTACATATGCCTAGGGCTGACAGAGAACTGGTTACTGAACGCTCATGAATCAGAACACGGGAAAGGGGTCTACCAATTGTGGAAAGAATTCCTCAAGAAGTGCTCTAAAATTGGTACACCATCTGATTGGAGGCCTTATGCGTCAAAGGTAGGCAACTGTTATTCTAATTTGGCTTGCAATATGGGGTGACTTACAGAATTTGACTTTCACACAGGTCAAAAGCAAAGTCTCGTACTTGACTGCGTGCGTCCTAACTGTCTAGGAATGGCATGTAAATTATTTCATCAGGTGCTAATCTTGAAAACTGAAATTTGGACCAGTTTCTCTAAAATTAAACTGAGTCTGAACTCAGTTATGGTTATAACTTCATAAGCTGACTGCAGGATGCCCGTCCGGTTAAATTGATGGAAGCAGTGCAATTTTTCGTGCAACACTAACAAGTTTCCCTCTGCGAAACTAATGGTACTTGATCGATCTTGTGGAATTTACAGTAGATTTGATGTTGCGACTGTAATTTAAATTGATATATTGTTAAATGTAAAAGATTTAGTATGCAAAAGTAAGTTATTGTGAATTTTCAGTAGGCTGCTAGCTGAATTACACTTTTATTTGACCAAAGTCGGTAATAAATAATACAGAACAAATAAGTAACACAAGAAGCTATGTATGCTATTTAATTTCTGCGATCATTTATCTCTATCTTTGTGGAGTCGTTTCTTTCTGAATTTTTACACTGGAGTGCTTATTACTCAATGATGTTTGTTGGATGAGCTATGTTTTTATCCTCTCTTTATGTGATTATAAAGCATTAATGAATTTTATTCTAAATTTAATGTGTACGAAAAATATGATGTAAAAGAAAAATGGGATGAAAATGATTTTTTAATGGATTTCACTCCATTTGTTCTTATTTAGTGAGAGATGGAAAATGTATGGAAATTATTAAAATACATTTTAATTGAATCAAATTTGTCATCTCATTTTTCTTCTAATTTACATTGTCCAACTTTCTCTTAGCTAAACATAGAATTTTATTTAATTTTCATATTCTATTTTCTTTTCCTCAAATTTTTCCTATACTAAGCACAACCTATCTTATTCAAATTATTAGATAGCTATATTAATTTTCAATGAATTCATCGAATGATCTTCATCAACATAAAATAGGGTGATGTATAAACGTGTCACCTCCATTTAATTGTATAAAAAATTGTTATTATGTGCAAAATTGACAATTAAATCTCTGCAACTATATTTTAAACATTTAAATTTTGTGAATTCTTAAATATTTTGAGTTGTAAATTTGTAATATATTTTAAACATAAAAGAGTCACAATTTTTAATTTTAGTTTAATATTTTTAGTAATTTATTCATTTATTTATCAATTTCAAATGTTTTGAAGAATTGTAAATTTGCAATATATTTTAAACTTAAATGTGTCACCACTCGAGTTAATTTTCATATTTTTGATAATTTATTTTATTTTTTATTTATTCATTATTCACCCAAATTAAGAGTTATAAATCTGCCGCTAATAGGAATTTTTTTCAAAGCTTTTTTTGTCTGGTTTTATTTCGATTTTATTGTAAAAAAAGTATTTTTTTAGTAGCGATTTGGCTATTGTTCATATTTTGTTCTGATGAAATTGAAACGATGCTGCCTTATCGGAAAACAAAATTGTGTATTTAAATTGAAAAATATTTTGTGGAAAACATATAAAATGTCGGAATGCTATAACTTTTCTTGACAAAATCGGACGGCGTCGTTTAGGACTTTAGTTTCGGGAGTCGTACACTGTCCTTCACATGCCAATTTGGGCTCATTTAAGTTTGTAATTGATTCGATGAGGACGGCGTCGTTTAATCCAACCGCTGTTCACAACAAAAGGTCGGGGGAGTGATAGCCGCAATTTGAATTCAGGTTCGGGATTAGGTTCGGTAAGAGCCGTTGGGGAGTCCATTCTTGTCATTCGAACCCAAAAGCACACCGCGCCTGCGAATTCCAGAATTCTTTTTCTCTTCAAGATCGTACTCTTTCTCGACAATTGTAGACCAAAAAAATCTAAGCTGCCGGTCGTACAGGAAGGAAGCACTGTAAGTCATTTTTAGGGTTTCTGAGCAGTCGGGTGTCTGCGAATCAGGGCCATGAATACTCAAGGCGTGGCACCGAAGCTTTCACATGGAAACTTCGAAAGAAAGATCTTTTCCGACATAACGAACTCTCTGGAGCCGCCCAGATCTGGATGCCAGGGTGACCTTCTGCAGCCTCTGGATGCCGACAAACTCCTCAAGGTACCGCCTTTTCCTGTTTCTATTGAAATGGTTGGATTTTGACCCAACCAGACGTTGTTGTTTTATAATGGCTTATTTTCGATCAGGAAAATCTGGCAATGATGAAGCTCATTGAGGACAAAAAGTATCCTTTGATCTTTTGTTAATGGTGAATTTTAGTACGATTCATAATATTCGTGCATTGAGCATTTGTATTCATTGATGTTGTTTGCTCTTCCATGGCTTGAAATTACGAGGCTTTCTGCTTAACAATAATACAACAGTAAACTTATCGAGCTGAGTGGAGTTGAGTTGCAGAGAATGAGAATCCATTTGCAGAAACTTAAGCTCCAAAATTGGACCCTTGCACAATCAAACACCCAAATGCAAGCGGTGAGTTTTTCTTTCTTTCTTTCTTCAATGTTCTGTTTGTTTTAGGTTCATCTCGGCTTATAATAATTCAATTAAGTATTTTCTGTCTCTGGGTTGCAGGAGGTTCATGTTGGAAGACAAAGGGTACTCATGCTTTCTGGTCTTATTAATCCTCGGAGAGCTGGATTGTATATTTTATCCATTGTCATTATTCTCAGCTTTCTTGCTGAATGATTGTCCTTGGTTAATACGCTTGCTTTTGTTTGATTTTCACAGCTCAAATCTCTGCAACACGAGCTAGCTTGCAAGGAGGCTATGCTTAAAGCCAAGAGGACGCAAGAGGTTGGTTGGTTCATTTTGCTATATTCTAACAAGTCACCATCAGTTTATGTTTTACTTTTAATCTTGCTGCTATTTTGAATGAATGCCATGGGTGACTGGAACTGGCTTGCGGGGAGTTCCAATCTAGATGAAGCTCTCAAACTCTATTCATTAAATGGAAAACAATAATTTGCAGGACAAAAAAGATGCAGAAGCGAGCAAGGTGGCGTCAGAGGTAGACACACTAGACAGACAGCCTATGTAGTTCAACTTCTACTCCTATGACCATTCTGAACCTTACCTATGTTCTTCCTGTGTCTTTTCTTAAGGTGAAAGACGAGACAGCAAACATTCATGAGCCTAGAGTAGTCAAGAACGATAAGTCTGGTCACAACACCAGAAGCCGCACCATCAGAAGCCGATGTAATCACTGAATTTCTAAGCTCAGTTTCACAAGTAATTCCTCTCATCAGTTACTGAACATAAAATGTGATCCTGATGTCTTGAATGCAGCCATGAGCTCTTCTACCGCAGTCAAACAAGCCTCCGAACAAGAGACTGCCGAAACTAAAAGGTAGCTACTTCTTACCTCGTACTAGCACGTATGTATTCTTGAGTAGATCATGTCTCCATACTTGGACGTGCACATCCTGATTGGATGTGTCGGACATGATTTTGACAACTTTGAGGATGTTGGGAATTTTGACTAAATCAAGCATTTTGTTGGCCCAGGCCGTGCTTGAGGAGACAGTCTGCGAGGTTCAAGTCGGAGCAGTGCGAAAACGTGTTTGAAATTGAAGATGCCAAGTTCTCGGCTTCGCATGACAAATCACAGACCCCGCCGAGAAGATCTTCGATTGGTGGCGGGAGGCCGCTGCGCAGGGCAGCTGGGAAGGTCCAATCCTACAAGGAGATCCCGCTCAATATCAAGATGAGGAGAGCGAATTAAACATGTTGTTGTAGTTACTGATCAGTGTTTTCAATTCAGAGCAGACACATTTCTCAGGGGAAAATGTTTACTTGACGACAAGCTGTCGGCAGATTCTGTGAATTTAAGGTTAATATCTAAAACATCTTGTTCAGCAAGTGAAGAGAGTAGAAGATACTTTGTTAGCAACCATATATGAATAGTCAAACATTGAAAAAATTCACACA
>NQLW01000056.1:647780-667040 GCA_002312845.1 Kalanchoe fedtschenkoi
AATTCTAAATTAGTTTAAAATTTTTTATCTTACCTTTTTCGACATATTTCAAATAGTTTAGACTTCAATTGAAGAAACGATGATAGTTCACACTCTCTTTTGATTTTTTGCCTTTTAAATTATGTTGCGAATATAATAATAGTAGGGATCCAAGAATTCCAAGAACGGACATGGAACAAATTTGCACATTTGGAAAACAGTAAGTCTGTGTTTAGTTTAGGAAATTAAAAGTTTGAAAAGAAAATTTAGATGGAAAATATAATGAAATTGAAATCCTTTTTGATATCTATTTCACTTTTTTCTTATTTGTTTATTATGAAAAGTATGAAGAAAAATGTCATTTTCTACTATTAATCATGATTTTTCATACAAGTTTCCATTTAAATCAAGAAAAATTTATTTTTGTGTAAGTTTTTTTAAATTAAACTTTCTCTAAACTAAATAAGTATAGTGGATTGGTATAAGAGCCATGCACATATACAGCATATAACGGTCGGATTCGTGGGACAGTTAGTAGCCGTTAGGACCCCAGTTGAGACGGATGACACGTGGCCATTTCAGCCGCAAGACTTTACTTCTCCCTCATGTTTGTGAAATCAATTATTAAGGTCAAAAACTGCATTAAAACTTCATTTAATTTCATCATGTCTTGTTGAAGATCCAACTTCATTTGAAGCTTTCCTTTGAATTTTGTGGTTTGCCATTTTACGCGTGGCCTACAGACTTAGGGTCATTTCCATCAGGAACCATATGTGACATAATTTTCGTGTTAATTTTATTTATTATATTAATATAGGGAAAATGTACTTTCTTTTATCCTCTTTTATTTATAATTTTATCAATTTTTTTCATTTTTATTTGTTAATTAATAATTTTCAACACACGTTTAATATCAATAACTCTGTTATCATAATCAATAAAAACTCGTTTATCTATCAATTTTATTTTTCTTAAGAAATTTTGAAAAATATATTAACTTCCTATCTATTAAATTTGCTCTATCGTTAGTATAAATATATTCTTAATATACTTAATTTAACATTAAATGACTATTATATGAGGACAGAGAGAATAAAGAGATTATGAATTATCACAATTTTATCCACAGTAGTCCGAACTATCAAAGTTGTAGAAAAAATGCATAAACAAATTGAACTAAATTTATAAAATAGAATTTACAGCCTCACTTCTTTATTAATCTTATTATGAGAATTAAATCTGTGCGCGAGAATAATGTTATTTTGTCATCAAATTAAATGGTATTGTTTTATTCACATAAATCAAACAATTTTTTTATACCCAATCAAGTGTAATCATCAACAAAGTAATAGAAAACAACTCATCTTAAATAACATTCTAAATTAGTACAACTTTTCTTTATAGTACAACTCTTTTTCAATGCACAATTTTTGAAGTTCGGATTGTGCGGATTGTAATTGAAAAAATAATGATAGTATAGAATTTTTATATTAAAATGTTATTTTTTATTCAAAATTTATTAAAGGGATCTATATCGATCAGACTAGAATTCTTTGATTTAGGTGTCGTTTTGTAAAATTAAAAGCTGAATGTTGAATGTTGTATAAGAATTTGAATGGTCAAATCACATCTGATTGCTGAATGATTTACTTTCATTTGGTAATTTATTTTTGTATGTAGCTTAACATATAAGAATTTATTAATATAAAATTAAATTATAATTATAATTTCAGAACATAAAAATAAAACTAAAATTTATGATCATGTTATACAAATATTATGTAATTATGAAGTGTGTGATATTCTGATTGAAGAAACTAGTTGTGATCGGCATTGATGTGATTTTAATTGAAGTACAATCCGATCACAGTTGATTCTAGAAAGATATACAAAAATAAAAAATAATTATAATGATCGTATAGATATTGCCTATGAATGATTAAGATATAAAATTGGTAATAAATCATTCAATTTTTTCAAACATTCATTACGAGACCATCTGTCAATAGAGCCTCATAAGTACAATAAAATAAGGTCTTAGATGGAATCGGAGTGGAAATTGAACCTCTAGATAGACCTAAAAATCATATTAGAGTTATTCGGTTCGATTGAACCCAGTTGGGGACGGGGCGCCTATCCAAATATAATATTGTTGAACAAATACGGATTACGGGACTTGTAGTTGAACCGATTGGTTCGATTTTAACTACATGTGCTTTGTCGTAGTAATGCATTATTGAATGGTCGCTTGTTGACAGAAGTGGTCGGGAAAATAAATATATTCCGCGTTGAGTCTTAGGTTAGGCTTCGTTTGGTCAAATGAAAAGACTTTCTATTTTCACACTACGCAGACTTTCCTATAATATTCTATCACTCGTGATCGGTTGCTGGTTTCCTTTGGTTTAAAAAAAAAACAAGAGGAAATGAACAAGGAGATAAAAATGAAAAAAAAAATGGTTTAAGAAAAATTGAGGGGATAAAAATTATATAAAAAAAAAGATTGAATCAAAGGGTGTTCTAGTATGTTAGACGCTTTAGTTTACCACTTCAAATCAGACATAAGAAAAATGGAATAAAAAGTTGATTTATGGATGTCTCGATTATATTTTATTTTAATTTTTAATGTAACTTAAAAATTTATATTTTAAACAGTTCTTCTGAGATGAAAAGACCGTTTTTCCTCTCATTTTTCTTTTCGATCATTTTCCTCTCATGTGCTTCTTTGTTTTTATGTTAAGTATTAAGGAAAATATAATTCTATATAGAAATGAATTAAAAATTTTCAAAGAACTTTCCATCCAATTAAAAGATTTTTTTTCTTCTTCTATTTCATCTTCCTTTGTAAGGAACTTTTCTCAAACCAAATATTTGGTTTAGAGAAAATGAGGAATAATCAAAAAAGAGAGATTATAATATTTCCACTGATTTACCATTTTCATTTTCTAACCTTTTCCTTGTTGGTGTGTAGTTCAGGCAATTTATTTTGTCACTTTTTGACTGTGGAATTTCCGTCATATTTCCAGTAATTTATCTGTAATGGGTGTGTAGATAGTTTCTGGACAGAACTTTCATTTTTTTTCTTCAAAAAATATTTGATGAATTACATTATAAAAATACTGGTAATTATGTTTTCCGACTAGACATTGCTCATCGCAGTCGCAGAAATGTAATATTTCAATAAAAAAATATAATACATAATATCATTATTTTATGAAATTCATTTCCACTAATACACAAACCTACATTAGGAGCTTGAGGGGGTTCTGAGTCAGTTGGACTCCCGGAGCTGAGATCCCGGAGCAGCAACCGTAGAAGCACATCGACCAGCTGGTTTCTATTGTTGAAATTAGCTACACAAAATGTAGATTAGATTTTCAAATCCCACGACATATACTTGGATCTCGAACACTACAAAATCATTTTGACATGGCTGTCATGCTAATTTGAATTACCGAATACAAATCTGAATTCAGACTATCTGTTATTAATTGTTCTTGATCGAAATCTCAATTATAAGTCACCATCCGAAATAAGAAATTAAAAAGAATAATAAAATAATAAACAATAATACATTACTACCTTCTTCTTCTTGGTTGTCTCGTTTCGCGAGCGCATTATATGACACGCTTCTAATTGTATCCACACATGTGTGTTGAAAATACCGCGTCTGATATGGAGTTTTAGTTTTTGGAAAAACACTTTCTCACTAGTGTATATTTTTGTTATGAAATTATATAAATTGTGACATAATTTGAAACCATAAGTACCAAACTTCTATTTATAGTGAGAATCAAATTTTTTGGCTTCTACTAGTGAGCCAAATCCATCAGCTAGATTACTGGGCCTACATAAAATTTAGTAAAAAATAACTCAATACATGTTATAATATTTTCTTTTGTGTTTTAAAAGAGTTCGGTTCCTAAACCTTCAAAATAGATAAAGAGGCATGTTTCAATTGTTTAAATGTTAAATACAGCATGAAAATAACTCATGTTTCACTTGCTTTTTGAATTTTTCAAACAAGTTTGATTAAAAATTCTTCAAAATAGCCGAAGAACCATGTTTGAGTTGTCAAGTCTGGCATAAAAGCAACTCAAACATGTTTTAATCTTTTCATATGAGGTTTTGAAACACGTTTGGTTCCAAAACCTTAAAACTAGTATAAAAAACATGTTTGAGTTATTTAAATTTCAAATTTGGCATAAAACAATCAAAACTTATTTTAGTCTTATCTTTAGAGGAGCCACCAAGATGGTAGTCTAGTGATTGGTTGATAAGTTATTCACCCAACAAATTGTGGGATCGAGTCTTGATGGCAATAATTTTTAAATAAATCTTATCTTTATAGGTTTTGAGACAAGTTTGGTTTCAAACCCTTCAAAATAGTGCAAGAAACATGTTTGAGTTTTTTAAATGTCAAGTTTGGCATAAAAACAACCCAACCATATTTCAATCTTGTCTTTATAAACTAATTTTGTAAATTAAACCTAAAACTTAACTCAAAACTTACAAACTAAAAGGTACGTAATAAACTAACTGTAAAGTAGACTACCAAACATGTGAGCCAAGTAATTGAGTTTTGAGCAAGTGTACTTACCAAGTAGCGGTCCGCCTCAGACTCTACGATGTTCTTATCTTTTCGCTTCTACTTCCTCATCCTCATCTCCTTGTTGACATCAGACGGATTAATGTCTTTTTCCAGCGACACACTCTTCACTGCCATAAAAAGAGATGTTATTTTTTTAAGTAAAATTCATAGACATGAAAAAATTAAACTACCTCAAGTCAAAGCATTTTACCATGCCTTTGCTTGCGCCCCCTTGATAGGTCACCTGTCATCGTCTGCTGATCGTGACAGACTGATTCTGAGCCTAGATCTTCTGGAACTCCAACACATTCGTCTACCCGACCCTCTGTGGTCATAAGGCTTCTCCCATGAAGTCAGATTTAATGAAGTCATCCTTATGAGTGGTACGAAGTGAGCCTAAAAGTACCACGCCATTTCACCTTACAGCATTTTAAAACCTTTAAATCATCATTTGATCGTCAAATATATTTCACCTGAGATAAGATGTATAGATTAGATCGCTAACAACGAGATTGTAAAGTATGAACTCTAACTAAAATCGCAAACTAACCCTAAATTTTTGAAAAACCTCTTATGGAGTCCAACTGGAACCTCAAAGTCCTTGATCCAGGACGCACTCCGATGGAGGTGCATGATCAGGCGCACCTTCATGTTAACCTCATCTGGGTAAAATCTGAGACAGAGATAGAACAATACATCATTAAACCAAATATAAATCAAACAACATACACTTTCATTTACTCACAACAACTACATGTCTACCTTACCCACTCAGCTCAGCTGGGATGATGAACATCTTTTCAGCTTTTGGCTCCACTCTGGATCTCTTTTGACTTGACGTCACCCACTGCATATGGATCATATCTAGAGTCCACATCTTCTTCGAATGAAGTTCCCAAATGGACCCACGAGGGAGGCAAGTATGGTAGTATCAACGGTCTCAAAGTCTTAAATCATTGGACAACTAGTGTTATGAGATGTGAATCAATCAACGAGGTCCGGTGAGCGATTGAAGAGAACGACTTCCCTGTGAGCTGGTGTTCGGGAACAAGAACATTCTCCAATCATTCATACCCTGGTTAGCTAGGTATTCCACGTGCGAGGCCTTTCCCTTCTTTTTGATGAGGAATGACGCATGGATGCAACATACACACAAAAAACGGTTGGTTTCCAAAGCGCATACAGGCTACTATTTTGCAAAGAAATTAATTATACAAGCTTGATTTCATATTTCAATTTCAGACGAGCATATACAAGGTAGGCTACAATATTATAAGTCAATCCAAATTCAACTAAATCTTATATATAAATTTATAAATTGCAACTTAAACTCAAATTCAACACATAATATACCTTGACTCTTCTGCTTTTATAAATCATCGCGTAAAATTGAACTCAAACACTTTACTAGGAGGGAATTAGGATTTGCTCCGGGACAGGAGTGGAGGTAGAGGTGACTGTGGGTTTAGTGCACTGGAATCTGACGGCAGGACAACGGTGGTGAGTGTTTCGGCATTAGAAAGGTGACCGGGAGGATGAAAGAGCATAAGTCACGGCGGGTTTAATGTTTTGGAATGATCAGCGATGGAAAGAAAGAGGAGAGGTGACAGTGGAGTCTTCGCTTCAGAATCTCCTGTGGACGAAGGAGGATTTGGAGAGGGAGAAAATGAAGAGTAGAAAAGAATGATCTGCCTCAGTTTTAACTTCAAGTATTCCAACCTATTTCCGAGCAGTGTTAAAATGACCGGAAATATATCGGAAGGGTCATCTTATTTGTTGTCATTTGCGGAGACTTTCAACTAAAATTATATTTATGTGTGCAAAAGTTCTGATTTTTTTTTAAAAAAAAAACAAGCCCGAAACCGGCCAGAAAAATTTAATATTTTTGATCTTTTGCGCCTAGTTTTGGTCAAATATTTATTACTTATTTTTTTATTTTAAGCATTAATTTCAACCAACAAACGACTGGAAAACGATCGGTCAATTTCCTACTCGTATTTTTTTGACCGTAAAGCAATATATATTATTTGTAATTAAAACGATCAGTTATCGGTCGTTTGCATCTCATAAATTTTATTCCCAAACAATTTATATTATTTCTAAGTAAAACGATCAGTTATGGGTCGTTTGGATGACGTATGGTGGGGCCAAAGCCAAAGATGTGAACTATTGATGACAATCCCCAATCATTCGAACATCGCCACATTTTCAACCATTTTTCAAAGACGCGTCGACCACTTAATATGTCAAGCAAATGTCATCCAGTTCTCTAATCTCCCCCAGCTATTTCACATTCTATAAATCATCAATTTTCACACTTGTTTGTATATGGAAAATCATTCACTCACATCAATTAATCACTGGACGGTATTGAAATATTCTATCTAGCCGCCCAATCTATTAATTATTCAACACTTAATTTTTTATAAAAACAAAAATTTTTAAACATATATATTTATAATTAATTATTAATAAATATAACTCCAATTAATTGTCCATTTAATTATTCTAATTAATTTCCACTTAGTTAATCACTACCGAACATCATCTAAAGCTTTTTAAAATATTGCTAGCTAGTGGTCGTACGAGATTCTTGGGACAAATATATTCATCCGTATGTATCCGTGGGAGGACATTTCATGCATCCCAACGTCCGCGTTTCCCATTCCCACTACCTTCAGCAACCTAAACAAGTCAATGGCGGCCCAGCCCCTAGCTTCAGTTTAAACATATAAAGACTCCATTTACGAGTTCTTATTATAAGTCGGCATGAGATGGATATAACTACTAGTAGTATGGTGGGAGTGAGCGAGGGTCAGCTTTTGATACTATTGTGTGATTTTGTCTACTACTTACTACCTACCCCTGCCCAGAAAAAAGAAATTTATAAAAACACTAGTAAAGGCACCTGTCGTCTCGACGGTTCGGTTCGAAAAAAATTAAAAATCGAATCAAATTATTAGTTATCATTTTTTAAAATATGAAACTGTAAACTGAACGATTAAAGACACCCATCGTCCCGACGGTTCGGTTTGAGAAAAATTAAAAATCGAACCAAATTATTAGTCATCCCTTTTTAAAATATGAAACTGTAAACCAAACGATTTTTTAAAATTTAAAACTGAACCGAACCGAATCAATTGATTTCAAACCGAATCAAAATTGAACTAAAACCAAACCAACTGATTTCACCAAACCAAACCGACCGGTTCGGGAGCGTCGGAACAGAAATCCTATTCTGTTATAGTAGAAGAAGCAGGCAACAAGCACTCAACAAGACCAAACCGAAATTTATTAAATTTTATATTTTTTTGAAAGATGGAATACAAAGGATATAACTCGATTTAGATATTAAAGGATAACACTAGGCATCCGTCGTCCCGACGGTTCGCTTCGAAAAAATTCAAAAATCGAACCAAATTATTAATCATTCTTTTTTAAAATATGAAACTGTAAACCGAATGATTTTTTAAAATTTGAAACCGAACCGAACCGTCTGGGAGCGTCGTACGGACGCCCAGACAATCCTATTCTATTATATATATTAAAAGATAATATTAGGGAACGCTTTTAAGTTTTATTCGCCTTAAAAAAACAGTCTATTTATTTAAAATATCCTAATAAACATTAACGGTGTTTCTAATTAAAAAGCGCCGTCCAAAGCCTTCAAATACGGTTAATGACGCTTCTGACGGAAAGATGCCTTTTATTACCTTACTATGTTTTAGACGTAGTTTATAATTGAAAAACATTGTCTTTTATCTTCAACCCGTAATGTATGACTTTTATGAAAAACATCATAAAAATATAATGTATATTATATAATGCTTTTAATATAAAATATTATTTATTGTCAATTCACAAATCAGTCAGACAAAATGAGTTTGTGTAAGAGGACACAAATCGATCTCAAGATCGCATCAAAGTACACAAAACTTGCATTACTGGTCGGTTTTACTGAAACCGTAATTCAACCACTTACCTCCCAAGATCAATCGAGAGTCAAACAGTTAGAAGTAACACTTGTACTCTGCTTATAAGTGTGGTTCAGAGAAGCGCAACAAAGGGCAAACAGAGAAGAGGATATCATTCATTATACGAGCCTAACTCCTTCACCTTCTTCCCCATTTCAATTCTGTCTCTGGAGTCAAATCCACATGGACTGCACAAGAAGCTCCCTGCCCAATCTGTCCCCTTACTTCTGCCATGGAAAGGTAGCAAATGGATCTGCTTCTCTCTAATGTTTTTACATGTCAGAAAAAGTTTCATTTTTGACCTGATGGGGTTTCGCTATTCCGCATTTTGTGTCATGGGTCGTCTGTGCAGAGTGTGGAGGAGCTGGGGCAGAGCTGGCTGTGCGCGGCTGCGGAGCTGGAGTCGCTCAAGATGCAAGCTTTGGAAGAGATCAGGATTAGAGACGAGCAGCTGAGCCATGTGAAAGATTTGCTCTTCAAAGCGGTTAAAGAGAGAGACGAGGCTCTTCAGAAATGCCAGACGCTGCAAGCTGAGCGGCTCCTTCTCCATCAGCAGCAGCAGCAGATCAAGGAGCTCAAGCACGCTGCTGACCCGCTGTCTGGTCTTTCCAGCATCGAAGATGAGATCAAAGCTCTGGACTCAAACATCTCGTCATCTGATTGCGATGAGAGCATTGTGTCGTCTCCAGCAACTGACCCGGTAACGAAGTTACAGTCTTGCAATGAAGGAGTTGTCGCCGTGGAGCGGTCACTGCTTCCTGACAGCCACCCTCCGTTGCCCGAGAAGGGGAAGCTTCTGCAGGCGGTCATGAATGCTGGCCCGCTGCTCGAGACCCTTCTTCTCGCAGGACCTTTACCCCAGTGGAGGCACCCGCCCCCGCCACTCGAGTCCTCTGAGATCCCACCAGTCACCATTAACATCAACAACAGGATTAACAGGAAAAGGGTCTGCTCAGATCCATCCACAGAGCCCCACAAGCTCCAGAAACTACAGACCCTTATTCACCAATGACCCCTCCGGCTAGCTTCAGATCTTAATCTGCTCATCATCATCATTCTGCACATACCCACTCCTCCTAAGCTCAACTTTTTATCCCCATAGTTCACTGATAGTTCACTGAAGAGCCACCCCGTTAGTAGTAGTAGAAAGGCTTGTTAATTGTTACAAAATTATCTTTGAAGTTTTAAGATTTGGAGAGAATGTTGTAATTAAGGTTTCCATGTGAGCAGAAGAGGCCGGCTTCAGAAGAAGCTCAAAACATGGAGGAACCAGTGCCGAGTTCTATTTAAGAAGAAGTTTAATTTTGGAAATTTTAGTCATTTTTTGTTGGAACATGTTGGGTTGTCACATATTTTGTTGGCAAATTATAACATGTAACAGATTGTAAAAACATTATAATTTTCCAACCTGAAATGTGAATGGTTAAACTGACAAAATCTCAAGGTAGACATAATTCATAATTAAAAAAATATTCCAATCCAATCCTCCGGGATCAAATGGATCCCACTGGGCATCCAATAATTAAGCTTTAGTGTTACTCTTGTTTTAGTCTCTCTAGGTAATTTTACTTTTTTGTTTTTTCCATGATGTATGATCAAGAAACATCATCATCATAATAATTTAACAATGTAATTAAGCTTTGTCTGGGATGTGTCTGATATCATCATGTCTTCTTCTCCTAGGATTTTTCACTTTAAGCATCTGTTTTACTAATTAGAGTGTTACAGTTAATTCCCGTATGCAAACATATCAGATCATATCTCCTTGGCCCCCACTGACCCAGATCATCATTTTTTTTTTAAAGTTTTTAGACAGACTCATTGTGTATCACTTTTCATACAGTTTCAACACATACTCGTTCGTATGTTATCATCGGACTTGAATATGACATTTGTCAAATAACACCCAGATCAGACTAGACTGTATCACCGTCAAATTTCAACCTGGAATCTGTAATTATTAAACAATACTCCATTGATTCTCATCATGTAGTGAAGCATCAAACCTTAGACAAAAATGCCTTCCAGATCTCCCCTGGAAATCAGATTCGCGCACTGAGGTTTGGTGGCTGTGAACACGCTTTAATAATCACAATCAATTGCGACCATTATCTGAGACATGCATGCTGCTTTATTCGGAGTTGAGGATTTTCGGTTAACCAGAGCCAACTACCACTTGCATCTACGTTCATGGATTCCTTTCTTGTCATATTTTCCCTTGTCTCTTTGTCAACTTTTCCACCTACATGTTTCTCATCACATCAAGCTCTCCTTTTCATATTTGATAATTTTAATAGTGACGGAATTGAAAATTCGATATTTATTTGGATTTTTTTTCTTCATCTCCTCTTTTATTTATTACTAAATTGCATATTCTGTTTATATTTTATTTTATCACTTAAAAAATATCAATATATATTTAATGACAACATTTATATTAAAAAATTAAACGTATATTATTGATTCTACTAATTAATAACAAAATTCAATTTGCACTATATAAATCACTCTTTAATTTCTTATGAATTAATTTAATTTTGTCTTGAATAAAATTTGTATAAGGATGGAGTATAGTGGAGATGAGGACTGAACTGACCGACAGCGATCAGGCAGTCGTGTTTGAAAAAGCAGAAGCGGGATGTCTGAGTCCACACGGCGTCGTAGATACGCTTTTCTGAATGCTGCTGCTACATAAACACATTTCCATTTCAAGATTCCCTTTGACTCGGGTCGCCCTCTCCTGCAGGTCTCTTCCAGTCTTCGAATCAAAACGCCGTCGTTTCAAATCCCTCCCAGGCTCCCCTTTCTGAAGTTTTGAAATGGGCCGGAGTTTTGGGCTTCGTGATAGTCCAAGAATATGGGCAGGGGCTAAACTGCAGTAGTGGGCTTTCGTTAGACCCAACTAGGAATCGTTCAAATTATCGTAGAGCTGTCGCTGTCTCACACCACGTGGGGGAAGCAGGGCGTTCATTTTCAGACGGCATGTGCCACATTTCTTAACTGTAAGTTTACTTGGTAGTTGGTACTATTATTAACTAGGCAGACTAATCGTCGAACTGATCGGTTTGGATCGATTCAATTTTTGAGAAAAATTAAAAATCGAATCAAATTATTAGTCATTAGTTTTTTAAAATTTGAAATCGTAACTGAAAATTTAAAACCGAACCAAATCACTAATATTTCAAATCGAATCAAACCGATCGGTGTCAAACTGAACCAAACCGACCGGGAACGCGACATCCTATTATGTTACTATTATACAAGGCGGAGTACCCGTCGAACCGACGGGTTTGGATCGGTCTGGTTCGGAAAAAATTAAAAACCAAAAATTATTAGTCATCGGTTTTTGAAATTTGAAACCGAAAATTTAAAATCGAACCGATCCACTAACATTTAAAACCGAACCGACCGAATTCAAATCGAACCGAACCAATCGAACCCGAACCGAACCGACTGAGACCGAAGCGAACCGATCGGAAACGTCGCGACGCTCCCAATCCTATTCTGTTATATATATCGATAAGATAAAGAAATAAATTATACTAACTATTTAGATTTTAGAGGAATTATTAATACAAGTTTGGAAGAATAAATTTTATTCTGTGCATCATTAGTATTCATTAATTTTAAATTTAAACATATAATAATTATATCTCATTCTTAATACGGTATATCATCAAGCATCATTTTAATCCATTAGCTTTCTTTAAATTAAACTTAAGATTTAATTTAATTTTCTCTTTCTCTTCGCTTTCCCTCAATTTTCTTTTATCAAACAGGTTGTGTTTGGATTATGAAAAATGAATGGAAAAGAAAAATAAATAAACAGTTAGATAAGATTTATATTTGGTTTTAAAAAAAATTAGAGAAGGAAAATCATATGAAAAATTAAAAGAGACTTAAACTATTTTATAGAAAATTAGAAGAAATTCATTTGAATTTTATTTTCTCATTTTTTTTTCATTTGAGAGATAAATGGCCAGATAATTCTGAAACTAGAATAATAAATGAAGGTGAATTATATACTTAAATAATTTAGTATTCGAGAATACAAAAGTAAATGCTTGATGTCGCGGCAGAGAAACTGAATAGCAGAAAATGCGGAAAGTAATCAATCAGCAAAGTGCTGCGCAAGCTTTTGCTGTGCGCACAAAACGACGTCGTTTTATGCACTGTCATCCAAAACGACATCGTTTATAGCACAAAACGACGTCGTTTTGTACTCTCATCAAAGTGTTGCGCAGCACCGGATCCTTTTCCCAGCAGCAAAACTGGATTGAACATGACTGATCAAATACTTAACGCCAAACGCGCCTTTAAAACACTCCCCTTCTTCCCTCTCTTCACTGCTTCCATTCTTTCCAATTTTTGAAATCTCTCACTGCACTTCACTTCGTCGCTCGTCGGAACCCGCACGCCCGCCCTCCCTCCGCCGCTCCGTTCTCCCCTTCGATGCTTCGGCGCAGCAGACAGCCGTCGCTCGCTCTGCTCCGCTCGTCGTCCTCAGGTCTGATTTTACGCTTCCACTTGCTCTGCTTTTCGTTCCGTCTTTTGACGCAATCTGCAGTCGCTTTCGCTTTTGTCAACCGGCGTTGTGTCATCACGTTCGTTATTCCGCCTCGCCTTTTTGCTTGCCTTTTTTTCTTCGTATTCGTCTTTGTTTGATTCGTAATTGGACTGGCTGGAAAAGCTAGGTTTAGTATCCGTGACGTTTTGCGACTGATTGCAGATCTGACTTGGTGCTTTTCCTTTTTACTGCAGTATTCGGTTTTGATTGTGGATTGGCGTGTTGTTGTTTTCACCGTCTTAGGGTTTCTGACAGCGCTAAGGATGGGTGATTTTTAGCGCTTTGAGAGCTTGGTAGGAGAAGGAGCTTGTTTGAAGAATTTTTAACTATTTTAAGGAGAGCTAATGGAGAGGAGGATGAGTAAGTGTAGGCAAATTAGCCCTGAGAGGGCCAAGGTTTGGACTGAGAGGTCGCCCAAGTATGTGCAGCATAGAAAGGTCTCCGTGCTCTACTACCTATGCCGAAATCAACAGCTTGAGCATCCTCATTTTGTTGAAGTTAAAATATCCTCCCCTGATGGCCTCTACTTGCGAGGTGACTGCATCAACTTGATAGATGAAAATGATAACTTTTATCTGCTTTGGTTGTTAATTATTATTATTATTATTCTTTTGCAGATTTCATTAAGAGGCTAAATGAGCTAAGGGGAAGAGGTATGCCGTGTAGGTATTCATGGTCTTGTAAGAGGTGAGAATCATATGCACATTTGGAGTCTTCGTTTGATGCTGTTTGTGTTCTGTTAAACCGTTATAGAATGGGCACCAGATTCTATGTTTCCTACAAGCAGCGGTATAAGCAGTGTGTTTTCCGTTGTCAAGTACAGTATGTTTCTCTTTTGCTCCAGCGACGTTCGACATATAGTATTTGAGAATTGAGAAACTGTCATGAACCAACATGTGCATTGCTGTTACACTCAACTGTGTCCCCCATGCATGTGAAAATGTAGGATTGCAAACACCATCGTACCATTTGGATATTATCTTAAAGTTTAACAGTTAGATGTCTCTAACGTGGTTTGATTGTGAAATGCAGGACTTATAAGGCAGGATATGTGTGGCATGATCTCAGCGAAGATGACTTAATTCACCCGGCAAGTGGAAGTGAATATGTCCTTAAGGGTTCAGAGCTCATCCAAGAGCCGAAGCCAGGTATTTAGTTGCCAAACTCGGCACAGCTGCCTCTTATACTTTATCCCTACTTATAATATTCCTCTCTATACAGTAAATTGTGTTTTGTGGGTTCGTATTTATGGGTAAAATCTTAGGTTTCACTGAATATTTTATACTTCTATTTCTGCTGAATTGAGAGAATCTAGCCGTCATCCTGATGGGTATGATATTTCTTACTCAGAGCGAATTATTCATGGTGAAAACATTAAGTATCAAAATCTAAAGCAATTGCCAGAGCCAACATCCTGCAGAAACCGAGATTGTTCATCAACGTCTTCAAGCATGAATGGAAAAGAGCAAACTCCGTCTTTGGAAGATGCATACTCTCCTCTTCACTATCCAGGCTCTTCCAGTATTTCCCCCGAGTATAGAGTGGGGAAAAATGCATCTACAACAGATCATGTTGAATATAAAATAGACAAACTTGAAAAAGCTGCTGATGCCTCAACTCAGACTGATGAAAATCCTATTCCTGAGCTACATCAAGAGACTTGCACCAGAGGCGTATCAACAGAAGATGGGTCATCGAAACCTTTAGTGCAACCAATTCAGGACCAATTTCCCATGGCGAAGAAGAATTGTTTAGTGTCATGCGCTTCTGGATCGCCTCCCAGCTGCTCCAGCGAGTCTTTGTCACTTGGAAAAACAGAAACCTTAGAGTCATTAATCAGAGCTGACGCTAAGAAATTTAAGAGCTTGCGGAATCTTGAAGAGGAAGATATCACTATGTCATCCAATGTTCGATTAAAGGCAACAAATATGATTATGCAGTTAATTTCATGTGGATCAATATCAGTGAAAGATCATAGTTTGGGGCTAATTTCGACCTACAGGCCAAGGTTTTCTACTTCTGAATTCTCTTCTCCTCTTTACTCCTCTTCAGTTTTGTTAGGAGAGCTGGACTACATGTCTGAGAATTCAAGGAAGATGGGTCTGAAGCTGGAAGATAAAGAGTGTTTCAGTGGTAGTCTGATCGAAACTAAATTGCTCAGCGAAATAGGTGGTTTGGCTGCTTTAAAGAGATCTTCTTCCTTTGATGCTGATAGGTATGTTAATTCTTTATGCCTGTATGATAAATGATTTTATTGTTTAACCAGTAAGTTCATATGAAATTTCACGTACGAGCTAATAATATTTGGGCCACTGCTGCCAGATAGATGACATATGTTGGAATATCCCTTAGATATTAACTGAAATACTTATGTCAAAAAGTAATAACATCCCTTCATATTACAAATTCGGATTTGAAGAAAAGCTTGAGAAATTGGAATACTCTTTTAATACATACTCCTGTGTTTTTCTTGCATAAAGGTCTAAGCTAGTCAATGTTTTGATGGACATCGGGGACTTGCTAGGGATGTATTTATCCTTGGAGTGTAAACTCCCGATGATGTATTAAGTAGAGACTTTTTGCAGGACATCCAAGCTATCAAATGCAAGTGAGGACAAAGATGAGGTAACCTCAATAGGTTCAAAATGCATTCCATTATCGATCAAATCATCGCTTGCAAGGCATCCGAGGTCAGAATCCATGAGGTATCCTATTTCGGACGGACCCAGAATCTCCTCCGAATTTGACAGGTCCCGAACTTCAACCCCCAGTGCTTCAGTTGGTAGTAGCAAAAGGATCATAGATTTAACTGATAATAAAGTGTCAAAGACACCAAGTTCTGGCTCGTTCAGAGACGATGGCAAAATAACAAAAATTGAAGAAAGGCAAGTTAAAACATCCATATATATTTGTTTACCAATGAATTTGGTAGCTCAAAATCAATGTTGGCTGACGATTTATTTGGATTTTGTAATAGCAGACTTGCTTCAGGAGCTCTTGTCATAATACAGTCAAAAGTATCCGGTGATTTGAACTAGTTTCAAGAAATGGCTCATTAACACGGTGCTACTCCTTCATCCCTGAACCTGATGTTTGGAATAGGAAATAGTTAAGTGATGATGCTAGTGTAGATGTCCAGAGGGTGAAAGGTGAGAAAATGAGGACAGAATGTGCATCACCCATTGGACAAAATGAGGACAAAATGATGGTAATACCAGATTTCATATCCTAACAAAGTTGATTTGTGTCCTTTATAATTGTTACATTCTTATGCTTAAAAGTAGATGGCAACTTGTAGAATTGTCTCATCCACACTCAAAATCAATTGGCAATGAGTGGAGGAGTCCAACTATATATTAGGATCAATTTAGAGCTTTTATTGGGCAATGTGGAATAATACTACACACTCCCCCTCATTTGCGAGGACCTTTGTTAACCTCGACAAGTGGGATCTCGTGCGGACCTAGTTAACTGTCACAGACATGTTCTAAGAGTGCGGCCAAAACCCGCTCTGATACCATGTAGATTTGTCGGATCCACACTCAAAACCAATTGACAATGAGTGGGGGAACTCAACTATATATTAGGATCAATTTAGAACTTCCAATGGGCGATGTGGAATAATACCACTTAATATGTTCAACACAACTGATGTAATCCAATTGCCAACATCCTCTATCTCTCTGTAAACTGAATTATATGTGTTCCTGAGCTTGGCACCCTTCAGGCAGGTCAAAAAGTTGACAGTCAAACCAAAAGTCAAAACAGGTGATACCAAAAAGATACCCTGAAAACTGGGAGCCTAAACTGATGTATTGTTCCGCCAGTGGCGAACAGACGATTAAGTGCTTGCTTGGTTAGTGAGAGTTGAGTTTTGAGTTCGATGTCGTGTTTTTTTTTTTTTCCCTATTTTTATTATTATTTTGATAAAAATTATGAATTGTATTTCACAATAATGAGATATTGAATTGGATTATAATTATATAAAAAAAATCAAAAATGGTTTGGATTTGGCGCCTTTAAAAGTTCTGTGTTTCGTACTTATATAACACTCCGAGTCCGGATTATAAAAATTGAGCAGTCACCCGTTTAGGCTTCCTGCCTGCGTGATTTACTTGCGGAAGGCCACGTGTCCGACGCATGCCATAGGCTTCACCTGAGCACCACCAGTTTCGAAATCAACTCGTAGAAACGTGCCCGACGTGCGCTTCCCTCGGTGCCACACAAACAAGCAACGCGTCTACGACATCTCCGATCATTATGACTGTTGAGCATAGTGATATTAATTTACATCGTCCATTGGAAGCTCATAAATGATCTTCATATATAATTGGTCTCTCTCATTCATTACTAATTAATTTTAAGTGTGTATCCGACTAATCTACATGGTATCAGAGCAGATTTTGGCCGCACTCTTAGAACATGCCCGTGACGGTTAACTAGATCTGCACTAGTAGAACATGTCTGTGACGGTTAAATAGATCTGCATTCTTAGAACATGCCCGTGACGGTTGGAGAATGTGTTTTTAAGTGATCCTCATATATGATTGGGTTCTTTCACTTATTGTCAATTGGTTTTAAGTGGGGATCCGACTAATCTACAATAAATATTTGTGTCTCTAACCGCTAGTTTATTATTCGCAATACGACATAGCTTATGCAATATATTCTCATCAACCACCATATGGATCCGCGCAAAGCTGGTGGAAACTTGAAAAAAAATCATTAACTAAATTATCAAATCAAATAATAACTCAAACAAATGCAAAAACTCTTATGTGGACGGTGTAAAAGTTAGAGATGTGGGAGACAACAAACTAACAAGGTGCTAATCAGATCAGGGCAGCATAATATATTAGTGGGGGTCATATATATTGTTTAAAATTTATTAAAATAATGGTGTTATACATATTTAACAATTTATATGAGTTAGAATTTTAATTAGAGGATGAAAATGTTATCTAATAACTGATGTGGGATTAATTTTACATTTTTAAAGGAATAGTATTGAAATAGGATGAACATTATATACTTATTTGAAAATATTGAATTGAGCGAGGTTATGTACTTGAGATGTACCGCAACGAATCTGATATTACTATCAAAATTAATTGAGTACCATATCCCTAACCACCAAAAAAAAATTTAAAAATTTAAAAATAGATGCGGTCTAGCAATAGAGACGGAGATGGGACAAATGAAACAGGTACAAGTCGATTTAAAATAACTTGAGAACCAGAACCGCCAGGTATTATTGTCAGAGCATACTCATATATTTAATCAAACTCTTAAAATAAAGCCAACCCTTATTTTGTCAACATGAGAGTCGCACATATTAAGGGTGCAATGATTCCGTTCGGTTCGGTTGTTAATAAAAAATCAAACCGAATTATTGGTGGTCGGTTTGAAAAATTTGAGACCGAACCCGTTTATTTCAAGAAACCAAATCGATTCAAACTATGTGGTTCGGGTCAATTTATTTTTTTATAAAATTTTATTGATTAATTTAATTACTAAGTCGGAGACTTTTCATATAAATAATAATATAGATATACTAATTTATAATATATATTCAGTTAAATTTAAATATGTTTTAGAATATAATTAAACCATTCGATTTGAAAAATATTAAAAACCGAACCAAAACCTATCGGTTTTTATTTACCGTCCTAACACAAGACTACCACTAAGGTAATCATGTGATCATCAAAAGCGCATTATTCTTTTCACATTCAATAAATAATGCATGAATCTTGAGTATTTTTTTTTGGAGTTATTATGAAGTAGTTCTTGGGTGGACACAGTCTATATGTGGACCGTGGACTTAGAAGTGCGGTAGTGTCACGTCTCACTTTGATCAATCAAAAAATTCAGATCAATAAAAAAATCGCCACATGTCACTTTGATTTTTCAAAATATTATGTGAAATGGTGTCCACTTACAAATTTGTGATTCAGATTGCCGCTACATAAATGAATTAGAATCCATCTGACTGGCACCATTTGAGTGATCCGCGCATCTTCGTTACGACGATGGATCAGAACCGCTCTGCCAGCAGCCACCTCGACGCTCCCAATATCGTCCCAACCGCAGGCCCCGACTTCGGCCTGCTCGATTTCATCGCAGAATCCGACTTCGATCACTTTCTGGAG
>NQLW01000056.1:670446-682729 GCA_002312845.1 Kalanchoe fedtschenkoi
ACGTAAGAGTGAACACAACACTAAACCGTGTTCAATTAACCAAAGGCTTTGCTTTGCTTTTTATAATAACATGTGGCGCCGGTTTAGGCCACTGCTGCGTTGTTAGTTAAGTTAGGTTTTGTGCTAATGAATTTTGTCTTAAGTACGATTCATTTCCTTAAAACTTCATCACAAGTTCTAAATTTACATAAAAATATATTGAAAGCGTGCGTGAGACTGTATTATTAGACAGTAAAGATGTGCGATCTGCTCAGGAAAAACTGTTGACGACAGTGTCAGACTCGTGTACCAGAAGATTGGGATTGGATTGGTGGGTAAAGGATTATCACATACATTGGATGATTAATTAGTGACAAAAGAAACTTAGAGCTTAATCGACAGGTGATTACACATATCATCTGTAATTAGGTGTGCGCCGAACAAACTGCCGATGGATAGATAGCTACGTAAGCTATTGAGTGGACCGTATTTGAAAAGCATGTACTACTTGCTTCACTACTCACTTTCGTTATCTCCTTGGGCTGTGTTTGGTTTAGGAAAATTTTGGTGGAAAATGATCAAGTTTTATATCTGATAGGGGGGAATTTGAGGATTGAATATTAAGGCTGTGTTTGGTTTGGAGAAAATTTGATGGAAAATAAGAAAAAAAATTTGTGAGAAAATGAAAAAAAACAGTTTGTAAGGAAAATAGAGAGAAAATAGGGCGGAAAAGTTATTTAAAATAAATAATGGTTTAGCATTTTTTTGTCATTTTCACACATAACCGAATAAGAAAAAATATGATGAATTCTATTGGGGAATTCATTTTCCTTTCCATCAAATTTTTCCTAAGAAATATTTAAATAAAAGTTATAAGGATTCCTTTGTTTGTTTTAGACAAATTTTGTGTGAAGGAAAATTGCATGAAAATTGAAGAGAAAGTTAAAGTAAAGTAAAAGAAGTTTTGAAACTTTTCTACAAATTTTCCATTTGAACCAAAGAAAACGAAAATGAAATCCATTATGGATTTCATTTTCCCTCGAATTTTTCTTTCCATCAAATTTTTCCTAAACCAAACACACACTTAAGATAAAATTAAATAGAATCTTTATGAATCTCATTTTTTTTCATAAAAATGAAAAAATAAGTGAGATAATAAAATGTGGTTGATATGGATGGAAATCTATGTTTGATTTACGAAATGAATGGAGAAAAGGAGCTGGGTATAAAATCATATATAAATTTTGATCTACAATTAATAAGTTTTTGCTCCGTTTTTTCTTAAAACAAACACATCCGTAATTACTAATCCTGTTAGCTGAGGACCACCAACCACACACTCTTTTATTTTACTACTAAAATCCGAACTCTTATCAGTTAAAACACCTCCAATATATTTGTAATTACGAAAGTACCACTGAAAATTGAACTTTAAGAAGAGCTCCCTTCAGGAGCTGTTGTTGCTTGCGTGTGGGTGGACGTTAGTGTTACACTCACACTACTCGCTCCTCCACTCACGCAAACCACACATTCGTTTCGTAACCATCAAGAGCTGGAGCGGGACGAGAACTTGCATCTCCTCCGCACATACACTCTTCTTACATTCCACATCGACTGATTGAAATATTCAACTTTTTTAATTAGGATTAAGATTTTTTATTTAGTATCGAGGCTTTTTTAGTATAAATTCGCCGAATGAGACAGCACACAAACACAAAACTCATCACCGCAAGAGATGAAAAAGTGTGAAATAATATTAACAATAAGGGATCGGGACTTTTACAACTCCACTCCTTCATTCACTACGTAGCTACCTACTTGTAGCTACCATACGTACGCTACACGTGTCTCCCTAATCGAATTTTCATTAGGTCGCGCAACGGGACAACGTGAGACGATAACAAGCAACCATCAATCACCAAACATTTGCTAGCTAACTTATCAATCAGTCTACGTATAAAATAAAATTAATTATTATATATTTTACATAATGTTTTTTTTTTTTGAACTTTAATTTATGATCTGTCTGACGCTTCACCACTACAATAAGACAATCTGTTAGATAAAATTTATCATTTGACATGAACCTTCTTCACAAATTTTTAATCGAGAGGTCCATGTTACAAATCATGAATATTTGGATTGAAATGTTAGAATACTATTTAAAAATATTTATATGAAAAAATGAATACGCCGTCTCAATCATCAAAAAAAATATATTTAATATTGTACTGATAAACATGAATGATTTGACTTACAGTGATGAATATGAAAATTAAACTATATATATTAGTAGGTGAGGTATGATTATAGTTAATTTACATAATTAGATAATTATATATTTTTTGTTTTGGCTGAAACATAAAGATACTAATAATGGCAACCTAGCAAGGCATGGGTGGAGAACGCATGCGTCTCCAGTTGATGAAACGCAGCGTTTTGTTGACATTGGCTGATCTCTCCAACCTCTGGCGCCGGCAGGTTCAGATCCAACGACAAGAAGCTCCGCGTCTTGGCCTCCAAAGAAGACGCTCCGCCGCTTCCCATGGAGCTCGGCCCTGCAGAAGGAGAACGACTGGGGACCGGAACCGCCCTGTGCCGTCGCATGTGGCCGCCGAGCGCCTGCCCAGAAGAGAACTCAGAGCCGCAGACTGAGCACCTGTGCGCCTTGCTGGGCCGAGTCGAAGACTTCGCTACCACGACGTCGTTTCTGTTGGCTGCGGTGGTGGGTGGCGTTGGAGGTTGCGGAGAAACCGAGCAATTGGAAGACGAGGAGGGTGCGAAGTCGCAATCGTCGATGTGGGATTTGGGTTTCCCGTGACCGGCTCTGTGGCCACCCAGCGCCTGAAACGAAGGAAACGTCTTGCTGCAGGTCTTGCACTCGTAGCACCCACCCATGACGTCAGCGATTCTCCTCTTCGCGCCCACGACGACCTCCGCCCTCGCCAGCAGAATCAAGCAGTTGGCCAGGTCCTGCTCCTCCTCAGTCACCACGCTGTCGTAGCTCCGCCGGTCCTCCTCCTCGTCCGACGCAATCCCCGATGAGCGCTTGTTGCGCTTTCCTTTGCTGATGTTCTGCAGAGCGCCGGGCACAAGAGACGCAGCAGCTACTTCATCCACCGGCAACTCCATGGCGATGATGAGTGTGTTTCGCGTTTGGAGCGATGCTCTGTTTTTGCTTAACAGCTTGCTCTGTTTCATCGCATTTATATATATAAAAAGAACATAGATGGGAAAACAGAGTGTGTAAGTTTGTTGGGAGGATGTCTGAGTCTGTGTGTATGCGCTGGAAGTAACGAATGGTTGGTTACGAAGGTTCCATTTATTATTATTCTATTAACTCTTCCAAGCTCCCAAGAATATTTTTTATTTCGTAAATATTTATTTCACAAATTTACTTTAGCTATCTCATCTTTTGTTTACAATTTGAAAAACAAAGAAATATTAAAACACTATTTTACTTAACTAATTCAATCAATTATTCTTGGCATTTTCGTTTCACTCTCAATTTGCTTAAACCAAACAGAGCCTTAAAAAGAGCAACAACATATTTTGATTAAAAATATAATACGAGGTGGTTCCTTGTACATTTCGTCCAAGTATATTAATACGTTACATAGCTTGATTTACAGATAATGAGATGCTTCAGTGTATTTGGTTTGGGTTTTGGTTGTGCATAGATTAGGTGGCTTCTAATTGGGTGTTAAGTTAAAGATCCAATCATTACTCTTTACTTAAATAAAGTGTTCAGTGAACTAGGAGTATTTTTTTCTACTTCAATTAAATTTTTATCAGTTACTATCCAGTCTCTAGCTTGACCTTAATTATTAATCTTAATATTTTTTTTCCTTCATTGGCACTAATTAAATTATATTTTACATGCTTTAGTTGATCACTTAGATTCTGATTGGTTTAGGAAATATTTGTTGGAATGAAAAATAAGAGGGAACGTAATTTTTTTATATGATTCATTTAATTTTTCTTTATTTGGTTAGGAGTGAAAAATATGTGTGAAAGTGCTCAAACACTCATTATTTTGTTAAAAAAATTTATCTAATTTTTCCTCCTCAATTTTTCCTAATTTTTTTATTTTCTCCAATTGTTCCTTAAACCAAACACAGCATATAGTGTGTAACATTGTTTGGTTTAGAGAAAATAACAAGGAAAAGGAAAATAGTAGTGAAAGACTTAAGTTAATTTTTTTAAATATTTTTTAAAGCTGAATATCTAAGCCTTCCTTGTTTTAATTAAAATTTTCATATAATTTTTATTCTCTCAATTTATCCTCAATCAAACAAAGGAGCTTCTCATTTTCCTAAATTTTTTTTTTCAACAAATTTATTCTAAACAAAACACGTCTGAATATTTCAATAGATACTTTATACGACATAGGCCTGATTTTTTGTCAATTTAGTAAAATTACTCCCAACTAAACCATAATTCAATTTATTTTGTTTACAAACTCAATTTTATTTCATCTCTGCAAAATACTATTAATTATTATTTCTGTTTTACCCTACATTTTTTGTTAAATCACAATTTCAAAAAAGTAGTTATCTCAATAAAAAAAAACAGCAGTTTCCATTCGTGATTGTCGGTGGTGGTGTTATTGTTATTATGGATGAGTAGATTAGGAAATACGCCTACTTCAAATCTTATTTATGCACCGTTCGTTTAACTGCGTAAGCTGTCTATTAATAGTTAAACGGTCGATTAAATATTTCAAATCTCTATGTAACCAACTAATCATAAAAAGTTAGGTTCAGCTTCTGATATACTCCCTCCGTCCTCTAATACATGTCGTTTACAGTTAATTTGAGTAGATTAAGGTGAAGTTAATGCTAGCGGTTGAACAAATTTAATAGGTAGGTGGTTAACATTTTTTTGAAAAAGTTCGTGCAAAAAGTAAAATTGGTAGATGATTATTGGTAAGGAATGTATTTTTTATTGATTATGATAATGAAGTGATTAATGTTTGACATTTTAAGGTAGTTGTTGATATTAAATACGCATTGAAAATTGATAAGTGACAAGTAAAAGTAGACAAAAAAAATCGGTTAAGTGACATGTAAAAGATGATAGAGGGAGTACTATGATTTGGTGACAAAGGAACCGATTTGGCAACCATTTAAAATGAGCAATAGGGATGGATTAAAAGGCGACCTTTGAAAGGTCTCATGTGGTAGTAGCCAATAATCAAAAGGCGATGATGTTAACGTAACAGGTAGAAAAAGGCATAGGATAATGGAAATAGGGATATGGTATTGGATCATGTGGAATGATAAAGAATCAACTTGTTGTGAAGCAAAAAATAAAGCCAAACCATATCTTCATTTCTTTTACTTATTCATATAGCATAGGATTAGAGGGTGTTATTAATATAAAAATAAATAATATTATTTTTTTATACAAAACAATACCACAAGGGGTTATTATTAATATGAATTTTAAAAAGATACATTTTATTATATTCATTATTAATATCTAATCATGATACAATGGCATCGATGATCTTAATTCTATCTACCAAATGCTCTGCAAATTAATAATACATAATTAAAAATATTTATTAAAACAACTTGTGAGCAAATAATCAATCATTACTACTAACAGGGGCAATCATAGAGTGAAGGCACCAATACGGTGTTGATCTAGTGGTCTTAGGTGTTGTTTAACAACCCCAAGATTTTGGGTTCAAATCCTGTTGGTACACTGCATTTACGCTGAAAATGCGCGTGAGCTGACCCGCAGTGAATATGTGCATCACTGTCAAGATGGAGGTGAGGGCGATCCCCGACCATAAAAAAAATAATAAAAAAAAATAAAAATAGAGCGAGCGCATATCTTACAAGAAAAGATAGAACCAAAATTAAGCATTTTGCAAAGATGACTTTTGCGGCACACCATCCATATCGCTCACTCAAGCTGTGCATAAGAGACGTAGGTCGAAGTAGAACCGTAGAAGTGGGACTTCCAATCTCATGGGTAGGTTATCAGCTAAATATTTAATTAAATGAAATTAATCGAATTAATTGAACTAATTTCATAAAATTAGCATTTTTATCTAAAAAATTTCAGTTAACTACATTGACCGAACTAGCTAAATTTAGTTCGATTTTTAACCGAATTGATTGATTAATCAACCTGAATTAATTTAATGAAACTGTTCCTGGTTATCCAAGCCGAATTTAACTTAATTAATTAATTCGAACTCAATGAAAGACACTCCGTGAAGACTGCCTGGCACTCTGCCAGCTTATCCATTTGCCCTGCATCAATGTGTATGCGACACAGTACGATGTATCCACTCGATGGAAGTGACTTGGTGGTTGCTTTTTGTTTGAATTGATGTGAGATTGAGACTGTGTCCAAAGGATAAGATCATAAGAAGCATCTCATCCCATCATGCCTGCAATGTGGAATGTTATTGTGGAAAAATTCAAAAATGTATCTTAATTATCATTGCTTTTTTAATTACGATCAGAATTATCACAATTTTTAAAAAATGTGCGATGACAAAAAAATTGATCTGATTTTCTAAAATAAAATTCACTATTACATTCCAAAACTAATATTATTATAACTTATATTTGTGTGAAAATTACGTCGTTTGACTATCAAAAGACGTCAATTTCTTCATGTGCGCAAAACGATATAATTTATTTTGATAACCAAATGATATAATTTTCATACACAAATCTAAGTCTTATAATAATATTAGTTTAGAAATGTTATGATAAATTTTATTTTTAAATCAGTCTAAATTTTTTTAGGGTTTAGGTAAGTGATGATAGTGCAAAACCCCTTTTGAGTTTTATCCCTAATTACTATCAACTATTTTAAACGATTGGGTGTTGGCACAATCATTTGAAATGTTGGTTAATAATTTTAGATTTCAAATTCAAATGTGAGTATTAATAATTGAATCTATTTATTGTGCTATCAAACATGTACTTAATGTACTATTCGTCCTCTAATATTCATATATGGAATAAACAGATAATATTGAAGCCCACCTAAGCCAGATTTATTTAAAAAATTAATAAACATAAAATATGGACCCCTCAAGGTGATGGTAGTGTGTTGTTAACTGAATTTATTTTTATTTTTAACGCGGGTCTAAATCTTTAATAAAAGTTTATTCTTCTTCAATAAACAGTGTCAATAACACTAGTGATTTTTTTAATAATGGTTCTAATTCAGATCATAATTGATAATAATACAAAGTCCATTTGAAAATTTCCCCCCTTGTATTATTGATTAATGTGATGTGCCGGCTACCTACTTCCACACATATCCTTAATCATAGTTTGTGCCGATTAAGTCGCTCTAATCATTCCCCAAGTATGGAAGTGTACTATTATAGGGATTAATGTGTGTTTATTTAAAGATGAACTAATTTATTAATTGTTAAAACAAAGAAAAAATAATACACGTCTCAATTATGTAATATAAATATACGAGTAAAGACACTCGTCGTGTCGACGGTTCGGTCGAAAAAAATTAAAAATTGAACCAAATTATTAGTCATTTTTTTTAAAATATAAAACTGAAAACCGAACGATTAAAGGCACCCGTCGTCCCGACGGTTCGGTTCGAAAAAAAATTAAAAATCGAATTAAATTATTAGTCATCCCTTTTTAAAATATGAAAGTGTAAACCGAACGTTTTTTAAAAATTTGAAACCGAACCGAAATGAATCAAATCGAACCGGACCGGACCGGATCAAACCAAACTGCAGGGAGTGTCGTACGGACATCCTATTCTGTTATATAAATAGAAGAGGTTCGATGGGAAACATTTTTTTCATTGAAAATTGAAAACTCATCCAAATATGTCATTTAAAAGTCCTAATTAGTTCTTAAAATTGGATCAAATGTGTGAAAAGTGATGACGTGATGGTTCATGGATATTGTAGAAAAAATAAAAGTGCTCTTTTAATATTTCAATATGGTTTATAATGTAAAAAGCCGTCAATCTTTTTTTCATTACTCAAAGCTGCAACACATCAAAACCCACAACTAATAATTCAAAAAATAAAACTCATCCACAAAAACACATTTCTTACCCGCTAAGATTCACGACTCATACATCAACTCATTTCTTTCACATCAAACGACAACATTAACTCTAAAAAATGACGAAAAATTTAGATGTTAGAGACGAAAGTGTGAGTTTTAGACATTCAAAATTACTATTTTACGAAGATTGGTGAGTTTGTTATGAGTTTCGTCTCGAGATTACATAATATTTTCTTATGAGTTTTGATATAGTACAATAAATGACACTTGTACTCCAAAAATGTTCCATTAGTGTGAACTTTGTGGATAACTACGACAATTTCATACCTGTTTTTGATAAGATGCTCACATCAAACCTTAATTTATGAAATTATGGCAATTCTTGAACTTTGGTTGTTCTACCAGTCACTTTGAATTTTCACTTTGAACATTCAATAATGAAAATCTAAATGTAAACTTTAAATTTTGTAGATTGAATTTGGAATTTTATAGGTTCGACTCTGAACTTTTTATGTTGTATGTTGAACTTAATATTTTGAAGTTTCTTTAAAAAAGTTGTTCACTCTTTCAATTAGAACATTGCACATAGAATTTTTAAGTTTATACTTTGAACTTTACACTTTAAAATTTGAACTTGCACCGGAAAATTTAAACTCTAAACTTTGATTTTTTTTAATTATAAATTTTATACTTGGAACTTTGATGTGCAATATTAAAAGCTCAAATTTCGATGTGCAGAAAGTTCAAATTCCGCAGTTCAAAATTTCAAAGTTTTCGAAGTTTTTGAACATACATAATAAAGTTCGAAGTTCAAGGTTTTAAGTTAAAAATTCAAAATTGAAAGTCCAAAGTACAACGTTTCAAAATTAACAGTGATGTGACAAAGAACTTTCAAGAAAAACCTGAAATTTGAACTTTAACAAACTCCGAAATAACATTAAAGTTCAGACATAGGCTAGGCATAAATTATTTTAATTTAAATCTCATTATAAACTCAGACTAGACATAAATTCACAATGAAATACATAGAATCAAAATAACACTTATCATAAAAAAAAAACATTGATAAGGATCTTCAAAAACACAAGCATCACAAAATAGCATAACCAACAAACACAATACATCATCAAAGCTCATATTAAACTTTAATACCTGGCCGATCACATTTCGATTGCTTTTCAGCACGTAAGTGTGTGGCGAGCCCCGTGAAATTGTTGCTTCTGACCCGTGAAAGTACATCTTGGCTTTACCCATCGGAGACGTTGATGCTATCCATTCCAAATTTCGCTGTACAATTTGAATATGCACCACTTACTCTTTCTTACTCTCACATTCTATTCCGAATTTGCGATTGATTGTATTAGTCATAAAATTATTAAATAAAATCCAACGGGTTTTAGTTGATTGTACCTTTTTGAAAATTGTGATAGTTCTAAACGCAATTAAATAAGTGGTGATAGTTCATGACCCTTTTGAATTTTATCCCTTGTTTAAATTGTATTACTCAGTACTTACTGGTTTCTAATTGGCTGCTGGCCGGTCTCCTTTTCAATGGCCTAATAATTGGGCCGGATTGAGGCCCAATACACCTGTTGGTTAGGGAAAAGCAAGCTGGTAACATCTGGAGGCCCAATCCAAGTGACGCGACACGTGGAAGCAGCATCGACTAAGATTCTGAAATCTGAATACATTCTCCACGTTAATCAACGGTGAAGATTCTCTATCCGCGTCGAACAACTTCAGCGAATCAGATCACGATGGCTACTTGTATATAAACCAATCCCGTCAGACAATTACATCACCATCGCAATCCCTAGAAGTTTCAGTCTCTTTCTCGACGCGGTCAGATCATCAATGGCGGGCAAGGGGATGAAGAAGCCAGCGGAGAAGAAGCCGGAGGCAGAGAAGGCGCCGGCGGAGAAGAAGCCGCGGGCGGAGAAGAAGGTCCCCAAGGAGGGAGCGTCGTCGGCGGACAAGAAGAAGAAGCGGGTGAAGAAGAGCGTGGAGACGTACAAGATCTACATCTTCAAGGTGCTGAAACAGGTCCACCCCGACATCGGGATCTCCAGCAAGGCCATGGGGATCATGAACAGCTTCATCAACGACATCTTCGAGAAGTTGGCCCAGGAGTCCTCCAGGCTCGCCAGGTACAACAAGAAGCCCACCATCACTTCCCGCGAAATCCAGACCGCGGTCAGGTTGGTGCTCCCCGGTGAGCTGGCCAAGCACGCCGTCTCAGAGGGGACTAAGGCTGTTACAAAGTTCACCAGCTCGTAGTTTCGTTTTACAGTTGCGACGGTGTCGTTTTGTCCTTGCTCAGTTAGGGTTTGTGGTGGTTGTATAGGCTACTCTTTTGGATCTCGACTCGTGGCTGATGATGTCTCAAAATTTATCTCATCAATGCAGTTTGCTTTAACAATTTGAATTATGGGTTTTGTATGATATTGTCAGATTGAGATCTGGTTGAGATTTTAAGGTTCAGTTTTGTTTGCTGTTTAGCGATGTGTAACAACTTCCATGTTTTGACGGGTCTTCATTTGTTCACCATTTTAGACAAAAGGGCTATTGACACAGTCAAATGAGTCAAACTCGGATTCGGATCCTAAGAAATTAGATGAAAATGATAAATAAAAGTATTGGAAGAGTTGCTGGTTCATTTACTTGGCTCGAATCTGGCTACACCTTTCAGGCTGACTGTGGCAATGTCGCATCAGCCTGTTTCGAAATGCCAGGTTGAAACTTTCTGTTCATGTCAGAGAGTGAAGGTGAGAATTGTTGACCCCAAACTGTTCACAAAATGGAAGGCTGCCTACACAAACCGACATTCTCGTACAATCCCAAGTGTTCGTAGTTGACACAAATACAATATAGGTGAGAGTTGGCTAATTAAGGGCACATCTTCAGCACAGTTTATGAACTCCTGAACATTATTGCAGATAACAGAGATCACTTCTTTGAATATGTCTGATGGTCAGGACCCACGTCGCGAGATCCTGTGTTGATGTAAGGCCCTCGGAAGGTAGCTTGAGGAGGAAGCGGCCTCGATGAATCAATTACAGGCTTGTTATTTGACCTTGATGTCCTGGACAACAACATTCCACTTCATAAACAGCTGCAAACATTTATCAGATGCAAAAGCATGGTGGGACTTACGCCATGTAGAAGGGGAAGGCCAGGCCAGCCCCGGCAAAAGCAAGTAATCCTGAGGCAACCACGACGTTCCGACCCCTGCTCATTGAGAATGCTCCCAACCTACATAGAAAGATATGTTGAAGACGTAACAAATGAAACTTATTGATCAACACTACACTGCTTGATTTCGGGTTTAAATAGTCTGAGGGCTCAACACTTGAAAACACATCCACAAAGCAGTGAGGATTTAGAAATTCGAAATTGGAGCCCAAAATTTATACAATTACAGTCTGTTTTTTTAATTTTTATTATGATCGAATTGAATTGAAAAATATTAAAATTAAAATTATCTGTATTATATGAAATAGACTACCTAAAGCACTTGAGCAAAACTCGTTTAACGGACCGAACTAAACTAAAACAAAGAAACCTAAACCAAACAATTTTGAAATGTGGACCTGATACGAAATGCATTGACTTAAACTAAACCAAACTCACCTCGCCAAATGATACTAAATCACATAAAAACAAATTATATTGAATTGACGACGAACTAGATAAAATCAATGCAAACGAAACCAAATGAAATCAGATAAATTAAAATTATACCAAACTGAACTATACTAAACTAGATTTTATACGAGTTACTTAATATTTTGAATGTAATAATAAAAAAATTATTCATTTTTATTTTACAAGATTTCGAAATCTCTGGGGATATGGCGCTACCCGATGTACCCCAAGTAGTGCTGCCACTTCCCCCAGGAGCCAACACTTTGGGTTCTAATAATCTGTGCGACAACAAGAGGCTGACCAGACCACATCAGTCTCTGTGAGGAGTGTGGACGATTTAAACCAATGACAACAACATAGCTCAAAGGCTTAAGCAACTGACGATGTTTCAGTTACAGTTTTGAATCTCATTTCAATGTGCACAGGAGATCACAGTAGTAATGCACTTACAACACCTAGTAAAAGAACAACTGTCAGCTCATCGTGACCGACCGGATAAATCACCAAAATACGCTGACGTTTTTTTGAAGAAAAATCCAATGGAGGGGGCGAACAAAGCACACCATGTAATCCACAATTGCAGGAGTAGGGCAGAGAAATATGATAGGCAAAAATACTCATTTGCAAAAACTGATTTA
>NQLW01000056.1:685713-712374 GCA_002312845.1 Kalanchoe fedtschenkoi
CAGGTGAGTCAGGCAAGTTGAACACGTGGCATTTGCGCGGTCCGATAGAGCGAAAATGGGCTATATTTTCGCTCAACTGAAGAGCGAAATGGGTAGTATGGAAAAAAAACGAAACGGGGTTGTGGTTTTGATAGGGAACGAAGCGAAGAAGTTAAATTAGCAAAAAACTCCAAAAATTGAGACCAGAAAAGCATCAATTTCGCGTTTCTATCACACTTCTGCAGGAATGGAATAGTAGTGGGAAATTGAGTACCTAAAAACCCCAACCCTAACCCTAAGTCGATGAGATAGACGGATGAATTTCGAATTACCGGACGGAATGGGAATGGTTCTTCCCAAACTCCAATCGATGCGGGTTGTGACGCGGAGCTCCAAGAACGACTGTCGTGTCAACTGTCAAGTCGCCACGCAACTGAATTAACCTCTCCTTCAGATTCGATCTATTTCAGCACGGTCTTGTTACAGCTCCTAAACAAAAGAGAGCATTTTGGGGATGCAATGGTGATTATATCGTCATTTTCTAAGAATTTATTAAAAACAGATTGATAAATGCAATGCAATGGTGAAAGTGTTGATAGCAAGGCAAAAAAATAAGTTTACCGACAAGACATTTCGTCGCTAATGTGCCGACGTGATAGTATTTTTCTGTGTATTTATGAAAAGATTAAAAAATTACTGACATTATTACAAGTTCTTAAAATATTAAATAAATCACTTTGAACTCTGATTATAATTATAAACAATTATAATTAAATACATAATTATTATTTATACATTATTAAATACATCTTCATCAAAACTAGATAAAAAAAATTTTAAATCTGTGTTTACAAATACTGGATTTTTCTTCTGTGCAGTAATATGACTTTATTCTGCAGCATCAACAGCCATGAGCATAATCCACAGATGCTCAAATGCATGACACCAACCATAATTTCATACTGACAACCAAGTCAGGAAACTAACGGAGTCTTAATACAGAAAACACATGATGAAGATCACAATGAAAGTTAACAAATCATCTTGTAAACAGACTGAGAAGACAGAAATAGCGATATTCACTGTGTTTATGCAGATCATAAACTCCTACCGCGCTTAATGCAAAATCCCCGTTTCTTGTCATCTGAGATAGACACGAGGCTTTTGCTGAATCTGATTTTCCTCCTGCTGCTGGTAGTTCAGTGGCCTCCTGAAGAGCATGATGTGAGGTTCCGGGTGATGAACGGCATAGTGAATCCACCCACGACTCTGCTGAACCCCTAGAGCACGCCATTCATTCTACCACAGAAAAGAAAACAAAATGTAAAACACATCACACACACCAAAAAATCAACCAGATATCCAATCCAATGAGACATATACCATGGAAACTATTTTTCTCTAAGGATCAATGTCGAGCAACAAATCTTTTTACCCAGGAAATATATATATATATATATATATATAAATATATATACACAGAGAGAGAAACAATCTAAGAAAACTCCAATTTTGGTGGAAATTCTATAACATCTTGGATGAAATCAAGGATATCCAAGGGGTTTTGAATTTATTTAGAGGTTTCACTTGACCTTAATCTTATATATATATTTATAGGGTAAAGAGTTTCTCGCTGACACTTGAGATAAATTTTCCACATGCGAAATCGCATATTTATCCTAACTTGCATACATATTTTGGTTTCATTAGTCTGCATAAAATGGTCAATCTAAAAGAGTAAAACAAATAAAATGACAGATTTAACCCCCACATATGTACTTTGTTAAGTTTTTGACTCACAAAAGACGGATTTTATCTAATTTAGCCTAATTAGGCATTGATCTTCAACATACTTATTTGTGAAATAATTCACTGCGCTTTTATATATTGACCATTTTATTAAGATTAATGAAGCCGAAATATCAAATGTATGCAAGTGAAGTTAAATATGTGATTTCGTATGCACATGTAGGAAATTTATCTCATTTGTCAAGATGAAACTCTTCAGTCTTTACCCATTTTTATATAATCAACAAGGCAAAGAAGCAAAGCAAATCTAAAGACTCTCATCCAGTTGAGACTTGAGATGGGCATTATCATTGGCCGCAAAGAGCCATCCATATGCACAGTGTTTGCAATCTATTATTATACTTGGAAACATTGAGAAGCAAAACTGAACAAGGACAGCAAAATGCAACACAGAACTGCACCACAGAGTAAATCCTGAAATGCTGAAGAGTTGAGTTGAGACTCACTTCAGAGAGCAGCCGATTCCTAGGCAACAATTTGGCGACCTCGGGAGGAAGAACCTCGTGACTGGAAAAAAAAGAAAAAGAAAAAATCCAGAATCGTGAATCCGTATAACCAGTTTCATAAAATCGACGGCGTGAAGGGAAGGCCTAGGGTTGACCGGTACTCGAAGGTGTCGTCGAAGTACTTCTCCGAGTACTGGATCGGTGCCATCCTCAACAGCGACCGCGAAGCAAAAATGAAGCAAAAAAAAATCAGGAATCGCAGGAGAAGATGGAAAGTAAAAATGCGAGTGTGAGTGGAGAAGGAGGAGACGACGGCGGAGGGAGCGTCTGTACCTGGCTGAGTTGAGCGGAGCGAGGGAGGGAGACGGCAAGCGACCGATTTGACAGCGGAGCGGAATTATTAAAGTGATTTTATTTTGTGGGGGGAAATTTTGGGGCGGAAGCCGATTTTTAAAATTGAAATGTTGTTAACAGAGAAGTGGACGTTATTTTTTCCAGCGAGAGGTTAAAAAAAATTTGCTTAACGAATAAAACACACTAACATTATTATCGAAAATTTATAACTTTAAAATAATTTATTTTAATTTTTAATTTTATACTTGAATTTTTTAAACAAATTTTATTTCAAAAGTTCTAACTGTAGGTGAGCGGTCTGATTCTTATTGAAATAAACTTAAAAATAACTTACATTCACGTGAATTTCATTTTCTAATATAAGATAAATTTTTTCATCTTTATTGAAATAAACTTAAAAGTAACCAACATTTATGTTCACTTTTTTATTAATAATTTTTTAAAATTTTCCAAATGATTAATTCAAAGAAAAATCAGGTATGAGGTTACACATCATATCCGTTAAGTTGGGTATCGAGTCAAATTATATAGTTTTACTAAAAAAAATTCATTTTAGAGGTTTTAGGATTCTAACATGTTAGGATATTAGGATTTTAGAGTTTTAAAATTTTCAAATTTTAGGGTTTTGTGGGTTTAGAATTTTATAGGAGTTTCATATCCGGGTTTAAGGGTTTGGATTTTATTAGATTGTTCGGTTTTTTAGATTTTATTATATTAGATCTTAAAACCTTAAAATGAAAAAAAAAAGCAAAATTGTGTTGTTTTGCCCGATCTCTTGTCTAACTTATATAAGATGTCTCCTTATATCTGACAACTCTTTAGTTCCATGCTAACATTTTCTTTTAAAACCTCAGTATTCATATATCAGTATAAATCTATCTACATTAATCAGATATCACACTTCTTTGTTTAAACCAAATTTGAATATTTCGATTCGATCAAAAATCATCTCAAAATTTAGTTCTCATCTCTCAAGTTTTGAGGCTCAGTCACATCTCATATATTCTAAACTTTAGGCTGTGTTTGGTTTGAGAAAAAATTGAAAGGAAATAAAATCATTTAAATATCCATCTAATTTTTTTTTGTTTGATTTCATAAGGAAAATGTCAAATTTTTTAATTAAGAATCCATTTCATTTTCCATCATCATTAAAAGTTTTATGAAAAGTATGTAGAAAAGCATCAACTTTTCATCATATCATACATTGAACTTGATGAAATATATTGAATTTGCTCAAAAAATAGTTTTTTGTTTGAGAGACATTGAATTTGATTGGACTGATTTGTTAGAGATAAGAATCACATTTTACATCTAATTTTCCACTTAATTTTCTTTCTCTCCTATTTCCCAACTAAACCAAATAATGATTTTTACTAATTTTTCATCAAATTTTCTTTTCCGTCAAATTTTCTTTAAACCAAACACTGCCTTACAGATTGAAGCTCCATCATTTCTGTTCAGAAATATCATCAGGATAGTCTGCTTCCTATACATTGGCTTGCTCTCATCAAGAGGCTGGGAAGTGAAGGATCCATTTGCTCCATTGGGATGAAAGGTCCGCCATAATAATTTAAAACGAGACTCTTTATTCCTTAACTACACCCTTCAAATTTGTAGCTAATGCCGATTAACAAGCTAAGTATACTATTTCAAATAATTAAGCAAAAAACCCAAAAGTAAACGTTAGGACAGATTCTTGGATGCACATTAAAAAATAAAAACAATTTTAAAATTAATAATAAATCGCAGCTGTGTGTAACTTTGTTGCGATGAGTGAAGAGCCTTACAGCAATTCATCCGTATGCCTTTAGTTTGGAATATCTTGACAACGAAGCAATGCCATATGACTAAGCGATGAAGAAATGAAAGTGAGATTCCATGGGGAATATCTTAACGGCTTCATGTCAGATGTCTTGAGTTTCGTGCAAGCAATCCACCCCAGATGACAATTTTCAAACACTGTATAAAACACACTCCAGTTCAGAAGCAGCAGCTCTGACATCCAGCAACACTCGCGGAAATGGCTCAGCAAAACGTGAGGCCGGGGTCGAGCCTTCTGCGAGTCATCATCTACGTGATCCTGGCGCTCATCGTCATCGTCGGCCTGGCCGTGCTCATAACCTGGCTCGTCATCCGACCCAGAAAGCTGGTCTACTCGGTCGACTACGGCTCGGTCAGCAGCTTCAACATCAGCCGCGACCACCTCACCGCCAACTTCGACTTCGTCCTCAACGGCCGCAACCCGAACCACCGAGTCACCGTCTACTACGACTCGATCGAGGTCCGGGTCGTGTACGAGGACCAGACCATGGCCTACGGTTCGCTCGAGCCGTTTCACCAGCCGCATAAGAACGTGACCCGGTTGGAGGCCAAGCTGCTGGCTCGATCGGTGCCGCTGGTCGGTTCGATCTCGAGGGATTTGAGGCGGGAGAGAGCGTCGGGCGATGTTGAATTTGGGATTTATTTGGATGCTCGGGTCCGGTTCAAGGTCGGGTCGTGGAAGTCGGGTCGGCGAAAGCTGAGGGTGAAATGTGACCCGGTCTTGGTTCATGTCGGTTCGACCAAGCATTTTGAGAGCACCCCTTGCGACGTGGATCTCTAATTTCAAAATCCGACCACCCGTGCTGTGCTGGTTATTCGAATTGCGTTATCTTTATTTTTTTCCTACACTTTATTGGGTTGTATTTTATGATTGTTTGGTGTGTGTGATCTCCGTATTGGTGATAAGTGACCCGAGTTATCTATTTATGAAATTTGTTGCATATTAATATTTGTATATTTAAATTTTGGGTTCAAATTCTCTTATTCAAGGGCACGACCTATCATCCCTCTCACAAATAAGTTGCTGGAAATGGATTTTTTTTTAAAAAAAGCGTCTTATTCATCTGAAATGAAGAACTGATAAATCAAATTTTTTTGAGGGTCAAATTAACATTCTTTCAATATTTTATTTTCAATTTCATCATATTTTTAATACAAAGTAGTCGCAGTCATTATTATAGTAAAACTTATAAGGCTTGAACAAGTTATAAAAGATTGCCCACTAAAGTACATAACCCTCCTCGCAAGTAATTCTGAGAAAGTGACTCCAAGAATCATCATATTTGAGCAGAAATAAAAAAGTAAAGTAATATATAATTAAATGTGCAAGTGGGTCAATACACCTGTGACTATTTGGAAATATAGTCATTCAAAAATCAGTCAAAATCCGTTCAAAAGTAAGCTTGTAACTTAATTTCTAAACCCGTTAAATATATGAGCCAAACGGTGAAGTATTCTAATCATTTACGTTTATAAACAACTCGTTTATGAGCTCATCTAAAATCTTGATTATGACATGACCCCTATTTCGGCAGAGAAGATGCTGACATGATTTTATTTAGTGCTCAACAATCGATCAGAGATCCACTGGTTCACATTGAAATCAGACATTCCTATATATCATGTTAACAGACTGTTTGCAGGTTACATTGAAACATTTACAACGCTCACTTCACTTTACCTGGCAAAACATGAGAAGATTACATTATTCAACCTAAATAATCATCATGGAATGGAGTAGCTTTGAGAAGCCTGATAGAAATTTGAATGCATGTGACTTTATCTGAAGACCCTTATAGGCGAAACCCAAGCCTTCATTCGATCTTTTCCAAAACTTCCAACCGGGTTTTCCTTTTCCAGCTTTTCATTGTAGCAACAAGATTAATCAGCCCCACTACTTGATTTTTGGTGTATTCCTGGGAAGAAAAGTATATGTTTTGACATAAGACAATTCCACACCTCGAAAGTCGAACAAAAAATAAGCATAAGTGGTCGAGAGGTACTCACTGGATGAGCTCGTGCCCAGTGCACAAATTCAGTTTCTGGAAGATAATATGCCTGCGTAAAGAAAAAGAGGACAACTCATTGAGGATATTGATCTGAAACAGATGATGTGCAAGTGCACCAAGAGTTAACTGTCGGAAACTTGTTCTGACATACCTTGATAAAGGCTTCAACTATCTGGAACTTTGGCCTCACGTTTGCAGGGGCAAAATGTTGTAGGCCGTTAATGAGCACCTGATGTCGGACATCAAACACGCACAACATTGATATGCAAAGAAGACGACAAGGGTAGTGGACATAGGATAAATTTAAAGTGTAGTGTTCACAAACCTGAAGATCTAACGACATAAGAGCTCGCCCTTCATCCGTGCATCTCTTAATGCGTGAGAGACCTTCAACAAGTGTTTCAGCTACATTTTCAAGTCCATACTCTAATAGGAGGTCCTGGGTCTGGATTTACAAAAATGATATGTGAGAAATAAAATTTAACAAAGAAGTGTAGTTGCTTTACAGGTTCACCATCTAAGGTTAGAGTTAGCAACACAAATTACCTCTTTGTTGATGCCACCATGTAAAAGCCTTGTTCTGTAATGCTTAAATTCCCCCAATAACAAATCTACGTACCTACAAGATGGCATAGTTTTAGGCCATTAATAAAAACATTCTGTTAGGCCACTATATGAGCTTTTATTCATGGTGTCATGATGAGTCGTACATATTTTTCAATGCCGATTTACAAGAAACAGAGGGATCACATCAGGTCACAAATACAGAATCTGAATCCAAGTATCAAAAAGACATGATATTTCTTTTAAACCTATAATAAACAAAAGTTCCCACTATGAGATAAATTTAGAGGATCTCATGCGCATTTGAATCATATAAAAAACTGCAAGGAATGAAAAGGAAAATGAAATTCCGTGTTTAGCAACCACGGAAGATTTAAAAGACAGGAGGCTTTCTGGAACATGCTGGGAGAAAAGTTAACATTTTTTATTATCATGATGATATATTTCACCTCCACATCTACAAACAAATGCATTAAACAGACTTCTAACGAAATTTACTATTATGTCACTCAGTTCCACGTATTAGTTTTCTTTCTACTAGATTTTACCAACATCCAAACAAGGGGTTACATAAAGAGTCCTGATATCTTCTCACTTTTTACAGACTATCACTGAAGAGATTTAGCCTAAGTGAAAATACAGAAAATATACTGGAACTCACTTTCAAATACAATAATGATTTACGAAAGAGTGAGTCATGACTGCAAAAGAACCAGAGGGTTTGATTCTATGCTAGACAAGAATAGAAAACGGGTTGATGAGTGCCCACCCATTATGTTCCAGTCCAAGCTCTTTTAATTCCCATTTAGCACTTGCAATCCGATCAGCATATCTTCAAAAAATACAGATGACCCAAATCCATAAGTGGTAGCAGTTTAGGAGAATGCTTATCACTAAAGACAAAATAAGCGAACAAATAAGAGAAAAGGAAGTAAGAAAAGAAACATAAAAAGCAATCTTTACACCATTTCCTTTGTTGCACAAATGACAGAACCAATAAATATTTTGAATCACTTAGTGACGAAACAATCAAGCATTTGTGTCTTACCCATTAATATGGAGAAGCAACCTGGCAGTCGATCTGTGAAGGTGTTCAGTAAGATCTGGAACAGAATTCACCTGATGGAAATCATACACTTTCACTAACATTCATGCAAGATAAACCAAAAAAATGTGCAGCCTAGTTTGGCACCAAGGAAAACAAATTTTTAAAAACATCTACCACTTGTAACATGCAGAATGATAGAGAACTTTGTGCAACATGAACTGGTTGGTTTGTATATATACCCACAGAGTAAAAGATTTATATTTTTCTCTTTACGGCATCAAGACTGAAGTGATTGTCCAGCCAAAAATAACTTAAGGCCAACGAAACCCCACAAACAAAGGTAAACGAAAAAGAAATTAAGAACAAGAAAGACGTAAAATCTTTTTTTTACATATCTTTTGAACAGGCTTCACACAGAAGTATGATCTGTTCGGCAATAATCAAATGCCAAAGGTACTGATGAAGCTCACCACTTGCACATAAAAATCTTCAACTGCAGTTGCATTATTTTGCAGGAGTAGTGATTGAAGATGAGGTTTCGCTCTGTGCAATATTTGGGCAACTTGGGATATGCTGTCTGCAGCTGCACATCTTTCCTGCATTATTTAATTGGATAGTTATAGAACAGAATGCTTTTGCAGGTAAATTCGGATCTAACATCTGGGTCTAATAATAGTTCGTCAGAGTTCACACACAGTCTACTCCAGTATATTTATGTATGACCACCTTAGCCTGAAAATCGCACAAGTCTCATTTCAAGAAATACCTTAAGGCCAAATGACGTGCTCGGCATATGTCCCATACTAGTACTTGGAGGACTGACTGGTGTAATGTCCATGGGTCCAAATGTGGAGTTCAAAGTTGTAGGTGATGACGATGAGAGTTGTGGTCTGATCCATTGATCACAGTCCTGATTTATCCTAGATAGAGCTGTCTTCAGTCGATCTGATCAAGCATTGAATGCAGTTATTTACGCAGAAGCCATCAAAACTTTTTTCAAGATCAGAAAAATGCAAGTAGAAATTTGCATCTAGTTGATAATTCAAAAGGAAATATCCGCATAAGTACAACTTGAAATAGAAAAGAACACCGATTTCCACTCACAATTAACATAATCTGTTACCCCCTTTCCGTTAGAATTGTTTTGCTGGACAAACGTATCATAAATAGTGAAGAAAAAAATGCCAAACAACTGGCATATACCCTGAAATATCAAGAGGAAGAAAAGTTTAAATACAGAATCATAACATCAATATATAAGTAGATACAAAAAACATTGAAGGATTTGCCTTTGAACCTTGAAGAACTCAATATTAGCTACTTCTAGTTTCTGCATAAGCCTTGCATATTTATCCATCAACCTATCGTGAAAAATATAGTCAGCAAATGTAACCATATAACGTTGTGTAATGGTTATATTTTAGTATTAGTTGCAGGGTTAACCTCAGTAGACAGAGCGATGACCCTGTTTGTGCACTTGTATCTTCATTGTTTGATAGCATAGAGCGAGATTTGGGCTTTGCTACACGGCTCGGCAGTTGACTATCTTCGTCAATAAAATCAGCAAGAAGATCTTCATTTTCATCTTCACCAAAAGAGCCAGAGTCACCTTTACTGTTTTCTTTAGCGCCAGAAGGAGATGAATTCCCACTAAGTAATATGTCATTAACTTTTCCACCGGACTCTAAAGATGTGGATCCATTGAGCTTAGGGGATCCACTTTCTTTAAAACCAGATGTTACCTTCGATAAAAAGGGATTCCCACTTTTAAGCCAATGTGAAAACCCACTGTTCTTTTCCCCAATCTTGAGCGACTCAGCTGATTTCTTTGAGTGATGCACCCCAACTCCTGCTTTTGCACTATTTGCATATTTTGCGACAATAAGTGGGGCACCATCACCAACAAGGCCAGCAAAACTAATTACTTGAATAGTTTCAATGGGCAATCTCATCCAACTTTCCTTCTCCAAAACCATCTTCAGTGCCTGCAAAATACTAACTTATGCAAGTAAATACGTATAACTGATTGAATATAGTTAACCTAACAAATAATGTCAAGGTTTTCAAAAGTAAGAAAGGCACTTTATCTATGACCATATCTCCAAGAACGAACAAAGTTTGCATGAGGAAAACTCATAACATAGCTCACTACTAATCATCTCATGTCAATAAGAAACACCTTCCTCTGGAAAAGTAATTACTCTTAAGGAAGGATAATTGATAAGCAAAGCGAATGAAAACAGAAAACAAAAGAGTGTGAATGTCACCATTGAAAGTTAATCCAAATTTATCTTCCTTAAAATTCAAGCAAAGTTTACACAAACAAAGCAAAATCAAATATTGGTATCATTAGAGAGTAAAACTATGATTGTTCGACGCTGTCTTTCTTGTTGCCTCACGTGTTTACTGAAATCCTTCAGGGAAAATTAAAGGATTAAATGCAAGGAAAGAAGTCAGATTTAATGTGTCTTTGCCAAATCACCACATAATAAAATATTTTTTTAATATTTACCTTTCTTATAAATGCTAATTATATTTCCATGCAAGCTATGGTTGGAGATTAAAACTGAGCTAAGCAGTCAGGGAACGTACATAGATATTTTGGCGATGAAATGCTGCATAATAGTTTTCACAAACATTCTTTAACTTCTGCCGAAACTCAGAAACTTCATGACCACAAAATGCTTCCCCAGCCAAGATGAAGATATTCAAATCCTCAGAATTTTTCAAAAACTGGTGAATACTAGTTGAGCAAACGGCTGATGAGGAAAGCAACACAAATAACCGGCTTGTAGTAAGTTGCCAAAGATTCTTGCGCCCTCTCTGTAGAGTTTGTGAGACAAATGCAGCAGCATCTTTTCTCAGCTGATACCATGGGGAGCTACTGCCAGATGTTGCAGCACTATCACTCATCTCACTTGAGGGATCATGAGAATCAGCAGAGGTTGATTTGGATGCACATATATGAGAGGACTGACGGGATTCATTTGCACTGATTTCTTCATTCAGTGCCACTGATTCAGATTCCGTGAAAAATCCATTGCTTGAGACTGGAACGTTGGTACTGTTTTTAATTGAATCATCTGTCTGCACCTCTGGCAAAGATGAGGAGATGCCACTTGCTGCTTCTATCTGAACGGAAAAGTTTAACTCTTGAAATCTGACAGGATCGAATATAAAGCAAAATTTACCAGATCATGACATTCAATTGTCGATGGCCCTGCTCTTTTATGCTATTATTTTTTCATTACAGTTCATTCAAGTCGTAATATAATAAGTGAAGTTAAGCTAAAAACTGTTTTAATCATTTCTATCAAAAGTCATAATCAACAATTCATCATTCATGTATGGTGCATTTCTTATATTAAAATTGAGTACGCAATGAATAATTAAAATGTGAAATAAAACTACATGAGTTTTAATAAGTTAAATTACTATAAGTCCAAAATAGTAGATCCTAAGTAATAAAATGTACCTCATCCTCTGGCTGAAAGCTCATGATTGCAAAATAAGAGCAGATCAGTTTGTACACAGCAGCCAGTGTCTTCAGTAAGCACACCCTAAATTTGGACTCTGGAATTTGACCACATAAATCGCTGTATGTATATCTGGAATATTATACATGATATTTAGCAGTCATTAAAATGAGGTATTGGATTATCATACATTTAGGAATTTAGAGTCAGCAGAAACCCATGAGAAGAAGAATAAGCGCTACCTACTAATTTGCAAATGATGTCCACAGTCCTGAAATATTTGAGATACCATCAGTTTCCTTAAACTAGACAATAACATAATACACATGCTTCAAGAAATCGGAACATAAGCACTCCAGAAACAAGAGGAGTTGAAATGGTTCGTTTCAAAGTGGAAAAAAAAAACAGTTTTCAGATATCTAGCCATCTTACCTCTTCTACAATACTTTTTAAGACGGAATGAGTTTCTGAAAGAATTTCTTGCATAAAAAAGCTCTGTATTTTTTCAGCAAGACCAGAAACATCCCCTATTAATGCATAAGCATCAATCACCTGCAAAGTAGCGGATATGTCACAGTTCAAAATAAAAAAGATGCCAGTGCAGGCAACTTCAGTATAAGAAGTACTGATACATTTGATTAGAGAATTTAGAGTTCTCTCTATGTAGTGCTAACATTTGCATCAACTATCTATTACTATACAAGCACCGGGTAAGAAAAATTGTCCGCAAACAATCCTCCCCTAAAATACATTTTGCTGTCTAAATAATAACCAGTTAATCCCTTGAAAGTAACGACAGCAGAATTTCCACACTCAATATGATTTTATGTTTCTATTGACGATGTTTCCATTTAGAAGCGAAAGTGAAATAATTTGGACCAGGCTGATACATTCATATCTGAAGGACAATAAATAGAAATAACTTAAAAAAATCAGATCTAAACTAAAATAAAGCAAAGAAACTACAGTATCTGGAGCTTGAGGATGATGAGGAGAGTACTTATGACCAAGTCATTTCAAATGTCAGGTAGTTTAAAGCTGAAGCACTGACTCAACGCCAAATGAAAAACTAAAAGGGGTAAAAATATTGAGTGGTAGGGGTGCTTGCTAGGAGTCAGTGTGACTACGCTGTTCTTAAGACCTCATAAAATCAGGATATCTCCATGCATTCGACGGTAAATATGTCTTTTCCACCTGCCTAAGATCATGGTCCCTCGTGATGAAGGTCCACAACACCAGAGCTTGATCCTACCCTCCCTCATTTTGATGTGTAAGAAAACAAATGATGTGTGTCAGGAAACTTTACAACTATGTGATACAATAACAAAGCTTGCTTACTTTTAGTGTCTTTCCATCCATGCCACAGTCAGATTTATAGTCAAACTGAGAACAAAAATCTAAAAAAGCGGCATCATGATCGAGACGAAGGACAATAATAATTTGCAACTGTGTAGGGACTAACAAGACTTTCCATCACAAGGCAACCGACAAAGTATATACTTTACACTAGAATCACAACAAAGTCTTCCTTGGAATCAGTTACCTTGCAGGGTATGGCGTGGAATAAAACACAAATGAGTTATGTTTTAAAATTACATAAAAAATTACAACTAGTAAAAAGGAAAGATTCTTGGACTGACCGTCATGTATGCTTCCACTTCAAATTCTTGGCATACTCTCATGAGAAGTGAATCTAACTTTTGAAGCGTCTTCGCCAGCCAAACCTGTATTTATTATTTATTTTGGAAGAATCAAGTTCCAACAGTAATTCATAATTCAGACTGAAAGACACCCAAATGATTGTTATAAGATGCCTAAAGAAGATGGTTCGTTGTAGAGGAAACATGAAAAAAGAATATAAAAGCGGAAGTAACAGTGAACACTTAAGTTCTTCAAGATTATTCTCAAATGTTGGTGAACTCTCACCTCAACACCCCGGCTCATCTCTTGTATGACAGATAATTGCGAGAAGCTATCTAACAGCTGTAGATATTCAGATAGAACTTGAAATGCCTGTAGAACAGAGTGAAGCCGTCACATCCCTTGTAAGGGCTCAGATAAGAAAGTGAAGAAAATTTCATGGATAAATATAGTCAGAGGATATGTGCACCCACCTTGCAGTAGTTGCCTTCCTCAACTAGGGCTTCTAGTGCTGTTTGCATGGCCAATGCATTGCGGAGCTCGTTTAGAATAGGAAGCATATCCTGCGAGCATTTATGAATCAAACATAATTGTGCATTCATAAATATTTTAGTATAGACATTCCAGATGCAAGCAATTTCTGGAAGCATTAACAAATTCGTCTTGTTTTCATTAGTTACTGACATAACTTTTCTTGTCCAGTAGGTGAGCTTGATGCAAATGAATGGAACCCAGCTGAGCTTACGAAAGGCTACTTTCATAAATCGACTGGCCTTGACTAATTGTGATAATAGTTTTACTTCTTCTTTTTTTTGAATTTTTCGTATTAAATAATAATTGATTACACTGATGATCAGGGTTTTAGGGAACATAGAACTACCTGAAAAGCCTGTTTCCTTTTCGAATATGTATTCACAATGAGATCCCTTGACACCTCATTCCTAGATGCATTTAAGTGCCTTCGGCCATTCTGCAAGATGGTGGTTAAAATCTTAAATACAACAAGAGAAAGCTTGATATTAAAGGTACCTAGTTCCTTTTTATGACAGACCAAATGTCTCAGATAACCAGAATTAGCCATTAAGGCAGTGGTGAGAAATATAAAACATTATAATGAGAGAGACTTCTGTTCGGACATGATATATCATACAAGTGATTCGAATTCCGGAGAACATGTAACTATAACAATTACTGATTACCAATAACAACTTTATCAACTGAACCTGAATACGTTCCACACAAACATTACTAATACAAATTTATCAGTTTCATAAGTGGCACTATTTTATGTCTTACCATGCAAATGACGTTTGCTACTTTTAAGTCCTTCTCGACTTCCCTCACCAAATGCATCCCCTTCACTGGACATTAGCAAACATTAACATCCGACCTTAAGCTGTAGCAAGAAAAAAGGATCCTCTGCGGAAGTTATCAATCACTACAAATATTATAGTACTGCCCCTGAAGCTAAGTTGAGCATAGTTTTCTCAGATAACATAGGCAACCTAATTAAGACATGGCAATGCCTGATTGTACCCATGTCTATTCTATACTTAGAAAACAAATTGATTTAGGAAACAAAAAAATCTTAAAATTGACAGCCCATGATAAAAAAACATAAACATGTGTGCCAGATTATGGAAAAATTAAAGGAGCAAAATTGTTATGGCATTAGAATTTTTTAATCAGGGGTGACGCATTCTCAATCCAGCCAAATAGACAGCACCGTCTTACCCATAACTTCATGATGATTCATAACATGTTTTGACAGACGTTCTGCTACCTTATCCAATTGTGCCAATCTGACAGTGGCCTGGGAAAATTGAATAAGCAAACATCAGACGGTACTTCATCAACTCATATAAATAACTGTACAAAACCTGTACCTTCATACAGTAGAGAAATAACCATTTTCTTCAAGAATATGCGCAAAACTAATATTCTTACAGATAGTTTGCCTCTAAATCCTCTATATGCTCAGTTCACATTTCTATTTCGAATGTAAATAACACATTTATTGCTAGTAAAACTATGAAATACATGCTTTCGTAGATTATGAACCATTATATCAGTTAAAGCAGAATGAACTTCGATCAATGTTGAATAATATCATGATACACACCTCACTAAGTTAAGGAAGTTTATGTTGACCCAATATATGAATAAGAGGGATGAAGTTGGATACACACCTCACGGTTCGAAGGTACCATTTTCAAACAAAACACCTCAACAATCCATAAGCACGAGCGGACCTATCCCTCACAAATGGAGCCATCTTAATACTATTCACATGTTGCTTACTAGGATGGAACCTTGCTTGTACAACCTAATTCTACATATCTATTTTCCAGGAGGGGCTTAACTGGTGAAGCATGCCTTTATTGACTGAACGCTAATTTTATACATGCGGAACGACAAATAATAAGAACACAGTAGACTGCCTTATTCAAAAGAGTATAAAAGTTAATGAACTGCAATTATCTGAATTATTATCAACAAAATAAATGCAAAAAAGATAATTACTTGTTTCTCGAAGTAAGTCAGCTCATTCTCATCAGAGGGAATATGCTCAATAACATGTCTGACTGGATCAAATTCCTGAATACAGTATAACAAAAAGGCTCTTACACCACAAAAAGAATAACATGTGGACATATAAAAATGAGTAATAATAAGCTACCATAAAACTGTTCTTCTCGGACCAACAAGCTCTAAAACCATGCACCAGAATAGAACACCAAGGAGACATTTGCCAATATAAGATATTACTGAGACATTAAGCTGAAAGTATTAAGTTTAGAAATTGTCTTTGCAGCATGACATCTTACAGAAGCAGCCAATACAATAAAACTCATCAAGAAACTTGTGGTCCATACAGCGGCGGAACAAGAAATTTTAGTTTGGGGTACGAAAAAATCGTAGCTCAAAATAAAGTTCGTTACAAGCAATAAAGGCTTTCTCAGGTATTGGATTTCCAGTTGAGTGGTTTGATTTTGGGCTGGACGGTTGCAATCGGGGTTACAAAAGTGAGCGATTTTACACTACTTAAATTGAAATGCGGGTACAGAAGCTAAGAAAATAATATTTTTATTAAAATTTAGGATTCTTAAACCTAACTAATTTTTCTTTTTAATTTTGTTGGGTGGATAGTGGGGACAGCTGTCCACCCAATAGTGCCGCCTCTGGATAAAAGGGTATGTAGATAAGTCACATGTAATGACTGCATGGTTTGCTATCCCTCACTTGAAACAAGCAATGAAATCAGTAAACTATATTACTAGACTGAGATACCTATCAACAACAGCAAGCAGTAAAGCCAAGAGTACCTCTTCATAGAATGCCTCCTCCAGCTCCTCCACTACTTCACCTGGATGTTTGCTTCCGTATATTGAACTCAATTCTTCAGAGCTAGATGAAAGATTAAACCTCTGATGAGGCGGTAGACTGGCAAGAGCACGTGCAACAGCTGCAGCAGCAGCAGCTCGGGCTGGAACCTGGATGATCAAAAGCAGAAAAAAAAAACCGGAATCAGATATATTGTTACATTTGGCTTCCTTCACACAAAGAAACATACATCCTTTGTATACGCGTTTATAATATACTGGAATAACAGGTAGGCTTAAAATCGAATAGTCAGTTGCTTTTCTCATCTAAATTGTTCAAACGGAAAGCAAGCAAGGGAGAGAAATGGTTAGATTCACCTCGGGACGGTCAGAAGCAGGTGGAAGCAGGCCGAGGGATCTAGCGGAGCGTACGGAGCTGAGGATCTTCTCTCCGACCTTGGACAAATCCATTCCGCCTCCTTGGAACAAGAAAAAGGAAGGCAAAAACAAGGGGCGAGGGATGCCCTCGGTGCTCAAATTGCCGCCGACATTGAAAAGCAGGAGTGGAGTTGCGAAAGGGAAGAGGTTGGGCTGCTGCATTTCAACTCAGGAGAAGATCAAGCGGACCGCGCACCATTTCTCAGACGCGGTGGGTGATCCCGATCGATCGCGGTGGAGTAGGGAATTGCCGAATTAAGGGATTGGCGTTGCGAGATTTGATTGATTGCTGCTGTTGGAGATGATGAGTAGACTTTGCTTCCAAAACTGCGTGCACTATTGAAATGACATTAAATTTGGTTGATGCCTTCTTTTCCCTATTTCCAATTTTTAGCTGGTGGGCACCTCTTCAAGTACTGTCTATTCATTCTTGGCACAGAGTCCAAAAAGAGTTCTGAACTTTTACCACTTATTTGATTGGTTTGAATTATCACGATTTTTAAAAATAAAATTTACCATTACATTTTTGAACTATTATTGTTATAAGATTTATATTTGTGTACAAAACTTACTTCATTTAGTTATCAAAATAAATAATATCAAACGTCCTGTTTAAATGATGAGAAAAACTTATATTTCCTTTCTGCCTCGTGTTCCTGTTTAAATATCTTTCTCTTTGGATCATTCAAGTGAGAAAAACTTTACCAAACGTCCTCCACTCAAGATACATGTCACCAGTTAGATAATAACTTTTTTCAGAAATTGACATATTTAACATAAATTGAATAGTAGGAGCGGCACCTCTCAGTACATAGCTAAACAACGGTCATTGATTGCGCACATTTATGTCGTTGTTTGACCCAGCGACAACAAAAAATGCATGTCATAACCACATATCATTTAAAGCAACTACTTTGAGCATAATTGTGGGGACCTCATAATCGCCTCGAGTGAATTGTCCTTTCCACGCCACCAGACAATTTCTCCACTACCAATGCATACAGTCCAATCTGCCTAACATTTCAGGAAAACCGTTTTTATTTGAATGCATTTCGAGTGGCCGTTGAACATCATCATTATTTGTTTTTTCAAATACTTTTTCCCAAACGCGTGTATTAGATAATGATAAAATTTAAATAAACATTGAACAGTTGTTGTTTCACTCATTCGAAGATATTCATCATTGATCCTCTGAACTTCATAGCTAATCGACGAATACCAGCAGTACACTTTTTAAATGATGAGAATTTCATCCTACCACGACCAATACTTCTCTACATTATTATTTAAAATATCTCTCATAATGCGAAGCTTTTTTCACATTTGAAATCCTCTTTGGGAGACATCGGGAGAGTACATTGATTGCTCAATGAAGCAGCCCCTATGAATACGATCATCTCTCAACCTTGCATTCTCTCTTGATGTATCTACAAGAACGTCGATTTATGTCGACTATTGCTTCTCTTTATTGTTTTTCTTTTAGGAGCAAGAGCATCATTTGTTCATCTGTGCCATCTGTACACCGATCAATTAAGAATTGTTCATAATCAAAATTGTTAGTAGGATCAAAGTATTGCGATATTTTACTTTTTAACGTTTAGGGAAAGACAAGGTGAGAATATAATTCGATAGTATTTCTTTTGGTACACATTTTACAACAACTAGTTTTAAGGTAATGAGATGCATACTTATTACAACGGCTAGTTTTCATTGAATGGGAGCTTCATTTTTTACAACGGCTAGTATTCATTGACTAAGAGCCACACTTATTATAACAACTAGTTTTATTGAAAGAGATAATTTTAAACTGACACTTAAAATTAAGGAATGTCATGTCCAGCCTTGATGATGGAACACATATGATCATATTTGACAAGTTGTTGGGCACTTATTGTGCTGGTGTTCATCAGAATCTCATAGTCAGCATGAAATGTATCATCATTTACTTTGTTCTTAATCTCGTTAAAAACTGCTAGTTTTTGAGTTAGAGATTCTTCCATTATTTTCATCGATGGTCAGATTCTCCAGTCACTAATTCAGTTACATTCTTCTTTTTATTCCCTCTAATTTTTTATTTTAGCAGCCTTTTGACCGATGTGATTCATTACCTTCATAAGTGTTGTCCTCGATATCATGGTTGAATGATGAGGTATATGCTTCAGAATCACTTGTCTTTGTCTTCTTTGATGCATTTTATGCTCTTACTTGAGTTGCACACTTTGGTTCATTCTTGTAACAGCCCCCGACCCCTTACTGTCGATATTGTCCCACACTCTCTCGCCCCGTGCGGCGGTGGGTTTTGCGTTGGTGTGCTGCCTGCACCCAAAAGGCCTCGACACTAAGTAAGGAGTCTTAGCCCCTCATAAGGAAGCTAAGGATCCCCCACCCAGCCGATGTGGGATGTAACAATTCTTCACCATTTCCAACACATGGGTGTATGGAAACACTATTTTCTTATGAGCAATTTTCTAAATCAATCGTGTTGCCTCTATTATTTGGTTATCTAACCATCCAAAATATGATTATAATAACCACTAAATTTATTCACTTTTGACATCATTAAGTAGTAATACGACTTAATTTCATATTCGTCTCTTTCAATTTTGAATTGTGTTACGTATTGAAGTATTCCACCACACGAGCCCATAAGCTGCCTCTAGTTTGAGAATGTCCTACTGTATAATCATTACTTATTGTAAGTCATGAGCTTATGAGCATCTCCTCTACCTAGCGCTCCACTTGATAGAACATCTTTCTTTTCTTGTTGTGGAGCCTTATTTTCCGCCATTGACGCATGCTATGTATTTCCTTCCATTGGTTGGCTTGAACTTCACACCATGAAAGGACGCGACATGATATTTTGTCTATAACCATCATAAATCATAATAGTTGTGACTAAATGACTGAAAAGAATTAAAAATAAAAGGATATGAAAACGATTGATAATTTGAAGAATTTATGAATTAAGTGTCTTGAGTGAGAGGCGTAGATGAAAATTTGTTGTAAGTATAAGAAATTTGAGGACTTTATGAATTTGAATTGGGTGAAGGTTATGAACTTCCAACATTTGGAAAATTTAAAAAATAAATAAATTCTCTTCTAAATGAATTATCACTAATTTAAAAAATAATTGAATTATAAAAAATTTGTATTTTGTGGGAGATCAAAATCTTGAATCTTGAAAGATTGGAAGGCTTGAGAAGGATCATATAAATTTTGTGAACAAGGTTATCATTTATAGTTGAAAATAATTTTTTTACTAAGGTATATATAACCAGTATTTGTAAACGGTAACTTCATTAAATTTTTAATTGTTCAAATGACTAGTTGAGCATCAAATTTGTGAAAGTATGTATATTTGTTGACTTTTAATCATATTTGGCAAGATGAAACGTGATCAAAGATAAAATAATGATTTCTAATCATGTTTCATCATTCCAAACGTACGTGATAAAAAATCAATTTTTCATCAAGTTTTAAAGGATGAAATATGATTAAAGATCAAATGTTGATCTGTAATTACGCTAAACGTGATTAAAAATTGACCTCTCATCACGCTTGGAAGAATAGGAAATGATAAAAGATCACTCTTTTTATCACATTTGAAAGAATAAGATTCAAATTTTACCCACATCGACACAAAGTGTGTCATCCTGTGACACGAACGTCTTTAAAAAGTTTTAATGGGAATGTCCTAAGTGGGCCACCTTCGACTTGTGCTTATAATAAGAATGGAATTAAAATTTTGTATGTACATATTTCTTAGCAATTGAACTTAGTCCCTACAACCTAAAATATTTAACATGTGGATTAGTTTAATTAAAATATATATTATGATAATGGTTATTAGTATATTCTTGACGTATATCAAAATAAGTTCAAATCATTTAAAAACTTAGCCACGATGGTTGAAAACGACTATTTAAGAAAATGATGATGAAATTCTATATGTGAGAAGGTTTTGGATTTATTTTGATGACCGTTTGGAGGAAGATAGTCTAGACTCTAGATAAGAAAGAGTATTATTTTTGTTTATAACCAATTTGAAGTCTTGAACATCACCAATCACACCTGATAAAGAACTGTTTGAGATAGATGAGGTCTCATGCAAGATCTTATACAAGGCTCCGAAAATTTGTACGAGGCCTTGAGCAGGTCCCACTCAATGCACCAGACAATCCCCGACAAGATCTCGACCTGAATGACTAAAGCTCTCTGGACATTGGAGACCCCTGACGAAGCAGTCTGACGAGCTAGCAACTGCATGAAGGCCTTAGGCGAGGAAGCCTGCTGCGAGGCTCCAATGTGAAGTGATTTTTGCAAGGCTCCGGTCCGAAATGATGTTTACTGCGACTGCGAGTTCAGAATGGAGAGACTGTTGTGAGGCCAAGACATGACAAAATATTTTTTGTAATGTTTAGACTTTACTATTTGTGAATATCTGGATGAACTGAAATTAGGGAAAACGCCTACTACGAGACCTTAGAGGCCTGAACTTCAGTATGATTTTAAAACCACATGAAAATACCCGATGTTTGCTAAAACCGCCTGATTTTAAATTACGGTTTTCTTGCTTTGCATTGATCTAAATCCCATTTCTTATATTTTTCTATATTAAATTAGTTACTAATTTCTCAAAATTTCTAATTAGTTCATTATGTTATGATTATTTGTTTATATTACTTTTTTATATATTTATATATGAAAAATAAAAAATTACTTAATTAGAAATTTCCATCATATAACAATAATAATGATAAAGTAATACAATTACGTTGTATTTTTAGTAATTATACTAACATTTATCTTTGAAAATGCAATACAACATCCATTAATGAATATTTAAATATTTAATTATTAATATAGACGGTGTTTGTAATTTTAAAATATCATAAAAATCTTACCCAATTTAATTAAAAAATTTATAACAATAAACGATAATTATATGTAAAAAGTGTTTTCTAAAGCACCCATCACAGAAAAAAAATCTACGTTTACAACCATAACGTGTCGACTAGAGTCTAGACTTTAGACGTTGCTTTAATGCTACAAACAGTTGCGTACTCCCTGTATATGTATCATTTGTTTGATACAATGTCATATAAGAGAAGTATAAATAATTTATCACATTGAGACCATGAACCTTATCATAAAGCTTGAATAAATATACCCCAAAAAAATACGAATAGGATATGATATAAGCCATTTCCAATTTTCATCACCTTATAGTTGCCCCACTCCCACTCTCATTCAAAATAACAAAAAACTGAGCAAATATACAAAAATAGCTTCAAGGTTTGGATAGAAATGCCAACACAAATTGAGGTAATGATCCGCCTTGAAAAAAATTTAGGGGAAAAAAAAGCCTTCTTAATATATTCGGCAATCATCACAAGGTCCAACAACCACTCCTAAAAACTCGCCATCAAAATGCACCCTACGGTCTGTCATTACCATAAGCTCTAAAAGCCAGTTGCAAAATGCATACCATCAAAAGCCACCACATATGATTCACAGATCATAGTGATGTGAACAAATTAAGATACCTCTTATGTTTTCAAGCTATTATCTTGTAGAGATGAAAACCAAATTTATCCTTCAGCAATAAAACATCACATTCTGAACATTATCCAGGACGGCTGGAAGAGGCTTCACTTCCCGCTGAGCACCAGCTGGGCTTCTGCCTGCCCCAGATCCTGAGTCAGATAAATCACTGCCCTCAACATAATATCTCGCACGGAAAGCAAGTAAATGGGCGTAGTATGCAGGCGGCACTGCGATCGCAGAATCACACATTAATTCTCAGTCATCAAACTACTGATACTTATCATTTTATAGATGGGTAAGTTGTTAGAGATGACACAAACCTATAGATACAGCCTTGGTGCAACGAGCATATCTACATAAATGACAGAAATGAGAACACAGTTGCAAAAAACAGCGTCAGCAGCAATCCATAAAATGACAAATATTTTCCAAGTCAATTGACGGAGGGCGAGGCCTTACGTGTAGCATAGGTTATTAGTGAGAGATTGCAATGCATCAGCACTGAAGTTGTTTTCATCAAATAGAACATGATAATGAGTGGGTCTACTTGTACCCTGCCATTAGGATGCAGACAGCATTAGTCTCATGCAAACCAACTTATTAAATTGAAAGCTAACAAACACCACAGGTAACAGGTTTGAAATAGTTGCGAGCATATTTAAAAACCTGTATCCCGGCATGGCTATTAAGATAGAAGTCAAACTCTGTGGGGTGACAGATTTTCTGATCGACAACAGTACCTGATCACTAAGACAGATGAGCATAACTGCACAAAGGCGCAAATGACATAGCTAGTGCAGAGGCAAACTAACCAGGCAAAACATTGCCACTTCTATCTGTCGTGCGTTTATTTCCGTGCTCAAAGGGGAAGAAACGAGTATGATGCCTTTTCTGCACCACCACAAACGTCACTGGAGGCAGATATCCCTCTTGTAGTGAAGCACAAGCCTAAAATAAGGGAGATTTGATCAAAACATGTGAAGGATAATTGTGCAACTGCACCACATAGTAGTGAAAGGAGACAATAATACTTCTGGAAATGCTTACTTTTCTAATCGCATCCATTTCATACAGCAAAACTTGACTGAACTGACCCTCACTAACACCATCCCTGAAACGTAAGGTTATAATATGTTGAACTTAGCAAAAGAACAAAAACAAGCATCAACACTGCATTATGAAGGACTTGATACCTAAAAAATATGATTCTCTTAGGAATCAGATTTGTTGATTGTCGAAATGCTCGTAGATGATCCCTGAAAAGAAAACTTTCAATCAATAATAGGCACAACCGTAGCAATCACTCAAGACAAAAGCAGCCATTTCTAGACAGTACCTTATCATTCCAGCATGCCTATGACCTTTTACAGGGTCCTCAACTAAATTGTAAAGGTCCTGAATAATCTCTTGACGATGGCTTTGAGATGAGATAAGCCCTCTGTATTTCGTAACCTCAGGCCAGTCCATGGAGGCCACCACCTACTCAGGATGTAAATATCATTAGCGCGATTTCAAATTTAACCGTAGAACTTGTTGTGATGAAGTAAATATGTTACAAACCGCTGCAATAGATGGGCTTGAATCTTCTCCTGGTTGTGGATGTGTGACATCTGCACCAAAAATTATTGTTGGAGCATCGCTCACAAGCGGAATCCTTCTGGAAAGTGCATCAACCAGCACCGTGTTTCTTCCGCCGACCTGTCAAGTCACATGGTGAGAAATCAAGTAAAAACAGCATAAACAAGTCGTAAGGAAGTCATAACCTGATACACAAAATGAGAACCTTGACGTTAATCTTCATAGCCACATTTTCCAAATATTGTCCTAAGCATTTCTGTGCCTGTCCCGGCTGACAGCATTGCGAAACTATTCCTAGTTCTGTCTCACACACGCACTTTATTGTCCCTACAAGTTCAATACAATTTAAGAGATGATACACCTTTTCCCAATTCATGAAATTGACTGACGATGCAGGTACTGACCATATGAGCCACTGATCTCGGGCAATATGATTAACAGCAATTGTAGTTGTCTTTTCTTTACACTGCATTGCTTGTGAATGTCTGTAAGAGTTCTTTCAATGCGTCCAGGGTGAGCTGAACCAACTGCAATCACTGGATTTTTATCGAAGACCTAATCATCATTGAAGCATTTTTGTGAATTAGTGATAGACCAAGACATTATCTAGAAATCAAAAGGAACTAGCAACCATACCATTCCTTTCTTGCAGCACATGTCAATCAACTGATGACAAAACCTATGAACTGCATCTTCCCGTAGTCTTGAAAAGCTCACACAAGTCCAGTTCTGTACAGTACCACCATTGAACATTTTCTGTACAAGAAATCATCCATAATTCAGAATTTATTGGACCTTTCATGTCAAAGACCAACTGCATGCTTCAATGCACGATAATGCGGACACAAAACAAAAACAAAAACAAAATTGATCAGTGCTTCCTTTTCTTTTATTTGCAACTTTACAAGTAATATAGACTATCCCCTCAGTAGAATGATATCCATCATTTTATGAGGGTGAGAAGCTTCCCAGCAGGATAAACGCTTGCCATTCTCTTTTTTTTACCAGATAATGAGAGAGGCGTACACAAAGTAACAGCACAAACAGTAAGTAAAACACACCAATATCAAACGTTAGATCTAATCTGAGTGACAAAATGACAAGGACAGTTTGACATATTAACATACCTTGTCAATCATGTTCCATTGCCCTACTTGAGGGTTGCAGTCTGAGCCAAGATATTGAAGCTAGAACAACGATCCAGATCATATTTAATTATGGATACACCAAGACAAATGTCCGTACATTAGATGGAAATGAAAGCATATTTACCCTGGGAGGGGGCAGGACTCTGGCTTCAATGGATGTAAGTTGATCACATACATCCATACCAAAATCCTTCACAAAATCACACTTGAAATGTTTTTGCAGGGCCATCTGTAATCAAATGGATTTAATTATTGATATGGACAATTTACAAACAACTATCAAAGCAAACAATGTTTGTATGTCAAACCTGTTTGATTGATTTCTCCCTGTCAATAGGACGTTGACAGGTTGCTCTTAATAGGTGAGTGACTTGCGTCTCATTCAACTTCTTGGAAAATCTTTGCCCTTCAATAATCTTGCAAATCTGCAGAAAAAGAAAAAAAGAAACAAAAAGAAAGCAAGTGGTATCACATGATATAAACCAGAAATCTTATTGGATAGAGACAGCTGAAGTGGATAGTCAACTTTCAACTGGTGAGTAAAGATGTTTCACCTCCATTGGTAGATCCACGCGTCTCTTCTGATTTCCAACTTGTAAACAAGGCAGCCAGACATACTCCAAAGTGAGGTTATACCGCTGACGATAATATTGAACCACCGAAATTTGGGTACCAGAATCATTCAATGGAAACCTATGCAGACAGGTCAGTGAAGTCATAAAATGAACCAAGTCATCCACTGCCATGATATAAAGGGTAGCAAAGCATAATCCATAAAAGTATTTCATTTAACAGAATGTCCCAACTAAGGGTTACCCATATGTTACTTTTAATGGTAAACGAGGCAAAGCAACAATATGACATAGTGAGACACTGAAAACCAAATTACAAGGCACAATGAAGAATAGTACTGAGAAAACCTCACACTGGAACTTACATCAGTTGACTTGTCATTTGATTAGATATCCCAGAGATTCTATAGCTTCTTGCTTGTTCCCTGTGAGTAACTTCTACCTTAATTCCTTTCAGTGCTTTTTTAACCTTGAAAGTTGAGATAAATTAGATATTAAGGCTATAATGCAAACATTACTTTAGCTCGAGACATGCACAACATCATACAGCAGGTTGAAATAAACTGCATTGATCAGTAGTCACCTTAATGCGGTCTTGATCAGATAAGGGCTTTCTGATATCCCGAATGCAGTACTTAGCAATGAAATCAGTTACTCGAATGGGCTCATAGAAGGCTCTGGCTGAAACATCTGCAAAATGTGTTCAGAGATAAGCTTCACTTGGCGGGGAAATTGGATAGTTATATAGAAGAAATCACGATATAAATACCAATATTCAGACTAAGTCCCATTTGTGTCGGACGAATACTCTGGTAATACCCTTTCCAATATTCAAAGCCGTCACCGGGTTGAGTTTTCTCGCCCAAGCTTTTTGAGAAGAAGGACCTCCCAACAACAGTAAAACTACA
>NQLW01000056.1:728558-749797 GCA_002312845.1 Kalanchoe fedtschenkoi
ATAAAATAAATAAAATAAAAATAAATGGTATTATCTAGGTTCTTAGGTTATTGTATCAAATCATCTTAAGTCCCGTTTGGTAGCATGTCTTAATTATTAGATAAGATAATTAATACCGATATAATATGTTTGGCTCATTGTTAGAATAAGTATTAATAATTTTTAATATACATTTTATTCTTTATAATTAAGATTAATATTATTTACAAACTATATGATATTATTAATCTCACTACAAATAACACACTCTAATCCGTACCGGCTACAAAAAGAGAGTAACGGTCTGTCTCACAATTATCCCCCAAAATATATTAAATTCCACTTAATTCCAAATATATTGAACTATTTGTTAGGCTTTCTTTTGAGTATTTGAGTTTGGAGAGATTTAAGATAAATTATTTGAAAGGAGACAAAAATATAATAGTGGATTTCAAAAAGTAATAACAAAATTGATTTTTAGTTTAGAATGAATTTGGACAGAAATAAAGAAAAAATAATATATTTATTTATCCATCCTTACTATATATGAATATCATATTAAAAATAAGAGAGCAAAGCTTATGTGTTTTAAAGACACCCAAATCCAAATTTCTCAAACAGTATACAAATCAGTATTTTGTTTCTAAAATACCCTTTTTTATCTTATTTTAATTTTACCCCACATCTGAATTTTATTTATATTTTATTCAGTTTTTGAAAATTCGCGGTTCACAACCGCAATTTTGAATCACGATTTTAACATAATGACAAAATTACGGTTCATATTCATGATTTTCTTTATCAAAATCAGAGTCGTGAACGGTAGATTTTAAGAATCAAAACGAGATTTGAATCGCGGTTTTATCATTACATTAAAACTACGATTCAAAAATGCAATTTTTTTTCATCAAAACAGAAGTAAAACATGGTATTATTTAAAAAAAATACAAATTAAACCCAAAATAAAAGAGCGACTTTTATCTCTGAAATCCCTCCCTATGCGGTATAAAAATTATAAATCAAATTTATCTTTCCCAATTTCTTTTCCTCCCCATAAAAATACTCAGGATGAAGGTCTTAAATCTAAATGTTAGCAACAAATTTTATGATTAAAATATTTTTATTTGTTTAGTAGTGGACCATTTGAAATTTCAATGACAAATAACTTTTCGAATACTAAGTGTAATAGATTTAACAATTCTAGTGCAAAATGACTGATTTATCCGTTTAATAATGTAAAATGGACTAAAAATACAAAAATTTAGTGTGAATATATTTATCCATCAAAACGACGTAACCTGCACATAACAAGTAAGCTATGTTGGGTTTAGGGAAATGAAAATGAATACAGATTTTCATTATTTTTTAGGAAAAAAATTCAAAATGGCTCTTAAACTATTAACGTTTATCCAATTGCAATCAGAATTACCACGATTATTAAAACGGGTGCGATGAAAAAAAATGGACTGATTTTCAAAAATAAAAGCTATAATTATATTCATAAATTAATATTATTATATGATTTAGATTTGTGTGCGAAATTTACGTCGTTTGATTATATAAATACATCATTTTCTTTATGTGTGCAAAATAATATAATTTATTTTTATAGCCAAATGACATAATTTTCACACACAAATTTAAGTCTTATAATAATATTAGTTTATGAATTTATTGATAAATTTTATTTTAAAAAATCAGTTCATTTTTTTCCATCGTACATTTTTTGGAAATCATGGTAGTTCTGACCGCAATTGGGTAAATAGTGATAGTTCAGAGTTCCTTTTGTTTTTTTTTTTGTATTTTTTATTTGATTTGAGGTAGATTATTGTTAGAAATTATCGAAAAATACTTAATATAATCAAGGTTTCTTTTTCATTTTCATTTCTTAATTTCTCTAAACTAAACATAAAAATTATTTTGACTTTTCATTTTTCTTATTTCCCTCTCAATTTTCTTCAACGAATATAGCCTCAAGATCATGGTCTTACTAAAAATAATTTTGGTTGTACATACAAAACTTATTTATTTTTCTTTTATAATAAGTGACATTATTCTTGTGTCTTTTACTCTTAAAAAAAGTAGCATTACGTTATTTGAATGAGCAAAGAAATTCTGTTTGTCAGTTGTAGAATTTTTTTTTATCAAAGCTGGCGAATGTTCAAATCTTCAGCTTCTATTAAATAATTAATACGGGTAAAATGATAAACTAAGTATTAAAAATCATGTCATTAATTAGTAAAGATATATTGAGAATTTCATTAAAAATATTTTATCTTTCTTTTTAAAGGATAGTTTTATCCATATTAATTATGAAATATAAACTGTTGGAACAAAGATTTACGGATTATTTCATCCGCTTATGTAAAAAAATATTCTACACTCACAAACCGATTCCTTTTACCCTGTTTGAATTGATGATCTTAAATGGTACAAATTTCTACCCATTACTACTAATGAGGAGGGAGTCAACAATTACAAATAATAAAATTTTACCACCGTAAGGCTTGAGATTAGCCTAAAAATAGTTTATAGTAAAAAAAATTGCAAAACCAATTAAATATAAGGGCATTATAGTCAATATAAGACATTAATACACCTTCTGACAGTTATCATGACAGAGAACTCGAGTACGTGCTCCAGTTTCATTTCTGCCACCAAATTAATACAACTAACGAGGGTTTTAAAGTTAGAGGAAAAATCGGTCATTCAACTATTATCCCTACTTATTCAATTATGACTGTTACTTTTATAACATTTTTAAAAAGTGTAATAAAAAAATTAAATTTTTTTTAAAAAATAAAATTCACTATTACATTCCAAAATTAATATTATTATAAAACTTAGATTTGCGTGTAAAAATTACTTCGTTTGATTATCAAAAGACATTGTTCTCTTTATGTGCGCAAAACGATATAATTTATTTCAATAATCAAACAAAATAGTTTTCGCACATAAATATAAGTCTTACATATTAGTTTAGGAATGTAATGATAAATTTTATTTTCAAAAATCAGTCCAATTTTTTTTCATAGCGTCTTTTTTGAAAATCGTGATAATTCTGACTGTAATTAGGTAAATGGTGATAGCTCAGAGCCCATTTTGAGTTTTATCCTTTAAAGTTTTATTATATTTATGTTATAGTTCATAATTAAGTATATGAAATATATTTAAAAAAAAATTAATGGTTTAAAAATAGAAATTTGAATGGAATAAGTAAATATATTTGATATTTTATTTCTGTTTGGTATTTTATTTTTTAATTTTAGATTTTTTATATTATATATAATATTTTTAGTATGGAAAATCGCCCCACTAAAGCTAGAGGGCTACAAAAATGGAAGTTGAAAATGAAGTGGAACGGACACATGTTTCCTGGCTGAAATTGAAGAGAACTAGTAGGCCACTTAATAGCCTTTATTTTTAGAAAAAGATTATCGACAGGCATTGTATGTCAGTGTACATCTACATATTCAAATATAGTGTGTTGAAGGGACATACATTAAAGGAGAAAATTTTGGTAGACTCTATTCACCATGCGACGGTGGACACTATTGATAGAAATTCTTCACTTAACGCGTTGAAAAATCAATGTGACACGTGACGATTTACCATTAGTTTGAATTTTTTTATTTCTCAACTTGATACGTGGTAAATTTTAATTGATGATGTTCATCGCCACACGTTATGAACAGAGTCCACCCAAAAATCAATCACACTCAAGAGGTTAGATGCATAATTATTATAGGAGGGTAAATCAGTTAGAGTTTTAGTTTTCAATTTTTCATTTGAATTAGTAATACCAACAGTTTGACCATCAGTTCACAAAGTTTTCAACTTAAAGAAGTTCTCAATTGATTCAAAATTTCTCTCTATATATATAGTGTTGGATACCAAAATCAAAATATAAAAAAAATATATTACGTGGTTTGCATATAGGAACACTTATAATTGTAACACTTCAAATCTTATCGTTGATTTTTTTTTTTTGTGAAATTGGATTCCATGCTAACCTGCAACTACGCATTCAAAACAATTTGATTTGACATGTAATTTTAATTGAATAACAATCAAATAAATAATACGATATTATTTTGGGTTGCACAAATTGAAGGAGAACACTTGATCCGGTTCCTTTTATTGCAAAATATTCCATATTAAAATATAAAATATGAGATGTTTGAGTCTTAACTCTTGAGAGTCTCATTTGAAGCAATCATGTACTCCTTATAAAAAAAATAAGGCATAACACAATATATATTAATTTATAAATTAATAATTAAATTTTCACTATGATAGTTTATAAATTTAATTTTATACTGGAATGTGTTTCTTCTATTTCGTACACAGCCAAAATATGAGTGATTTGTTTCCATATATGGGCTGATCTAGAAAAATTATTAAAAGGGGTCGATACGAAAATATTATATTGTATGAGTATATACATTATATATTTTTAATTTTAAAAGAATCATTTTAATTTTTGTAATAATTAACTATGACTCTTTTTAAAATTCATAATCTAAAATAATACTTAAAAAAGATAAACATGTCATATGACCCCTCCACTGTCCTTAGATCTGTCACTGCAGTTCCTTATATGATATATTAGCTTTCAGGGCCGACTAAGGCCCTTATAACTGGCAGCAGCCGCTGTTGTTGTTGATGTCTCTGATGCTAGGTTTTTATGGTGCCCTGACATAGAGCGATTTCCGATCATTGATGAGCTAGCAACCCCCATAAACTTCGACTGTACATTAATCGGAATGATTAATTGGATAGCTATCAAGAGTTGTATGTATTAATAACATATTTAATAATTAATATTTAAAAATAAATAAATATTTTAATTAAATGATTTAAAATAATTAATGAACTAGACGGCAAGCGGAACATTTCAGACACCGCCTAGCTACTAATTGGCCTCCTAAACTGACGCCAGTGCTATGGATACCAACTGTTGGAGTTAGACCATGATCACGGATAATGAACATGCAATGCATTCAACGAGAGAGAATGTGTGATATGTTGATTCAATAACTTTTTTTTGTGTTGTTATATTAGGAAAGAAAGTATGCATATATATACTACACAACACATGAATTCTGTCGTAGATGTTCGAGCTCCATTCTTCACTGTCTCACTGTCTTCCTATAACTTTGTACCTGAAAAGAGGCCAACGGCTAGTCGGTGTCTCACGCATCAATGGACTGGTGGAGTGGTCGAACGCGCCTATGTTGCCGGGACTCCAACATTCACCTCCCCATGTCAGGATCCACGAGAAACCTGTAGGTTAAAAGATGATAGGGAAGCAAAGGAAAATTGGGTGGGGAAGATTGCCATTGATGGCCCTTCTGTGTCCTGTGAAACTGTTGAACATAGTGGTTTATCCCACATCGCCCAGTGGAGGTTCTAATTAATCCTTATATATAGTTGGGCTCCCCCACTCATTGCCAATTGATTTTGAGTGTGGATCCAACAAATTTCACAGAAACACAACCATTGCTTCCTCACTGCTCACTGACCAAACACAAGCAAGTGTATTACGTGACAGTTTGAGCATTTAGGTCGAAAAATCAAGATTTTTATGGAATATGTCATTTTGAATTTTCAACAGAGACACGACATGGAATCTAAGAATGTTCTGTGATTCAGGAGATGAGGGAGATCCCAGCCAGCAGCAAAGAGTCGGCCAAAACTCTGTTCGCAGCTTCTGTAGGATGAAACCCATCCCAGAACACGTACTGAGAAGCATTTGCGCAAGTTCCTACCGACTTGGCATTGCAAAGGACCGACGTTTCTATCAGCCCACTTCCGCAGCAGGCCCTCCTGGCCTCCGCAAAACCTGCAAACATCAGAATCATCAACAGGTCAGTCACAGTCAGCCTATCTGACCATTCACACTTCTGGCATCTCATTTCATCTACAACAAGTGTCGCGCTTCACCATTCTCAGAAGGGTTTGCAACCAGGCCGTAGAGCGGCTGGTAGATGTCCAGCACCACTAGGTTGAGGCCACTGAGTCTTCGCCGCAAGCCTTGCGATGTTACATTGAGCTTGTGGTTAAACGAGATGGCGTCTCTGTTCAGCTTTTGCACGCATCCATCTACTCCTGATCCGAATACAGTTATCGACGCTGGCAGGCAGCCGATCGGAGGCAAAGTGGTCACTCCGATCCTCCTCGCTCCCAACCTGTAAAGATTCTGTAACCGACAAGAGTGATGCTGAGACATTGAAACGTGGAACAACACAGAACATTAATGAACATGATTTCTTTACGGTACGACCTGGATGAAGACCGAGTAGGACTGGAGTAGAATGTCTGAGAACTGGTCGGGAGTGTAGGCTCTGTAGAGAAGAGGGTTTACGTAGTAATTTTGAACAAAGTCGCTGCTGCCGGCGCTCAAGAGGCATATTGCGCCTGAGATGGTGGATGTTGCATTTGCATTTCCCGCTACCTGCGACAGTCTGGTTTGGTACTGCTTGAAGAACTCCAGCTGCTGACTCAGTGATACTGCATTCTACACATTATTACGCAGAGAAAACCATGAGGTGAGCATCTGAGCCAGTGAGCCTTACGCTAGTGATGCATGCAGGGTGAGGGTGTGTACACTTACGTATAGCTTTGCAGTGTAGTCGCAGTAGCCAGAGCCGCCGGAAGCGAAGTTAGCGCCGGTCAGGAGGCTTCTTCCTGCGGCGGCTTCATCACTCAGGTATGCAGGTGGGTAGGAGGTAAAGCCGATGTTCTCAACTGCGGTCCACACGCGAGCTTCAACCAGTCAGTATATAAAAAAAAGCAAGAAAGCAAGCAACAGAGAGCAATGAAAGTCGAGATTTTGTAGGGGAGAAGGAGAGACGACCAGTGAAATCAGATGCGAGTTTTCCATTGCAGAACCTCCCGGTAGCCCGGTGGCTCGCAAAATCTCTTCCGTAAGGCGGGAAGTTGGCCTTGACGACGGTGTAGAGGCGGTTGTTGTTCCCCGCGTCGACCACAGAGTCACCGAAGATGAAGACCGCAGGAACGAGAGGCTGCGCAGTGGCTGCGAAGATCACTGTTGTAACTAGAAGAAGAGAGCATAACAAGCATAGCCAGCTTGACAGCGCCATGCAGTATGCTTGGAAGAGTGAGTATGAACTAGAGAGAGCGCTGTCCCGACAGCCTTGAAGTCGACTGTTTCATTTCAACAAACGTTGCTGGAAATTGTGAAAAAGGGTGTTGTTTTTTATGCATGAAAAGGTGTGTGTACATTTGTGAGTATGGAGGTGGTTAAGCATTTGCATTTGAGATGAGTTTGAGGTGTGTGTAAATGGAAATGGAAATGTTTATCAAACTATGAGAGACGGTCAGCTTCTTGGAACCTCGTGTACGTCTGATGAGCCAGTTTCATGTCTATTGGGCAGAATGTTGGTCGAACCAGTTTTTTTCTTTTCTTTTGTAATGGATTATGATTCCAATGAGGGAAGCCAAACACAAAAAAATACTTTCAAAACTATCATATATGTTTTATTCATTATCTTTTCTGTCTTCTCTCTCTATTTGTTATCAAATTTATCCTATCTTTGCATTAAACAAATTTCATTATTTGTCACTTGTCGACATGACATCTTCGTTGTTTTAAACACTTAAAAATTAAATTTGAAATAACGAAATTTACATATCATAACTTTGTTGTATTGGACCATGAAGTTTAGTAAAATTATCGTTTGAAATGAAAATTGATAGAGCATCTTTGTTGTATCAAACAACGAACTTTTAATGTATTCCATTGTTTGAAACAAAAAAAATTTCCGATCTAAAACCTCATACGCACATTCTCCTCTTCACTCAGTCGTCCTCCAATTCTATTCACTCCTCTCATTAATAGCCGCTCTTTGCCTGCCGTCGCCCCCCAGTCGCCGCTATAAGCCATTCTCTGGTGGCTGTCGTCCCCCGCGTACAACGTCTGTGGCTTCTCCCTTAGCCGGAAGCCGGTAATCCCCATTTATGTACCTAATTTTAGTATGTCGGTAATAATACTTGCTTTTAGGATTTGTTAGATTAGTTGTGGATTTGAATTGAGTCGGATTGTGAAAGTACTTAATTGTTTAGGCTAGTATGATTCTAAATATGTATTGAATGGTTGAAGTGAGTGATATAAATTTCGAATCTCAAAATTTTGTGTGCTAATAAAGCATCTCGTTTGATTGTCATATTGAATAGCAATGTCGCGCTCAAGATGTGAGTTTGACGGTGCCATAATGTTGACGTTAGAAACTATAGATAAGAAAGTTGTCGATGAATATAATGATGAACAATTGAAAATATTAGAAGAAGATAATGAAGACACTGAGAACCTTGCTAGGGAATTATGTTCAGAAGATGACGTTGATCGATACGATAACATGAATGATGATGATGATGAGGAGGATGTTACGGGACAGTCAATGAATGTTGAAATAGGAGAGAAATTGCGGAGTAGGAACAAACAATGTATTAAGAATGAGGCAACTATTTGAATGATAGGAATGTTGTTTTAAGTGCAGCTTTGATTTTCTAACCGTCAAATCATCATCTACCATATGTTTCTTACAAATTTAATGGTTTCATTAAAATCAAAATCATTTGTTTACTCCTAAAACTATTTTGTTTTACTTTTGATTAGCATTAAACTTACTTAGCATTATTGAATTAAAATTCTTTGTAATATATGAAAAAAAGGCATGAGTGACAACTTATATAAGCTAGGATGGAGCAAAAAAACAGTTTTTGTTTTTCAGGAATTATAAGATTATAGAATTTTATTGGTGTTATATATTATAAAAGTTTAGACTTTCAGATTTTTAGAATTTTATGATTGTAGGGGTATAAAGGTTTCCATACACTTAGATTGTGTTTGATGTAGGAAAAAATTGAGGAAAAAGAAAATTTATTGCAAAGTAAGAAGGAATGTTTGTGAGAAAATGAGAAAGAAAGTTTGTAGGAAAATTAGATAAAAAAAAAGATTTATTTAAAATAAAGAATATTTTAGCATTTTCTCATTATTGTTTTAGCTTGAGTTTTAATAAATATTCAAACCAAACCGTTTGTGATCGGTTTAAAAATTTTAAAACCGAACTGAACCACAGATTTCGAAATCCAAATTGAATCAAACCATATGATTCAGTTCGGTTCTATTTTTTTTATAAACTTTTTTACTAAATATGAGATTTTTTATGAATTTTCCTTCTCATTTTCGTACAAATTTACCGTTTTATTTTCTAACAAATTTTTTTCTCAGATTTTCCCTAAACCAAACACAGAAAGAGGTGAGGAAGAGTTGCAAAATAAAAAGAAGTGCAGGGAATTAAGAACTGATTTAGGCAACGTCGAAGATCAATAACCAAACTCCGGCAACTTGTTGAATTCGGGATTCCTAATTTACATTTAGTACTGCCGACCCTTGATCAGGTTTTATGTTAATGAGTGAGGGCTTAACTGTTTTTTTTTTTCTTCCTCAAGAGCTCTGAAAGATAACAAGGAAGGCTGGTTGCCTCCCCGTTTCAGAATAGTTGCATCTTAATAGTAATCATTGTCCAAAGGCGGCACAAGCCAGTCAGAAAGAATGTTTTCATGTTGTGAAATATACTGATCATCTTCTTTGATAATTCCCTTCTCAACCAACAATGTATAGCAACAATCTGCTCTTAACAAAGAAGAGGTGCAGCTTACACAACCAAACGGATCCGGATAGAGCCTCTGTCCCGTTCCATCTATTCCCAAGTCCACATAAGTGCAACCATTTAAGAAACAAAAGCCTTCTGAATATAAATGACTCCCCATTGTTAAACTGCCACCATAGCCCTAAAAAAATAAGGTACACGTACTTGACCTTTCCAAAAAGATGCGCATTTATCTGACACCTGACCCACTTGAAAAAAAGCTGACTATTGCTCATACCCTAATACAGGTATCAACCTCATGCTGAAATCTTTAGCAAATTCAATCACTCCCACTCACGACAACTGCCACATCGCCAACCATCCGCTACTGATGTAGTCTCAAACCAGGGAGAACAGCTCCTGTGTATAGATAAGCCGCAAAGATCACATGAAAGATCAGGTGGAGGCACTGTGCATTTACATGAATCGCACTGCCGGATATTGAAGCTTTCATTTTCTTGAGGTTCAGGTTCCTGCTGGCCACAGTTATTATCGGACTCATGGATTCCTGTACCTACATTGGACATCGAAGATGTTGAACACAACCCGTAATCACTCACAGGAGTATGCCCTATATCCATTTCTCCACTTTCCTCAAGCAACTCAGTCATGGAAAAATAAGTGTGCGGTTCAAACTCCATATCCTCACAGTTGAAGCTGTCAAGATCAAACATCAGCCCATCTTGGGCCTCCGCATCATTAGAAATATCCCCATTCATCATCGTGTCATCAAGAAATGGTTGGTTTGCTACTTCTGAGTCATTAGAACCGTTCTCATTCTTGACCTGCCTCCTGACAGGGAGCTTCTTTGGTCCTGATTCTGAAATGTCCCACCCGGGATCATTTTCAGAACGAGGCTCCACGACCTGTTCAACCTTTGAGAGAGAAAACAGAAGAGGATCATCACTCTGCGAAAAAATTTCATCTGTATTGATGTACAGTGGCGATGAGCTTTCTTCATCCACAAGAGCTTCAAAAGCACCCAATGAATCAAATCCTGAAATATCAGGATTGGAGTCCACCAAGCATAACCCATTGGCCTCAGGTTTTCTTTTATCTGGATCCAAGTACGGACAACATGGTGACCTGATTCTTCGACATTTGCAGCATTTGAACCCCATGAGTTCAGAGATTTTAGACTCGTCGAGCTCAACAGCATCACTATGATACCATTCTGCAAAAACCAGAAAGCCAATGATGACAATTTAGGGATAATAAAATGTGAATGATAATTAAAAAGAAATCAAGCATAAAATAAAAGCAGAAATAAGGTATACTTACTTCTGCAAGTTTCACATCGAATATATGTCAGGTCAGGATTATATGGCTTTTGGCACAATGTGCAAGCAGGTTTTGCTGATTCAAAACACACTGTTCCCCTGAGAAGAAAGTTTGTGCGGAGGAAATCACAATTGTTATCAGTCTTCTTCTTCTTCCATATAAGACCCCAGCTCAAGATCTTGTTCTTCTTTTTCTTCGTAAGAGTAGAATGCGAAGCACTTGGCCTCTTTGCATGATGACTCTTATCATTTCCAGCAGCTGATAGAGGTTGATCAACAGATATAAGCTTGGAACCTTTAATGCTTTTCATAGCACTTCTACCCTGTCCTTGTCCCTGGAATGGTAACAGTGGGCTTGTTGGGGAGTTGCTGGTTTCTCCCTGAGTGAGAGGTTTCATAAAGTAACATTGCTTGCAGGTGATGGCTAGCCCTGCTCCTAAGGTTGCAGGAGTGTTTACACTTAATGTGCAATCAGCATGGCAATAACCTGACAAAGTTATACATCGGGGTCACTAATCACTTAGAAATTTAGAAAAAACAGTAACTGATAAGGTGGAAATGGATGGCCCGTTTAAAATGTGTCTTTTCCCCTTAAGTAACTATGTACTAATAATTTCCATAAGTGACTTTGAACGACCAACAATAGCTTAGCATGTTAAAATACTTTACCAAATTATTTAACATGTTGCTGCTTGGTCAGCTCATAAAGCTTATTATTCTTTTAAAAAATATTGTAAGCAATTAGCACCTTGAGTAAAAGGAATCACACGTACAGAGCTATGTAGTCAAAATATTATGTAAGCAAGAGTTTCCAATATGAAAGGGTTGACAGTGGAATACCTCGGCAATCGCTGCACTTGACAGCATCCCTGGAGGAAAAAAATAATGAAAGGAAATTAGGATAATGACAGCAAATATGGCATATAAAAAGTAATAGATCAGTGTGCATCTACCTGAGCAGAACTTCTAATGGGCAAGCTGTGCAAGAGCATTTGCTTTCATTATCTCTTTTACGAGCTAAGTACAGAAATATATCTCTGCGCGAGTCTTTTAGCTGTTTCTTCTGTAAATTAGACAGAGTTTGACTGGCCCTATCAGCTGACTGGGATGATGCCTCAACTATTCCGGCTTCGAATTCTTTGATCAAATATAACGGAATTCGCATTTCAGGAAACCAATGTTTGTCTCTACTGTTTTGGTCTTGTTCTAAATCAGTGACACTTTTCATTATGCGCAAAGGGAGATGCTTCTGATTCCCAAAAACAACTCCATAAGATATCTTGGTTCCCACAATTCTTTTATCACAAATTAGTGCATTTCTAAAGACAGATGCTTCAGTGTCAGAGCCTTTGCTTTCATGAGAGCTCAGCTCAGGACGATTCAGATCACTCCACCTGAGATGATGGTCTAGAGTTCTGACCTGACCATGAAATAATCTTACAGTCGACAATTGATTCACAAAACTGGTTTTAGTATGACAAGACTATAACCAGAACCAAAATTGTACACACCTGAATTGCTAGCTGAGATGTGTTTTTGCACATCTCGACAGCAGCTCTCCAAATAAACTGCCTGCTTCTTCTAGGAATTCCCGAGTCCTCAGCCGCATAGTATAGACCTGGTATCTTATTCTTACCACCTGCAGATCCAGTACATTCATTATTCCACTAGAACCCTATACATCAACATTCTGAATATCACACATTCAATGAGATGAATCAAAATGTAAAACCTTCACGAGCTGCTCTTTTTAAAATTCGACTTGGAAGCATTCCCTTCTGAAATATGAGTTTTGACAATTTTCCTCCACGCCACCAGTTTATAACATCTTTGTCCTGACACTCAGCTACTTCAGAAGAACCAGCCAGTTTCTTTTTAGGCCTTCCACGCTTTGGAACAGATGCAGGGGTAACTGAAGAGTTTTGCACAGCCAATGATTCAATAAAGGAATCACCCACATGCTTAACCCAATCGGAGGTAAGAGCGACGTCACGAACGTTTCTCTCAAGCTGCAAACCATAGTGGTATATGTTCAAGTCAGTTGAGTCATTTTGAGTTGAAACAGCATCTATAGGTGAACAAAAAAAAAGCAGTTAATGGACTGCTACTTCATATAACTAGCAAGAACTCGCTACATATGATCTTAACTCTGTGAAATGAACCCTACGAACCATAAGCTAAAAAATTCCAGTGATCACTGACCATATTTCCATCATAGATACAAACCTTCAATATTACAGAAATGTCTCATATTTTTGGTATGCTCTATGATTGACTGAACATGGAAGATTTAAGTTACGGCCGTTCTAACAGCATCATCAACCATGCTAATCTCCTACTCGGGATCCATATTCAGCATATTAAAACAACATGCAATAGTCAAGTTTCAAAGCCACTAAAATCAGGCATTTTTATAAAAAGATATAATATTCTAACAAATTACAAATCATTGGTGTGCAAAATTAGCATTACAAGATCCACAACCATTTTCCTAATCCAAGACTCCCTTGGCCTTGATGTTCAAAATACACAGCAGGTCATTGAAGCAACAAAAAGCACACAACAATAGGTTGATTTATTTACAGTGCAACACTAAAGCATGAAGCGGCCTGGAAGATTAAAAAAGCAATCAACGAAGTGCTCATAACAAGTCAACAAAAACATATATACTCACTTCGAGTAAGTATGACTTCAAAGCACAGCAGGTTGAGGCATGCTCCACTTTTTTTCGCCACTGTCTTCTGTAACTTGCACTCGTAAACGGGCCAACCATTAGAGCACTTAAACTATCTTCCATGTACAAAATGTAAGTGGCGATGCTCGCTAAACAAGCATCATCATTTTTGCTAACTCGAAGGGCTGTAAGAAACTTCATGGCACCTCTATGAGCATTAAGGCAAGCTGCGTTTAACATACATGCTTTCTTGCTAGAAATTGCGCCTCTACAGCTAAGACACCATCCACACCTCTCCCTTGGCACTTCAACATATTTCCTCTCAGAATTAGGCCAGAAAAAGCGTGTGGCAGCTGATGAGAATGCTTTAACATGGAGTAACACATTTGCTGACATTGCTTTTTTAATAGTTTCCAATGCATGAACTTCCAAACCCCTATTTTCTTCTGATGATAGAACTGCTAAGTTTGCAGCTGCAGAAGCAGCGAAATCTCCATGACTGTAGTGATTTATGTATGCATTGCGATTAAAGTTGGAACCTGTGTAGCTGCATGCTTTTCTGTCATGTGTTAATGTCCTGACTTGGAAAGGATTCGCAGCTAAAATGCTTAAACTATTTCCCTCTAGAACATCGACACTTCTGTTGTCTGATGCGCGATGAGCAACATCAATGCTCGACTTCACTGCCAAGCTTCTCTGTGCTGCACCAGAAAATTCACCCTGTGGAACAACAGAGCCAACATAGAGTTCCCAATTATGATAAAGACAGCTATTAATTTTAGAATAGGAGGTTGCTAGAGATAATTGTCATACACTACACTAGTCATACCTACAGCCTACTATATATAAATCTGTAAGTTCGAGAAGATGATAAATTGATAATTGGATTACCTCCTGGTTAGGAACAATTTCACATGTCTCCACTTTCTCACCAAGAACAAATGTATCTTCTGGTATTTGCCAATACTTCAGAATTCCCTTACATATTCCGAAGTACATTGGATCACTAAGCTTCGAGTAGAGTGTCTGTGCAACTCTTTTTATGTCAAATTTATTGTAATATCTGTGACATGGTTCTTTCTCAATGAAAGCCTTGAGCCTGCAATGAGACATTTGGTGAGCGAAATATGAAGGTTTTCATAATGGTAATATTTTATAAACTTGGGATATGCACAAAAGATATAGGCAACGTCAAAGCATAGGTTCATGCACATTGTCCTCTCCATTCATGGAAACATCTGATGAAACCCACAAAACGCATTATCAACCTAGCAGTTTAGGGAATCCAATCTAAACTCGGAGCAAGCATGTGACAGGAACATATCAAAACTGCATTCTTGCAGCTCAAATATATCATCCATATGGTTATCTTTTCAGCTGTGTAAATGACAACCGAATACTAAAAGCAAAAGAAGAACAAAACAATAAATAAATCATATATATGCGACATAATCCAACATGTCTGGGCAGTAGGAAACATACAAGCATACAAAACATCAGTCATTTAATCAACATTCTAGATTAGAGGTCCATAAAAATTATTAATGTATAAAAAAAAGAAAAACAAAAGATAAAGTAAGCAGTAAATAATAGTCAAAAAACATACACCAGCAAGTGATCACAAGTACCCAAAAAGACTCGCCCATCTGAATCAATGCCAAAGATTTCAGCACTTTGAAGGGAAGTCAAATTTGAGATCACAGGTCCAATTTTATCCACAGTACACTCTGGACAAAACCATGCACCATCTGGAATCAACAACTTGTTTACACCTATGCATCTCGAGTGATAGGCTGATGGGCACCCGTCACAACAAAGTAGTGTTCCATCCATGCCACACATGCGACATTCATCACTATTTGAATCCTGATCAACACTTCCAGAATCTGCAACAAATTGAGTGCCTCTAAAATTTGCAGGAGATACAATACTACGTGATCGTATTTCATGATTATCTGCAATTATTTTCATAGCCTCCTGGTCCTTGCAAGCAGAAGGTTTTGAGAATCTTGGATGAACCCTTTGAGGTATGCTCTCTGATTTAACATCAGTAGTTATCTCAGAATCCTCACCTTCTTCTTCTTCACGCATATCAACTTCTGCTCTTATCTCAGCAGAGTTTAAGATGTCATCACACAGCATTTGTAATATAACTAACTTCATACCAACTGACAAACTATAATACTCCCTCTCCAGGACATTACGATAAAATCCTTTCCAGTCCCTCCCATTGGTGTATCCCATTACCATTAAATATTGTATGATGTAAACGGGCCATGTCAATGAATCCAATAAGTCCCACTCTACGCATCTGCAAGCATAGATATAGATGTGACGCACATTAGAATGTGATTATGATCCCAAGTGATAGTCAAACTCCAAAGGATGTGATCAATAAAATGTTTGAAGCAGAAAGAAATACTATCTACTATGACAGAACTAGAATGTTTCCAAACAAAAAATGGCCTATCTAGTCAGTAATCTTGGCGCAAGTGTCGTAACAGAAATACAGTGCAATCACTACCTTAAACATTTGGAAGCTAGCTCTGAACCATCAGCAGACATATTTTCGAGATGACGCCTCAAGGCACGCAAAAGGGCCACATGGATTGCATCCAACAATGTATTTTGAGCAGGACAGTTGAGTGCACCCACAAAATCATCCAGTCCAAATGGGCTCAGGAACAATCTAATACTAAAGGACCGCAAGAAACTGTACACTGAAAAAAGATGTGAGATGTATCCATCAGGCACCCCTATTGTACCTGAAGACGGAGGTAATTCAAGAGGCGGAACAAAAACTGACTCAGCCTCCACCCCCACTGCAGAGTCTTGGCTCTTACAAGACTCGCTGGCTGAATCCATATCACTATCAGCTCGGTTGCCCTGATGCTCCTCGAAATTAACAGTACCATTACCAATACCGAAATACATCTCTCCCGCCAATGCAGTGGCCTGTTCAAGCTTGCCCTCATCAGCATGAGCTTTCTTTGATATCAAATCATCCAGTTTCCTTCTCCTATTCACTAGAGTTTTGGTGAATGCGTCATCTCCGATAAGAAATGGACGGGCCTCTCCACTATCTAAATCCTCGCAGTCACCATCTTCATATTCTACCCTATACAAGCCACTGTCATAGGACACAATCTTCCCAATATAATTCCTACCTTCAAACTGCTTCTTCAAGTAGCGGCCCACCAACGCCACCGGCCTGGCGGCCCCGCGCTGTTCCAAACCATCGCGCCCATCCTCGCCATCGCCGTCCTTCCTTTTCCGCTTCCGACCCCTTTTCCGCGGTATTTTCACCGAGTCCATCAGCGGATCCAGACCTAAAGAAAGAACGCAACCTGAGACGACACTTCCCGACCACGGAGGTGTCCGGGGAGCAATTCGACGCCCGGATCTAGAAGCTTCTCCTAGGGCAATAAAAAAATTAGATATAATCGGCAACGAATCGGAGTTGAGAACTGAAATTGGAGAAAATTGAGGAATGGAATTGGAAGCTGCAGGTGGTGGATGGAATGGGAGGATTGATGATGCGAATCGCCGTCGTGAGGGTTGGGGTTGGACCAGCGCTGATTTTGAGATGCGAACCCTAAAAACCACCAGAGAGCGAGAGCGATGCACCCCCTTTCCTTTCTTCTCCTTCTTCCCCCATCCACGCCTTTTTTTTCCTTTTTTTATTTTATTTTTTACTTTTTTAAAAATTAAAATAACCGGTTGGACCGGCTGAAGTGATTCGTGAGACTCGCTCGTTTTTATTCATTCAAAATGAATATCTTTTTCTATTCATATATCTATTTTATTTAGAATGACCATATACTTTTTTAATTAACATTTAATTAGTTCTAAACAATTGTTTAGTTATTTTAAAATAATTATTGTGTTGATCAAGAAAATGTATTGTTCGTATAAAAACAAAAAATTAAACAAACATACTTATAAATAGATATAATTTAATTCAGAAAAAAATCCAAAATGGACCATGAACTATCTTCGCTTACCCAATTATGGTTGAAACTACCACGATTTTCAAAAATGGTGCGATGGCAACAAAATCGGACTGACTTCTGATGATGCTTAAGATCAGTTCGTTTGATTTCTTCAATATAGTTGATCTTATAAAATTTGTTGAGAATTATGGATGATTGAGTATGAAAAGACGTCATTTTCTTTATGTTCTCAAAATGATATTATTTATATTGATAACTAAACGATGTAATTTTCGCACACAAATTTAAGTCCTATAATAATATTAGTTTATGAATGTAATGGTAAATTTTATTTTAGAAAATCAGTCCAATTTTTTTCCATCACGCCCATTTTGTAAAATGTAGTAGTTCGAGCCTTAATTTAATAGGTGATGATAGTTTATAATCCTTTTTGAATTTTATCCCTTTAATATATTGAGAAAAAGTATTTAATACCGCGAAGTGAAATTTATTAAACTGAGAACGAGCATGGCTATTGGTCTATTGGATCAAAATCAAACCTCACTCGACGAATTGAACAGACTGAGAGCATTCATCCACTATGTTCTTTAGAGCACACAAACTTATTATATGGCTATATTGTATTACGTGAATAATTCTAAATGAATCTCCAAATATCATCATTTCAATATTTACAATCCGAACTATCACAAATATGATGCAATTTTTTTTATCTAATTTAAAATATTAAATTGGATTTTATTTATTAAATACAATTGATCTTATTAAATTTATATGATAATAGAGTCAGTTCAATATGAAATACGTAAATTTTTTTATATAAAAAAACTACATCATTTAATTTGATGACAAAACAATGTAGTTTAGTGAATGAATATAATAACATCAGTTAAAGAATGCAATTGTAAATTTATGTTTAAAACAATTGGTCTAATTTTTTCTTGAATTCTTGTTGATATTTAGATAGTTCTGACCATAAGTGAAGAAATGACAATAGTGCAGGCCCCTTTTATGGTTTTTATCTGATTTTAATTACTTTTACAATAGATTGCTTGTAATAATTTAATTTCATTTTTTGATAAATTTATTTTATATTAATATCATAAGTACTTGTAAAAAATTTGTAAAATCTACATTTTGTGCTTTGACTTTTTATTTGTTTGTGCTCTCATAACTTTGTGAAAAATAACATCATGAAAACCTGAAAATAAAATGTATCAAAATAATATTTTTGTGTCCTTTATTATTCGTCACTTAATTAATATTTATTAATATTAATACATATTTAATATTATCATATAACTCAAAAGGCATGAATTAACTACTTCATCATCTCTTAATTAACATTTATTTTTTCACTTTTATTCACTTAATAATTTTAATACATATTTAATATTTTCATATATCTTAAAAAGCAAGAATTAGCTACTTCATCATCATACTCCATAAAAAAAACATATACATCAGTAATAATATATCACATTTTATTATTTTTACATTAAATTGTAAGAAATATATTAACTAAATACCTATTAAACTTAATCAATAACTAATATTAATATTTAATTAATTCATTTAATTTATTACTATTAGATAGTGTAGTATATATGATTTGAAGTGTGGGTCGGTATATGTTTCAGAGATATGGAAATGAAATGGCGGGAATCGCTCTGTGTGGGTTGGGATGTTACCCGCCAAAAATAAAGGTAAAAGATTGCCTTGGTTACCGGCTGTCTCGGGTTATTACACGGCTAAATTCATGTTTTAGTGAGTTTGTTCCGAATTTGTTTATTTTCTTTTTCGCATAAGTTCCCGCTCGATTCGTAAAATTCGTTCTATTGCTATGGTCACGTGTCAGGTTCTATTTTAATTTATTAATAATGAGGGGGGAGTTTAAGAATTTATGAAAGTTTTATTAGTTTTATGGAGAATGAAAAATAGAATATGAAGGACATGTTGATGGATCAATCACATGAAATCTCCACAAGTTTATTCTTATTCTTATATGGGTTGTGATGTTTGTCCGGTACGATTACAGAGCAGTTCGGATCAATCAGATCGGACGTGTGAAAACTGCTTTATTTGTTTGGTTAATATAAAAGTATCGTTTTTGTAGTCCATCACGCCTCATGTTCAGTTAGTTGAATCCAGATTCGTCACCCTGAATTTATCTGTTATCAGTCCACCAACACTTAAACAAAGGAATGTGCATATGCCTGTAATCGAGCTCTGAAATCTCTTTGATCTATAGTGAATCTGTTTATCAAGTGAAGATAGTGTACTCCACTATTCTGGATCATACTCTTCACATCACCCATTCAGTGTAGAAAATGTAACCGCTCATATCATACATATGATAACTAAGCACGAAGCATGGGTCCTCTAACGAGCCATAACGTCAATTCATTGACAATTCCCTTTCGATCGCTAGCTCTTAAGCAAACATTTATTTGAACCAATTCATAAAAACTCTTTTGTACTCCAATTAAACCCACCACTAATCATTCCCTTTAAGGTGTCTACGTAATGACAATAGGTGACCCTCCACATGCTTACATTAGCTCTAGATTGTATAGAATATAATAATGTGCTGAAATGACATCACTTTGTGGTGGCTTTATAACCTTTATACCAATATTGTCATAGCAATATGTGTTCCTTGAAAGATGTGATATAAACAAAATAGTATGTTTTGTGTTCTCCAAATATGATGTGCAAAATTCCACAGATTTCTTTGACGTATATTATCCGACCATACAAATCTCGGACTAGTATTGATTATAAACTTACTCTTAAAGTGTTTTCATGAAGCGCTCAAACGAGTGCATCCATCTCAAATAATTTGTACCACATTCTTTAATTTCTCTAACGATATGAACAAACAAATGAACCATGATCCCAAAAAAATGGACAGAAAACACATCTAGATCTCACACAGCATAACTATTATGTACTTCTATAGTCCATCGAGCATTAAATGACTCACGACCTTACTGCAAAGGTTACTAAAAATTGCACATAATTTTGTAATCGTAAGGCTTTAGGAAGCACTCCTCTGATGGCAATAGACAAAAAATTATTAAATGAGAACGTGATAATCATGTAACTTCATGCTCATAATCTTCAAGTCCTTCATCAACTTTAAAATATGAAAATTGAATGGATAGTCGTAAGATCTTGATATCAAACCAGTATTTACAAAAATCCTCCCTTTCATTGCAAGGAGTGTAACAAGCTGCATGCAAATAAGTACAATTACTCTGATCTGAAGTGCAAGCTCTTTTATGATTATCATCTCTACTAGGTCTAGTCAAATAGTCAGTCTGTCCTTTGTCTTCCCTTTAATATTCAATAATGTGCCTATTAAAATCTCGCATATATTCTCTTCTAAATGCATGACATCTACGCAATGTCTGACTTGTAAAGTCATCCAGTACGATAATGTGTTAAATATTGACTTTTTCTTACACTTATTTTCTAAATTTACCTTCGTCACCTTACTGAACTCCTGTTTTATGTCATGTATCTGCACAAGCACCTCGTCACCATTTAGCAGTCTAGGTGCATCATCATGTTCGGCGAATCCATTAAACCGACGCTTCCTGGATCGATATGAGTGATCTATAGGTAAAAATTGTCTAGAACCCGCATAGACAATTTTTCACTCATGCGTCAA